>LR990976.1:8780859-9007637 GCA_905163465.1 Craniophora ligustri
AAGCTGGCATATGCTTGAGGTCGGTCTTCAGTGGTTTGATCAGCTGCTTATTCGTTTCTTTCCCTTTTTATGCTCTTAGAAAGTTCCATGGCTACCATTTCAATTTCCTCTTTGTGTTCTGGTGGGGATACCATGTTTGTTTGAGATCGACAGGCACTACATCTCTTCACCTTATAGCATACCCAGCTACAGAACACAATTCCGCACAGTAGCATAAAACTATACAGTACGTAATGATGTTGTTCCGCATCTGTTGTTTTTATGGTTTGTATGTTTTGTTCGTTCTTAATCTGTTCTATTTTCTTCTTTAGACTGTTAAATTGTTCTTCATGTGTCTCAATTTTTAAGTCTGTGTAGGTGCCAATGTTGTTATTACTTTTAATTAAAGAATTTATGTTTGTTTCTGGAACATATATGTCTTCATCGATTCCTATTTCCAGTTTATTTTGCAGGTTGTAGTGTGAGTGAATAACATGGTTGTCACCGCGCATCATACATCCCGTCGCTAAGGTTATCGTTCCCGTATTACGTAGTGTCTGTGACATAATACCAGCTGGACAGAAAATGCGCATAGTGCATTCCTCGCAACACGTATACAGCCAAGCGTCCTTGCTGTGTAGCTTAATCCATTCATTCATGCAATTTGACACCTCTGTGCGGCAACTGGATGCATCACGATTGTTTATGATGTCGGCTTCGCATATGTTTGTTGTTGTTTTGATTTCATACATTGGTAAATTGAAATTGCAAAGGAGTTTATTTGTATTTACTTCTATGCATGATTGTATTTGCTGATTGTTTAACGGTATCATCAGATCCTTTTTTAAATTCACAGCGATGTATTTTGATGTAGGCATTATGTTGATCATGGCGTCTCCCTTTATGTTACGGATTGGTATAACTTCCGTTAATTCGTATTGATCGTCTGTTACTAAGGGGATTTTCACTTCAAAAATAAGAAAGTTGTCGATAAGTTTCCCGTGCACTCTTGATAGCTTGTACAACCTTGTAATGCATTTGTGACTATTGGTGCAGGGTAGAGATAATCCTTTAGGCACTTGTCCCGATATAATATTCAGCTCTCTTTTAAAGGCTTCAGGTTTCAGCAAATGCGTGTCCACTCGTCCGTTACGAAGATCTGTAACTAGGTCGATCAGTGTGTCTTGTATTCTTCGCAAGTTGTCAACCATCATGTTCGCAGCAAGCGCAGTTGCGGTAATGAATATTGACCGGTCTTATTCTGTTCTCAGTTGATTTACGGAATCTCTTAAGTGTTTGTTAATAAGTATGAACTGTCTATTCATTACTTGTTCGTTTCTTTTAAGCAGATTGTATTCGCCTTCAATGACTGAGGTGTGGTTTTTGTATAGACTCAGCAAGTGATCCTCGTTATCTTGAATCAACTTTATGTCTTCATGGTATTTTTCGGCGAATTTGTCATCCAGTACACCAAAGAGATAATTGGCGGCGTTCCCAATTACGTTTATGAGACCTCGTCTTCTGCGTTTTCCATGTTCAGATACGAGTAATGTATGATAATGTCGTAGCTCATTCAGTTCGTGCTCAAATTGCGTAGAAATAGCAAAGTAAGCTGTGTTCTTTTGATCAAGTGATTGTAGTTGCTTCACATATTGTTCAACAGCAGATACGCTTTTCCAGTATGTCGACATGTTGTAATAAATCACCAGTTTCCATTCGTCTTGTATTATCTGTAAGTCTGTGATTTTGTCAAAGTACACCAGGCGAGATGGATTAAGAGATGTAACGTTGACAAGTTGCTGTACGGACGATGTTACGCATATAATCAGGAAAAATAGTAACATACTCAAGCTGTTCGTGAAGACACCTTTCCTTGGTATCGTAGGTCTTTGCCTGCGCCGAAGCTGTCGTAACGTCTCCATTTGTTCAACAACAGGTTTTTGTGTCAGCTTATCCTGAGTATGATCCTTTGTATCAACGGGAAGTCGGGATAACTTTGTTATAGGCCTTTTCAATATGTTGGATTTAGTTTTCACTGTTACAACTCGTACTAAGCCGTCAGCTTCAGGATGGGTTTCTATAACTCGTCCCAATGACCATCTGGCAGGTGGCACATGGTCTTCCTTGATGAGAACTACGTCACCCACTACGATGTTCTGTGTAGGAGTTTGCCATGTTCCTCTTGACTGTAAGGTTTGAAGATAATCGTTTGACCATTTTTTCCAGAACCCTTTGTACATGTTTTCTGTGAGGCGCCATCGCACAGTTAGGCTGGAGTTGTCAATCTCTGACGTTACAGGAGGAGCGAGCACAGGACCCCCGACTAAAAAATGTCCCGGTGTCAAACAATCGATGTCGTCGGGATCATTTGTTAAAGCAATGAGTGGTCTTGAGTTGAGGCAAGCTTCTATTTGTACTAGCAAAGTTGTAAACTCTTCGTACGTTAACTTTTGTTCGCCAAGAACACGTTTGAGATGGTACTTCATGCTCTTCACTGCCGCTTCCCACAGACCCCCAGCTGTTGGCCAAGATGGGGCATTAAAATGCCATTCAATGCCACACTCGGACATGTTGTTAATGAGGTCGTTGTTCACTATAAGCCGCAGTGCCTCTTGTCGTTCTTTTGCTAGCGCTTTGGCTGCGCCGACAAAGTTAGTTCCGTTGTCGCTGTAGACATGTTTCGGAGTTCCACGCCGTGCACAGAGTCGTTTTAAGGCTGCTAAAAATGTAACAGTGCTAAGATCTGAAACCAACTCAAGATGTATAGCCTTAGTACAAAAACAAATAAAAATTGCGATGTATGCTTTTACAGTTTTGATGCCTCGTCCCTTATTGGCTTTAATTTCTACATGCCCAGTGAAATCTACACCTGTGTGTGTAAAAGGCCGGGACGGTGTAACTCGAGGCGGAGGTAAGTCAGCCATCAGCTGACTGCTACGTTGCGTTTTGTAGCGATGACACTTGACACACCTTATTATTTGCGACTTGATTGTTTTCATGCCGCCGAGTATCCAATACTTGTTTCTAATGTGTCCCAAGGTTAGTCTGGCACCGCCATGAAGTGTATTTTTGTGAGCTTGATCAATTAACAGTTGAGATAACTTGTGCTTACTCGGTAAAATAATAGGGTGTTTTTGAGAGTTGGATAAGTTCGCATGTGCAAGCCGACCACCCACTCGAAGAATGTCTTGTGCATCTAAAATCGGGTTCAAACTCAATAGTTTGCTCGTGGTTCGTGGCTTGTTATGTTTTCGTATGTAAGCTATGTCATCGCCAAAGTAGTTGTTCTGCACAGTTTTAACGATTAATTGCTGAGCTAACTCTAAGTCTGTTGTCGTCAAGTGTGAGGCTTGCTTGGCTCGTGTCGCATGACGTGAATTGTGTATGAATCGTAATATCCAACTTATAACTCTGGTTGCAAAGGTTATTGAACTATATTTTTGCAATAATTCTTCAATTAGTGGCGCGTTATTTGTTTGTGTTGCACATATTTGTTTTTGTTTCCTTAACTCTTCGGTTGTTGTGAACGTATTTTGTTGGGGTATGTGATCCGTTCGGAGCCAGGAAGGAGCATTCCACCATAGCTCGTGCTTCATGAAATTAGATGGAGAGAGTCCTCTGCTTGCGCAATCAGCAGGATTTTCTTCAGACTTGACGTGGTAGAATCAGATGGAATTATCTGTGTTATCTGTACCACTCTGTTGGACACAAAGCTTTTCCAGCGACTCACATCACCTTGTAGCCATCCGAGTACTACCATTGAATCGGTCCAGCAGTATAAGGGAATAGTATGCATGTTTATTGAATCCTTGACCTTTTTCATTAGTTGAGCTAACAGAGTCGCACCGCATAACTCTAATCGAGGTAAAGAAATTGGTTTTTTCAGCGGAGCTAATTTTGTTTTTGCTACAACTATTCTTATCAGCTGTTCACCATTTTCATCACAGGACTTGCAGTATACGACACATCCATAGGCTCGTTCAGACGCATCACAAAATCCATGAAGCTCAAATGGGGATTCTGTGTTGCCGATCCAACGTGGTATTGTAATTTCGTAGAGGTGAATCATCTGGGCGCGGAATTGTTCCCATTCTTGTTCTATGTTTGATGGGAGCTTTTCATCCCAGTTCGTTGTTGACGTCCACGCTTGTTGGAAGATCAATTTGGCTTTTAAAGTAACAGGTGCCAGCCAACCCAGCGGGTCATACAGTTTTGATATATCTGAAAGTAGCGTACGCTTTGTGTTGAATTCGCGCTTAGGGCAGAGTGATGTTTGCGTATATGAAAACTGATCTGTGTGTGGGTTCCATGTAATGCCTAACGTTTTGTTTGTTTCGGCATCTTTAAAATCAAACATTCTTTGGCTTAATAATTCATCAGGCAAGTTTTCCAACAGGCCTGAGGTGTTACTGGTCCATTTACGCAAGTTGAATCCTCCGCCTTTCAGCATTCTTATAAGCTCGGTTTGAGCTTTCTGTGCTGTATTGAAGTCATTACAACCTCCTAGTAAATCATCAACGTATAATTGATTTGAGAGAATGTTAGAAGCTAGAGGATATTTCTCGCCGTCATCCTTAATGAGTTGTTTGATTGTACGCATAGCCAAGAATGGAGCTGATTTAGTGCCATACGTCACAGTAGTTAGTTGAAACTCCGTCAGGGGTACAGACACAGAATTTCGCCAAAGTATTTTTTGTAGATGTTGATCTTTCTCATAAATACGTATCTGTCGATAAAACTTTTCGATGTCAGCTGTATATACGTATTCGAATGTCCTCCATGGTAGGAGTAATGCTTGTAAGTCTTGCTGCAAGTTTGGTCCGCACTCCATTAGTTGATTAAGGCTTTGCCCTGTACTAGTGATTGCAGATGCGTTAAATACCACACGCAGTTTTGCAGTAGTTGACTCAGGTCGTATTACTCCATGATGGGGTAGAAAGCTACTCGGCGTCATTAATGTGGTGCATTGTTTCATATGGTTTAAAATGATGTACTCATCGATGAAGGCCTTGTAGCTGGAAGCTAAGACTTCATCTCTAGTTAACCGTTTTTCTAGTTGCTTGAATTGTGCGGCGGCTTGAGGCTTAGATTGACCCAAATTCTGTTCAAAGTTTGGTTTCATTGGGATACGAACTTCATAGCGCCCATCTTCAAGCCTTTTTGTTGTGGTAGCATATAATTCCTCGCAGTATTCCTCATTGACAGTTAAGGATTCGGTGAGAGATGTTATCTCTTCCATTTCCCAAAAACGTGAAACATTGTCGGAGCTTACGACGACATGGCAGTTAAAGGTTTTAGTGTTTCCAACTAATTCCCATCCGAGTTTGGTTTGTTGCGCAATGGGCGCATGTATGTTTCCTCGAAGGATGTTGCTCATGATTATATCAGCATATACTCCGGCATCAAGTAATATGTCAATTGGACGTGATAAGTTGAAATGTGGGTCGGCAAGATTTATGTTCTGAATGTGAAGCCAGTCCTGTCTTTCAAACGAGTAATTAGGTAGATTGTTGAGGAGTTTAGGCATTACCAGAGCTTGTGTTGTAAACTGGTAATCACCATATAGCGACATGCAGTTCAGCTGAATGGTTCCATTGCTGTGGCAAGCATGTGTCCCAACTCCGGTCACCGTAGAGTTTTGATTGCTTCTTGGAAGACCAAGTCGTTGAGCTGCAGACTCAGTTATAAGATTCAGTTGAGAACCTTGATCCAAAAGGCATCGCAATATTGTATAAGTTCCATCGACGGCTTGTACCTTGATTTGTACTGTAGCCAGTAAAACTTCGTTAAAGTCTCCCGAGACGTGGTTAGATTTGCCTTGCGACGTTGATAATTTGCTGTAATGTGAATTGCTGGCATTATTGACGGGTGATTGACCGGTTAAAGTATCGCGTAGCATGTCATGTAGTGTCGTGTGGTGTGCGTCATTGCACACTCTGCATCTTTTACGTGAATTGCATTTATTTCCATTATGTGAAAACATACAATTCTTGCAAATGTCCAATTGGTCAAGTGACCTCATTTTTATGTCTGGTGTCATTTCCTGAAATGACTTACAATGTAGTAAAATGTGGCTCGTTTTACAAATAGGACAATTTCTATCGGAGCTTGTATGATTCGCCTTGGGAACACCTCTGTATTTGTTGTAAGAATCCCGTTGAAATGTTGAAGTAGTAGATTCCTTCTTTTGAGTAGTAGGTGGCGCATAGGATTGTTTGTTGTAGTTTGTGGGAGCTCTTTTCTTTGTCACAGATTCCAATGCAGTAAACTTGCTTTCTATAAACTCGATAAATTCATAGAAAACAGGAAGATCTCGTGGACATTTTCTGGCTTCCATGTAATCGGAAAAGGTTTGGGAATCCAGTTTTCCCGACAGGATATGCACTAGGATGGGGTCCCACGTTGTTGTATCAATTCCCAAGTTGCGCAAGGCATGTACAGTTTCCAGGCTTGTGTCATGTAAACGCTTCAGTTCGTAGGAGTTTTGATGTTGAATAGAAGGCTGATTCATTAAGGTTTGCATTTGCTTCGTAAATAGCAGCTGCATGTTGTTGTACCTGTGGTTGAGAATTTCCCAGCAAGATTCGTAGTTACTCTCGGAAACAGGTAAATGTTGCACCAAACGCTCAGCTTCCCCCTTTAACTTCCCTTTCAGATGTTGCATTTTCTGACCCTTAGAGAAGGTAGGGTTGTTATGAATAGCGGCAGTGTAGAGATCAAGGAATGTAGGCCACTGAGAGTAGTTTCCAGAAAAACTAGGTATTTCTATCTTTGGAGCACTGTCGCGTTGCTGTACAGCGAGATTAAGTTTGCGATTAAGATCACATTTTGTTGACTCGTAAGTTTCTTCATATCTTGAGAACTCAAGCTCGTAATTTACGTCGCTGCCGACGAGGATGTTGTCGAGTTGCCAGTGTACATCGTCAATCACTTTCCATCTGGATTCGAGTATCTTGAGTTTGTCTTCTATGTCCCATTTCTCGCTGATGTCAGCAGTGTTTAGGTTGCGTGTGAAGCGAGGGAAGGCTCTAAAGTTAGTGGCTTGTAGAGTTTTGAGCTCATCAGATTTCGAAAAGACTCCAGTATTCGTTCTAGGCTCACCTGAGTTTCCAGCTGTTTCCTGATCTTGATCACCAGCAGCATAAGTAGGCCACGATTGTAACTTCTGTTGTATGTTTAAGTATTCAAACTTGACTTGTTCGAAAGCGCTAGTGGTATAGTATTCATGAGTCTGATTTTCAGAGTGCTGCAGCACGCAGTGGTTCATTTCAAACTCGTTCCAGAGAGCTCTGACATTATCCAATCTGACTTTGATGTAAGTTGCGTTCTTACGGTCAGGACCATCTTTCCCAAAGTTGATTCCAATCTTCCTGATACCTTCAGCGATGATCTGCTGCCGCTTGAGAAGTTCTTGTTGTTTCGTGTCCATTGTTGTAGTATAAATGTTATGGAACACTAATTCTGTTAACTTCAAATAGCTTCCGGATCACTGACTGTTGTAGTAGGGACTGTTATTCCAGGTGCGTTAAATCCGGCTCGAAGGACCAAAAATGTACGAGCAGTTTGCCCGTACACTGAGATGTGTTGTTTTCTAGTGTGTGTTGTGGTGTCCACGAAAACGGGATGTTGCAGAAAATGAAATAACTGTTTTGTATCCGTTTTCGAAGAGAGTATTTATTGTACTAACTACTAAAAATATTAACAATCTAAATATAATGTTTAGGTTGCGCGCGAAATTGCTTATTCAGCGGAATGATAATACAGCATAATAAGTTTAAAAGTAAGACAATTAAAATCATGTGGCGATGCTCGTACAAGTACATTGAAAACATTTTTAAGTAATTCCAATTTTTCCTTCATACTTTCATGGGCTTAGGACCATCAAAATACAGAAAATTAATCATTATGATCACGTAATACAGAATGTGAAGGCAACATTTTACCTGGCGGGTGGGAGTCGCGGGGGCATAGTGGTCGTAGCGTTTGGCGTACCTCACTGTAAGATGCCGGGTTCAAATCCTGCCCGAGGTTAATGTTTTTCTTCACTAAAATAACTCATGATCATTCATGATCATTATGGCAATTTAAAAACATACCAAAATAAATTAAAATTGACATTACTCCTAATGTATGCATTAGTATTTCTGCATTAAGGCGTATTTAAAAAATTGGAATCAACTTGGTATTTACAATAATGTTTAATCAAAAATAACTTACCTAAAATTGTTAATAAAAATAATTGCTTACTCCTACTCACTAATCACTGTATTTTAATAATTGTTCAAAATTGAGTCCTCCTCTTTCTAAACATAAACGTGCACGTTTAAATAAATTGTCATTCAGTTTATTCAGTACACTAATGTAATTTTTCACTATATCGAAAGCGTTTATTATTTTTGACTTAAGGTCGTCTAGATTTTGGGCCTCCTCTACGTACACCCGGCGCTTGATTTCTCCCCAAAGAAAAAAATCACAGGGCGTCAGATCCGGAGACCTAGCCGGCCACGGTCGTGGCGGCCCGCCACGACCAATCCAATTTTGCCCGTATTTCTCATTTAAGTAATTTCGGACTTGAATGGCGTAATGTGGCGGAGCGCCATCGTGCTGGTAGTACAGATTACGATGATAAGCCACCGGAACTTCGTCTATTAAATTTTCAATAACGTTTTCGAGCATTTCTAAGTAACGTGGCCCGGTCAAGGCGCCGTCAATAAAAACGGGTCCTATTATTTTATTTTTAATAATCCCCGCCCATACATTGGCGCTAAAACGCACTTGATGATGCGTCTCCCGCACCAAATGGGGATTATTAAAGGACCACCAGTGTTCATTGTGGATATTGTAGAGTCCTACACGTGTGAACAACGCCTAATCAGTCCACAAGATATTGACTTCGCGGTGATTTAGAAGCCACTCGCAGAGGACTCGGCGTGATGCGGGGTCGGAGTCATGGAGTTTCTGTACAGGTTGGAAATGGTATGGATGGAGACCGGCTGTATTTAACAGTTTCCATACCGCGTACTGGCTCACACCGAAGCGACGTGCCGCATCGTTGGTACTCGCTCTTGGGTCTCGCTCGAAGAAATCAAAAATGTTTCCTTCGAGTTCAACAGATAGTCGAAGTCTGCCAGAACCTTGTGCATGATGGGGTGTCCTAAATTGACCGTGATCGAGCAATCTTTGATTAGCGGATAAAATTGTTCTTTCATTAGGGACCCCATGGGCTCGCATTCGAGGTACACTCTCTGCAGCATACATTCTGCGAGCTGCACGTAAGTTTTCGCCACTTAATAAATACACTCGCACCATCTCGTAAAACTCGCGGTTACCAAAACTCTGACATCGTGCGTGACCGGTCACAACTCACAGTACGAAACTCGTGCGGCGGGCGGCGCGTGGCTGGTTCGCGCGGGAAAGCGATAAGACAACGTCACGGGCGCGTGCGACGAGCCGACTACCGAGCGCCGTGCGCCGGTGCCCGGCCGTGCCCGGGCGCTACCCCGCAGCCACCCCCCCGGTATTCACCCCCGCTGACGCCGGCGCGTGAGTAGGCTAGCGCGCGTGCCTATTGTTATTATTACGAATAAGATGTGTCCATATATTGCTGATTTTAAGGCGGATAAAAATTAAAAAAAAAAAAAACTGATAATGGAAATGTGTTCTATTACTGATACTGAACCACCAAAATTTTTTTGCGCACTGCTTAAAAATTATTCCTGTATATACGCTAATATTGGAAAAAATCTAGCCCATGAAATTCAACCAAGTTTAAATAATCCTTCTTATCAGCCTGAAACATCTCTGATAAATACCTTTGTTCTTGCTGAAACTGACGAAACCGAAGTAAATAGTGTATTAATGAATTTAAAAAGTAGTAGTGCCCCGGGTTGGGATAATATCTCAACAAGATTCTTGAAATCTGTAAAAAGAGAAGTTGTCCCAGCAATCACTCATCTTGCTAATCTTTGTCTTCAGAATGGCGTCTTCCCGGCACCTCTAAAACAATCTATTATAACACCTATACACAAGAGAGGGGACAGAGACGATGTCAATAATTATAGACCCATCTCGGTATTACCATCTATATCAAAAGTACTAGAAAAGATTTCACAATTTGGCTTTAGAAAGGCTATAAGTACTGAAGTTGCTGAAACTGCGCTAAGTTCCGAGATTAGCGAGCAACTTGACAAAGGAAATAAATGCTTATCTGTATTCTTAGACCTAAAAAAAGCATTTGACACCGTCTCTGTGCCCATCCTTGTAAATAAGTTACAAAAAGCCGGAATAAGAGGTACCGCACTAAGCTTACTCAAAAATTACCCCACTAATAGAACGCAAAAAGTAAAAATAGGGCAATGCACTAGCAAAGAAGTAGAAGTAACATATGGCGTACCACAGGGCAGTGTTTTAGGTCCTACCCTCTTTTTATTATATATTAATGATTTGTGTAATGTTAAATTAACAAACGCAAAAATTTATGCATATGCCGATGACACTGCTGTTGTCTTTACGTCCTGGAAAGACATTAAGCTAAGTGCAGAGATGGGAATTGCTTACATAGCTGAGTGGCTGGGTGAAAACTTATTAACTCTAAATACCGCTAAGACTAACTACATATGTTTTAGTATTAGTAAGCGGACGCAACCTAGTGAAGATTTTAATTTAAAAGTACACACATGTGGTGATAAGAGCAGTATATGTTGTAACTGCACATGTCTAACTAGAGTCTTCAAGACGAAATACTTAGGTGTGATTGTTGATCAATTTTTATCCTGGTATCCTCACCTTGAGCAAGTGATTGGTAGGGTTGGAAAGCTTACCTGGATGTTCAAAACGTTAAGACACGTTGCCCCAACTAAAATGATGAGTAGTGAAAACCGACCTAGAAATCTTCTAAACGAAATCTATATTGCCCTTGCACAGTCTGTCCTACTGTATTGTATCTCCATATGGGGCGGTGCAGCTAAAACTAGATTCATGGATGTTGAACGTTCTCAACGAGCACTTATAAAAACCATGTACTTTAAAAATATAAGATACCTTACCCAAAACCTATATGAAATTAGCAATTTTCTATCAGTTAGAAAACTTTACATAACCTAGACGATTCTAAAAAAGCATAAAACAATCCCATATTCGTCACCAGCCGCGAGACTAAGCGGACGCGTTCTAGTATTCGCTATAATGATACATCTCTAAACAAGTACAATAAATATTTTTTGCGACGTCAGTCGAAAAAGTGTGTCGCGTGTGACTTGTAGGTTGCAACTAACTAAGTTACCTACTTACTAATATTGTGCAAAATGTATTAACCATTGTATAGACAATAAATAAAGTGTTTCGGTTATGTCTAACCCAGACTTCAGCCCGTTTGGACGTAGCCAGTTAGTACGGCGAAGCCCTCCGCCGACGCCTACCAGACCATTACCCCCGAGTGCCCGAAATGTACCTGAACCCACGGTCAGCGATTTACAATCTGAAGTTATTCCTACGCCGGAGATCCAGAAATGGATGGGATCGATAGATAGCATTCTGAACGATATCTGCACTATTGTCGCTGAAGGGAAAATGAACTCAGAACAGAAGCTCCGCGTGTCCAATCTTTGCCGGAAAGTTTCAAATGGCACATCACAGATGGCAGTTCTATACCAGGCGCTAAAACAAAAAACTATCCAGGCCCACAGCACGATTCAGCACCTACAGAGTCAGCAGAACGTTGCTACTTCAATACAGCAGTTCAAAGAAGTTATTGAAACACAACTAGCTCCCACAGAAAAAACTTCTTACGCTACCATGGTGAAGAAAGGAGCTGACAATTTTGTGCGTCCTGCAAATTTAAGTTCTGTCGCCATATATCCCAGCGATAAGACCAAAACCAGCGACGACACTAAGTCTCTCGTCCAAAAGATCATCTCACCAGGAGAACTTAGGCTGCATGTCCGTGGCATGAGAAGAGTGAGAAATGGGGGCGTTCTAATCAGCACGGATTGTAAAGGCGACATAGACAAACTTAAAAATTCAGAGAAACTAGTTTCGTCGGGCCTCACAATAGAAGAACCTCCTAAACGCCGCCCTAGAATAGCTATAATTGGTGTCCCTGTAGCCCTTACTGAAAAAGAGGTTTTTAATTGTATTTATGACCAAAACCTCTCTGACAAGTTGCCGAATACAAATCAAGAGTCATTTATGGAGAACATCAAGTTGAGCCATAAATCAGGCAAGAAAGACCTCTCTACCTGCAACTATATTGTACAAGTAACTGCTAGTATACGAAAGATGCTGATTCATCAAAGCCGAATTTTCATAAACTGGACATCATGCCCTGTGAGAGATTTCACTATAGTCACCAGGTGCTTCAATTGCCAGCAGTTCGGTCATGCGGCCAAATTTTGCCGAGAATCAAGTCCTACATGCAACCACTGTGGGGAGTCTGGACACTCCTTCAAAGAATGCACTGCAGCATCTACTTCTCCGCAATGTGCGACGTGCAAACGTTTTAAGAGGAAATGTGACCATCCAACAGGTGATGTAAGCTGTCCGGCGCGCATATATGCAGAGGCAAACTATATTAACTCCATAGATTATGAAGGGTCCTAAAGCTGACATCGAATACTTTAAGTAAATTAATCAACTTTGTGAAAATTCATCGCTTATTGATCATTAACCTGTTTTACTAACTACAAATATACTAACCTAGAAAAAAAAAAAATGTTTACGTAGCTTTATTAAAACTAACATGACTAATGTTGTAATTTGTAGTACACATGTACTTGTCCCACTTTATTATAAGCTGACCATTGAAATATCTTCTGTGCATCACTGATTTTCCGTAAACACATCGATGGCAATTATTATGTATTGTTTATTTTATTTTATATTTTATTAATCATCGCATCGTATCGCATGGCTTAGTCTTATTTCATCTATAATAATAAAGAAGAAAATTGATAATTTAAATTATAAGGAAAAGTATTATATTGCTCATAATTAATTATCATGTAAAGTGATAGCCTGAGACACAGGTTTCTACTAACCTAGTTCGGGCAGGTCGCGACATATATCTAGAGTTACGAATATTGTTATCTTGTATGCACCTTTAAAATAAATAATTTAGTTTTTGTTATTATTAAGACACTAATATACCCTTCCTTACTATTAAACATTATTGCTAAAGAAATGTACACCTTTTTTGTAAAAGAATTTAAATAAAGATTATTATTATTATTATTATTATACAAAAAAAATCATAATAATATGACCCTAGTAAGAAATCTAAAAGAAGAAAAGATAACATTGCAGAAGTTCGCCGATCTAAAACCACATTTGCAAGTAGACAATTCTACCATCGCTCAGCTCAATTATACAACAGGATTAACAAAAATATATATATTCCCAATAAAAACCACTATGACTGTAAAATAACTATAAATAATTGGATAAAGTCTCTAACATATGAGAATACGGAAGCTCTTCTGGAATATTATGAGTAATGAAAATAGACACACCTCAACCACCACAGTACTCAACACCCACACACTACACCATACACTACCCCGCACCACAGCATACCGTACCACACCACACACCACATACCACACACCACACACCACACACCACACACCACATAACATTAAATAAAATTATAATAATATATATATATATATAAATACATATACACCGTGAAATTGTAGTCGTTGTGGAACCGAAAGGTGGGAAACTTATGGTAATTAGTAGAACAAAAAAAAGTCTTAGATTAACTCTACTGTTTATAATAAAAAAGTTGGCAAGTGAAAAGAATATTTTCACTTCATCGAGTTTGCTAGTAGTAGTGCACCAATATTTCATTCAAAATCGGCCGCAGTCGCGAACTCGCTACTCTGAACCCGCCTCGTGAGGGCGGCGCGGGCGGCGAGTTCAATGACCCGAACGCCCGCCAGTCAGCTGGTACTAAACGGCTAGCGGCTGTCCGAGCGAATAAGTAAAGTACTAATAAGTACTTACGCGTTATTTAAAAGCTAGTAGGTCAGTACTTTATTGATGTCATTTTATTATTGAAATAAATTGTATTTAGCAATACGATGCAGATGGCGACGAAATTGATGGTAAGTATTACTTTACACCTATCTACGTAACTTACCTATCTAAATATAAATTGAAATACGACAAGGTTGGCGCTTAGCTGCTTAATTTAATCAGCTGATACGAGATACGAACGTAGAACCTACATTCCAATTAAATAAAAGGGATTAAAAATTAAGTAGGTACCTAGGTTAAGTAGGTACATAGCTTTAAAAAAACCTTTTTTTTTAACTTTGCCCCAAGCAAAGATTTAACACACACAGACCTAGAACAATTACCTGCAGATCATACATTTTTTTCCGAGCAAGGATCGAACTCGCGACGCCTTGCGCAGCAGTCGCTCGTACATCCGCTGCGCCAATCATTGCGGCAACATTTTCACGGAATAAATTGTACTCCAATTTGTCCTTCATACATTCGACGAGCTTAGGACCGCAAGAAATACTTTACTTGAACATAGTTTTAGGTATTTACTGTATCAATATTAAAAACAGATAGCTGAAACAGTTAAGAGACTGGGTAGGTATTTCAGGCGTATTTAAAAAATTGGAGCTTTTTACAAAATAATCAACTTTACATACAAGTTACCTGCTAAAAGTTTATTTACGACGACGAAGTGGAGTCTGACGCGTTCAATACACAAACGTGCCCGTTTTATACTATTGTCTTTTAGCTTTCTTAACGTGTCTCTGTCACTTTTCATTTTATCAAAGGCGTCCACTATCGCACTGCGTAACTCGTCACGATTTTCATGTTCACGGGTATAAACAAGTCTTTTGATTTCCGACAACAAGAAAAAGTCCAAAGGCGTTCAGTCCGGGCTCCTAGGCGGCCAAGCCACGGGACCGCCGCCGTGGCCTATCCACCTATCACTGAACTGAGTGTTTAGGTAGGCACGCACTACACTTGAATAATGAGCGGGGCAGCCATCATGCTGATAGTAAATCCCTGTTAGTACGCTACAGGGATATCATCTAACAGCCAGCTCCGATATTATTGTTTATAACATGTCTAAAAACGAGCTGTTAGATAGCGTTCAATGAAAATAGTCACTATTAATTGGCCGTTATAATAACTGCCTACACATTAGCACTAAACTGAACTTGGTGATGGTCTTCCCGTATTAAGTATGGATTCACGAGAGTCCATTAATGTGCACAGTACAGCTGAACAATTGCTAAGTACTTCGCGTTCGTATATTCGACACATTTTTGCGTGACAACGTAAATCGTAAGTAAGGTTGCATAACCTTACCGCGCGCGAGTTGCAGCAGAACTAGCGACCGCCCCGCACGCCGCTGGCGGCGACACTGCGGCGCCGCCGCCGCGCAGCGTGGTAGATAATAATAGGTAGTGCGTCCGAGTGGATTGTCGGCAAATGTGTAGGTAAGTTAGCGGCAGCGAGCGCGGGCGGCTTTTATGTCTTTGTCGGCATGGTTTACTGCTTAGTCGTGTTAGTTGTGTACCTATGTGTGAGTAACATTGAATGATATCGATCGTAGTAATCGTAGTACGTTAAATTTAGTGGCGTTACCATGTATCCTGGTTTCGTTCTAGTTTTTTGTATGTCTGTCACATTTTTTATAAAAAAAAATATCTTTATTTTATTTAAATTTCACATAAATGGATTCCATTATTGATATAGACTCCAAAATTTTCGATCCATAAATCTATACAATTTCACGGTGTATTCATGCTCATATTTTTTAAGAACCTAGTATCTACATATATATCTTTTTTTTTTATTATTATAAATATTTTTAGTTTGTACTTTCTAAAAAAATACTTTTACATTTTTATGTTAGACTTATAGTTGTATAATATAATAATTGGGAAATGGAAGAGCGGAGTCTCCTAACACAGGCATTGTTTGTCTAAAAGGAGGGACTACTTTTTTTTGTGAAATAAATGATATTATTATTATTAAATAGATGAGAAAATTGATGACTTGTGCGCTAAAAAAGATGTCCAAATATTAATAGACAAAATAAAAATAGAGATTACAAAAGAAATTCAAGCCTCATTAGACCATTTAAAAACAAGTATGACATCTTATATTAATCATAAAATGACGAACAGTGGTACGAGGAAGACAACGAGAAGTAACAATCCGTCTCAAAATGATAAAGCAACAGGTCGTGAATGAATTACACAAAACAGCTAGAAAAAACTTTGCACGTCGTTGTATTATTTTAAAAGGAATCGATGACTTATGGTAAGCTGATCTTATTGATTTAAGAAAAATTAAAGGTTTTTAACCGACTTCAAAAAGGAGGAGGTTCTCAATTCATCGGAATCTTTTTTTTTTTTTTTTTATTTATGTTCACGAATTACTTCAAAACGCCTGGACCGATTTGCAAAATTTTTTTTTGTTTAAAAAAGTAGACTTCACAGATGGTCCCATTGTAACCACATAAGGATCTGATGATGGGATCCCAGGGAAATCGAGGGCAACCCTCAAATTTTATAGGCAATTATCACGTTTTTAATATATTTACTAAAATAGTTCCAGTATTTGTGTCTGATAATCATCATTTGATGTTGATGAGCTGATGATGGAAGGTAGAACTCCTCAACAGTTAAGATTTAAAAGAAAATTCTTTCAGTTATAAGCATTTATTATATTTACATGTATTTTCCAAAGCTGTTCAAGCTGTTCAAGCATCTGAAAATCACCATCTCATGTAATGATCTGATGATGGAAGGTACAACTCCTCAACGGTTAGGAGTTGAAGGAAAAATCTTTCATAATTATAAGTATTTATAGATCGATAGTTTTATTCTTTCAGGCTATTAGATTGACCTGATATGAAAAGTTTAATATATATATATATATATACAACACTAAAAAGGAAAAAATAAATTAACTTTAAAAAAAAAGAAAAACCAACTTCAAAAACTAAAAAGCAAAAAATAACTTCATACTGTTTACCTTTTTTTTAGTTTTAAAGGTATGAAGTCGGTGCCGATGATGTGGTGGTTTTAATCACCCTGCTCAAGGTCACTCGCGGTGAGTGTACTTACTATTACGTTTTGCTTGGCACCGACTTCATACCTTTAAAACTAAAAAAAAAGGTAAAACTGTATGAAGTTATTTTTTGCTTTTTAGTTTTTGAAGTTGGTATTTCTTTTTTTTTTATTACATCTTAGTTATAATTGACTGTTTTTCTAAATCTGTTTGGCCTGTACCCTTGAAGTCAAAATCAAAATTAGAAGTAACTAATGCATTTGAAAATGCATTAGTTGATGAATGAAACTATGCCTACGACGTATAATATTCAAGATCTTCGAAATCAGCCAATTTTAGGTACTTTTTATGAACAAGAACTTCAAAATACGAATCATCCCGATATTTACCTAATTGAAAAAGTTTTAAGAAAAAAAGGCAGTAAGCTGTTTGTTAAATGGCTAGGTTTGAGTGATAGTGAAAATAGTTGGATTGATAAGAGAACCGTGCTAAAATAATAAATGGTATTTAATCATCTATTATTATTTTTTCTCACATTATAATACAAACCATGCAAGGAGGTGAACTTATTAATAATTTAATAAATAATTTACCGTTTGAGCTTCATTTGCCAGGCTATAATTACTGTGGACCAGGCACTAAATTACAAAAACGTTTAGTACGAAGAGACAAAGGCATAAATCAATTAGACGAAGCCTGTACAGTTCACGATATAGCCTATACAAATTATTCAGACTTGTATAACAGACATCAAGGTGATTTACAGTTATTGAATATGGCAAATATATATTGTATAAAGGTAATGCAATATCATCCGGAATCTACTCGCTGTAAAAGGAGTATTCTGGGTTGGACAGAATTGTCCAATCGATGTTGCTATGTCGCCGTAAGACATACGTAACATAAAGAAGGCAAAATTCAACACATCAGGCGGATACCTCGGTGGCTCAGTTGGCAGAGCGTCTGGAGTACTTATCCAGAAGACGTGGGTTCGAGTCCCGCCTGAGGTTGAATTTTTCTTTCTTAATAAAAATTTAAAAATCTTAGCTTGAAATATGCTAAAAAATACAAAAAGATTAATAAATATTAGAGTACCTCTACTAAAATAAACAGTGCGTCTTGGGCTATCCGCAAGACAATATCAAACTGTAAGAATAAACTTAAACTTACTAAACAAAATCATAAATTTTTCAAATCAATCGGTCTTCTAAAATGACTTATTTATTAGATGAATTATATTCTCCTGCTAGTGATGCTATTATCACTTATTGGTATTGAATATCATTCGTACAAACCATACATAACAAGTTTCAAGAGATTCGCATACCTATTAATCAGAAAGATCTGTATGTTCTACCATCAGCCAGTACATTATATTTAGAAGGTATAGTAAATGTTACTAAAACCGCCACTAAAGAAAAAACAAGTGTTAAATTTACAAACAATCCCTTGATGTACCTTTTTCAAGACATTCGATATGAACTGAACGGTGTTGAGATTGATAAAATAAAAAATGCAGGCGTTACAACTACTATGAAATCATTGTTATCCATGAATGAAAGCGAGTCAAAATCATGTCGTTCTTGGGGTTGGGATATACATGGTTTTAAAAGTAGTAATGGTTCATTTTCTGCATTTATACCGTTAAGCAATATTCTTGGATTCGGTGAAGATTACAAAAAAAATATAATTAATTGCAAGCATGAACTGATATTGTTGAGATCGAATACAAACTTGAACGCTGTGAAACTCGATGCTGGAGAAGTCATAGACGATATTGAAATTAACAAAATCATATGGCGTGTACCACATGTTAAGGTATCTGATAAAGAGAAGATAAACTTATTGAAGATTTTGGAAAAGGATAAAACACTGCAATTAGTTTTATATGAATACCCGCTATTGCCTAGAACTACAAAACATACTTGGTCTATTAAAATTCATCTCAGATTGAAAAACCGAGATATGTAATTATAGGTCTACAAACAAATAGAAAAAATAATTCTGCTGCTGATATGTCTAGATGTGATCACTGTACTTTACGTGATGTCAAAGTATACCTCAATTCAACTTACTATCCCTATGAGAATCTAAACGTGGATTTCATTGATGATAAATTTGCAAGATTATACGAGCAGTATGCACATTTCCAACAATCGTATTACGATCGCCGATCTGAACCATTGTTGAACACAAGAGACTTTAAGGAGATCGCCCCTCTGTTTGTTATTGACTGTTCTAGACAAATTGACAACCTCATATCAGGACCAGTAGTCGATGTGCGTGTAGAGTTAGAAAGTAATGATGAAATACCTTTTTTTTTTTTTTTTGTTGTCCGTGTGGGAATGCATTTACGCACTTCCCGTCGCCCGGGAAGACGACGGGGGTGTGTCGGACTCCACCCAGAAGGGGTGACTACCGACTAAACCCACACGGGGTCTTTCCGCCTCACCACCATAGTGCCGGGGTTACGGGTACGCGTTGGCATTCTTCCGCGACCCCGGCGGTGGCGGACCGCCCTTGCGGTCCCCAGGCCCTTGTGGGAGGGTCCTCAGTGACCCTCCACTCCGTCCCATCCACTGAGTGGGGCGCGGCAAGACCCACCGCGCCGCCTACTCCGGCCAAGTGCGGGGCGGTCAGACTTTCCCAAGCCTGCCGCCCGTGGCCATTCATCTACCCCTTAGGATGACGGGGCAGATGGTGCTGTGTCCATGGCCTGAGTGGCCGAGGACTGGGTACGCTGCGGGCCACTCCCTGTGGCCCTACCCTTCTTCCTCTTTTGGAAGGCCACGCAGGCCTTGGTGCCAACTCGGTGATCGGCTGGCTTGCCTTCCGCTTCGCAGAGCGAGCAGTGCAGGTCAGCAGAGCATTGGTTTGCCCTGTGACCTGTCTGGCTACAGCGGTAGCACTGCTCGCTGCGGTCCACCTCTGACGAGCACGTGTGCTGGACGTGCCCGCCGTATAGGCATCGGAAACACTGCAAGGGCCGAGGCTCCAGCAGTGTCACCTTTGCCGATGACCATCCGACCAAGAGGCGACCAGCGGTAGCGATGGCTTTCGCCGCTGCCACAAGGCAGCGGAGCCAGACCGATCCCTGACCCGACGGCCCCCGTCGTATCTCCCCTATTTTGATGTCGTCGGCGGAACATCCGCCGACGCGTGCGGCCGCAGCGGCCACGTCTCCTGATGTGACGGAGTCATCCAGGTCCGACACGCGCAGCTCTGCGCACTTGGTCGGCCTGGAGATCCGCACGTCGTCCGTGCTAAAAAGCTCCCGCATCTTGGAGGCGAGAGCGTCGGCTTTGTCTCCGGACTCAGCCCCAGGGACCTCCAAGATTCGAGCTCCCGTGACAGAGAGCTTGAATCCCAGCGAGGAGATCCCTATATCCGCCAATTTTATGCGCTGTTTCGCCTCCAAGAGAACGGAGGCGTACGTGATGCCCTTCGCCACAGCACTAGGCTGAAGGGCAATCACGACCGCTGTGGAGCGAGGCGCTTGGAGCCTGACGGCCCGCTTGCGCTGCCGGCTCCGCTTCTTCGCTGCTTTCTTGGCCGCCTTCTTCTTGTTCGTCACGGTCTGCCACTCTCCCTCCCTGGGATTGTTGGCGGACCGGACGTTCTGAGTAGAGGCGGCATCATCCTTGGCCGAGGCCGATTTCTTGCCCTTCCCCTTTCCCTTGCCCTTAGTCTGGGACGGGGCAGCCTTGGGGGATGAGCCAGACGCAGTCGGGCTCTCAACATTAGCCACCTGAGCGGCTTTGGGCGGCGCCACTGTGGTTGCTGCAGCCTCGGCTGGTGCAGCCTTGACTAGTGCAGCCTTGGCTGGTGCAGCCTTGGCCGCTGCGCCCTTGGATGGCGCAGCGGGAGCCGACGCCGAACCTGGCGCCGGGGCACGAGACTGCCCAGCTGTCTTGGCAGCATATGAAGCCGCCGGAATCTCCTCGGTGACCCTGCGGTCACCAGCTAGTGGAGGGCGTAGAATTTTGCCCTCCAGAACGCCAAATCGAGTCGTCAGGCTCGCCATCTCCGTACGGAAAAGGCGGAGCAATTCCGACTTGGCAGGCGGGGCCGCCTCTGTGGCCGGTTGGCTCTGGCGCTTAATGAGCGCCACTTCCAGCCTAAGTGCCTCCATTTCGGCTTGAAGCCGGGTGTTGTCAGCTTGCAGGCGAGTGTTGTCCGCCTGCAGCTTACTGACCGTCGCTTCTAAACGAGCCGAATCCTCAGAGGCCGACAGCACGCGAAGGCCATCCGAGCCCTTTGAGATCAGGCCCGTTGCCTCCTTAAGGGCCTTTGTAAAAGTGCCCTTAAGGTTGCCCGACTTCCTTGCCACATAATCGACGATCCCAATGCCGGCAGCTATCTGCTCCCTCAGAGCAGCTGCCGTCTGGTCGTCGACCTCGCCCGAAGACTAGATTGCTGGAAATGCAATCGTTTGCGAATTCCAACACTGCCCAGCAGTTTCTGCTCCAACTCCAGGCTTTCCTGAAGCAGCATCAGTCCACTGGACTCCGAACTGGAATCGGATAACGAATCCAGCTCCTCCTCCTCAGCCTTCCTTCCTTTTGGTTTTTTGTTTTTGGCATCCATAGATAGTCCCACGAGTATGGGGGAAAAGCAGTCCACCCGGGCAGTGCCCCCTGTACCCGGGTAAGCCAAACGTAACCCGTCAGAGGGTCGGCCGGTACTCTGACGGGGGACGCACTAGGGACTGGACATCCTCCAGCCACTCATCTCCTCGCGGTGCGCCGCCGCTTGAGATTGGACGGTCCGGGCGGTTAAGCCAAGACCGACGGGAGGTACCTCTCGCTGAGCCGCGAGACATGTTCCACGACACTCAGCGTGGAACAGAAATACCTCCCGATTTGGACGACGGGGGCAGGGGAGAAGGACTCCCGCCGCCTGCCCGGAGGTAGGGTGAGTACACACCGGGCCCGCCAACGTTCTGCCGATTAGCCTCGCGGCCGCTCGGCGAACATCCCTGGCCCTGAAAAGGGCCGTTGTTGACTCCAATCGGCCTCGCGGCCTCATGGAGCCACCCCTCCCCCCCTGGCCCTGAAAAGGGCCGTTGTTGACTCCAATCGGCCTCGCGGCCTCATGGAGCCACCCCTCCCCCCCTGGCCCTGAAAAGGGGCCGTTGTTGACTCCAATCAGCCTCGCGGCCTCATGGAGTCACCCCACCCCCCCGTGGCCCTGAAAAGGACCGCTTCCCCCCCAAGTGGCCCTGAAAAGGGCCGTTCCCCAGTGGCCCTGAAAAGGGCCGTTTTGCCCAGCTAAGCCTCGCGACCTCGCTGTTGCTCACCGATACACCCTCTGCCAAGTCAGAGAGGCACGGGAGCAACACCCCTGGCCCTGAGAAGGGCCACGTCAGACATTCGCCACGAGCAACAAGACTCCCCAAAACCGGGAAGAGTTATTGCCCGTACCCAGGGTGCACCGGCCCCATCAGCTGCTGTTCCCCCAGGATACAAGTATCCCGAAAGGACCAGCAGCCGGGGAGCACTCGCGGAGGTAGCTGACACGCACCCCATGATGAAATACCTGATCTAACTTCTGCCTACTGTCTTATATTGAACGATTGTATCATTGAATACAAACCTCTGAGTAATATTGTAAGAAAAATATCTTAGTTATTTATTTTAACGCAAATCTACTACTACCAATCTACGATGTGCCAAGTTCATAGATTCTCAAATTGCATGACATATAAATAAATTCTGTCTTAATTTTGTTCTGTTTAGTGTAGAAATATTTTATTAAAGTGTTGGTATAATGTAGGTATGTAACTATGTAGTGTACCTAATAGATAGATTAAATAAATAATTTTAATTCAAGGAAATTTATTTTATTTTATAACCCTACCCTACACTTGATAAATTTTCAATGTGGAATATAGTGAATAAATAAATAAAGACACATTTATAAAGTCAAATCATTTATTTAATTTAATGTAAAAATAAACAGTTAAATAATTACAACACTAACAAAAATCATAACCTATTAACACGTTCGGTGCGATATCGGGTTGATTATATCCGATGCCCAACTTTCCTCCGGTGCGGCGTAAAAATTACTGTGCTTACCGCTAGTGCAGGACAGATAATATTCGGCCTCCCTATGAATATGAATGTTAGTTAGTGTTTTGGAATTACCACGTTAAAAAAATAATATAGGTAAGAAAAAATTGCATCGGATTCTTACGACCCGACGCCGACTGAAGCCAAATTTTTAACGTTCAGTGCGTTTATCGTATCTCATTTTAATTTTAATATTGTAATCCAAATAATATAAATAATAATTGTTTTGTTTTGTTGCATACCTGACACTTTGTTTTAATGTTTTGTTTTATTTTATTAATATTTTTAATTTTTAATTTGTATGAATGTTGCTGTGCCCTTACAGGGTCCATAATTGTACTATAGCTCTAAGCCTTTTTATACCATCTTATAAACTTTATGGAATGCAATAAATAAATATGAATATGAATCGGTTCTAAACGACCCGATGCCCGATGACCCGATAGCCGCACTAGATTACATGCTAGTTGAGCTAGTGAGGTCTTTGTGTTTAGATGAGTTTTTATGATATTGTGAAGAGAAAGTGAATGAAACATGAAGCGATCTAGGAAAATGTTGTTTATGTCATGTGAAGGTGAAAAGCCAACGAAAAATAAAGTAAGCGAAGGTTTTCCAAGACAAGTAATATTGGGTAAGCGGAATATATTCAACCAGCTTACCAAAGTTTCGATACCCCAATAATTGATGGTCATTCTTCCATATCCAGTGATATCCAATATTATAAATTATTTGTGACAGATGACATTATTAATAAAAAAGAAAAACCAACTTCAAAAACTAAAAAGCAAAAAATAACTTCATACAGTTTGACCTTTTTTTTAGTTTTAAAGGTATGAAGTCGGTGCCGATGATGTGGTGGTTTTAACCACCTCGCTCAAGGTCACTCGCAGTGAGTGTACTTACTATTACGTTTGGCTTGGCTTGGTTTTTGAAGTTGGTTTTTCTTTTTCTAAAAAGTTAATTAATTTTTTTCTTTTTAGTGTTGTATATATTAAACTTTTCATATCAGGTCAATCTAACAGCCTGAAAGAATACAACTATCGATCCATATATACTTATAATTATGAAAGATTTTTCCTTCAACTCCTAACCGTTGAGGAGTTGTACCTTCCATCATCAGATCATCACATGAGATGGTGATTTTCAAATGCAAATACTTGAACAGCTTTGGAGAATACATGTCAATGTAATAAATGCCTATAACTGAAAGATTTTTCTTTTAACTTTTAACTGTTAAGGAGTTCTACCTTCCACCATCAGCTCATCAACATCAAATAATAATTATCAGACGCAAATACTGGAACAATTTCAGTAATTATATTCAAAACGTGATAATTGCCTATAAAATTTGAGGGTTGCCCTTGATTTTCCTGAGATCCCATCATCAGATCATGATGTGGTCACAATGGGACCAACTGTGAAGTCTACCCTTTTAAACAAAAAAAGAATTTTGCAAATCGGTCCAGGCGTTTTTAAGTAATTCGTGAACATACATAAAAAAAAAAAAAAAAGATTCCGCCGAATTGAGAACCTCCTCCTTTTTGAAGTCGGTTAAAAATAGTGGATGAAACAAATAAATATGCTAGTAAATATTTAGAATCTAACCATGTCGCTGATAAATCTCGTGCTAATTTGTGGAAAGCAACGGATACCGATGAAATGCACAAGTTTTTTGCTATTCTGCTGGCAATGCTGGCTGGCTTTGTGAAACTGCCTCATATAAACGATTACTGGTCTAGAAATAAGCTTTACAGAAATTAATATATAACTTCGCTTATGAGCAGGGATAGATTTTTACTACTGTTAAAGTTCTGGCACTTTAGTGATAACCGTAATTCTACAAATGACAAACTGTATAAAATACGAGAAATACATGACATGCTGTTGTTGCAATTTAAAAAGATACTCAAACCAGGAAAAGTCTTAGTGATAGATGAATCCATGCTTCCATGGCGAGGCAGATTTCTTTTTCGCCAATACATAAAAAATAAATCGCACAGATACGGTGTTAAATTGTATAAAGCTTGCACACCAGAGGGCTACTTTTGCCAAACTTCTTGGCAGTATATGATTAGGTATAAATGAGACAAAGTTGTAGTATAGTCTGGTTATAATTATCCAAAGGTGCATCTTATATACTAACGACTACGTGTTGATCACGGATAGTAGAAACATTTAATAGATATTGAACGTGCGATAAAGATCATAAGATTGCGATGTAGATTGTAGATACAGCACAAAGATATTGTACTGTAACAGTACACCCCCCTTTAAAAAAAATAAATTATTATGGTAATAGTGTTTACAATATAAATTTGACCTAAACCTTACTAGTTATTTGCTGATGTATATAAATAATAATGCTATTGTACGCGGTGGAATTTGATGACGCCTGTTGTGGTGTGATTTGCTGACGTATGTAATTTTGACTTAGCTGTTGCACGAGTGTTTATTATTTTTTTCCGTTAAACTCTTCATTCTTCTGTCCAGTGTTTTCATTATGCCGTAAAGTAGGATCACGCCGATTGTTAAAATAATCTGTCCCATTGCAACATTTCTTGTCCACCGTAAGTCCTCCTGGATCAGGTTACGGAGTTTGTCCGCTTCGTTTTGATTGAGGCAACTGTCCGTATTGTATGTTATCTGGTCCTTAGAACTTTGATTTCCCATTTTAGATGTCTTGTTGTTACGAGTAGTTGTGAATTAATGGTATATGTTAAGATCTATGTTAATATATATACGAATAGCTTGCTTATATCAGCGATTTTTATAGACGTACTACTGGCTTTACTTTACGTCCCGATCGTGTAGTGTACGTGTGTGAATGTCTGTAGAAATCCTTTGAATCTGGCACGTAGTTTGATTCGTCATTGATCATGAATGCTGGTTTCAATCTATCAATTGATATCACTGTCTCTTTATCCCTAATTCTAATGCAAAATGTTTTATCTGTTTTACTAATTACTGGGTAGGGTCCTTCATACGGCGGTGTCAGGGCTTTCTTAATTCTATCACACCGAACAAATACGTGTGAGCATTCTTTGAGTTCGGGATGCACAAATATAGCTTGGTTGTGGTTTTTTCTTTTCGGAATTGATGTCATTTGTGTGATGTCCTTTTGAATTTGTTTTACAAACTCTTCGTACGTTGATAACTGTGCTGCTGATGACTCAAAAAATCCTCCAGGGAGTCGTATTGGCGTTCCATATGTCATCTCTGCTGAACTATAACCTGTGTCTTCTCGCAAGCTACTCCGCAACCCGAGTAAAACTGTTGGAATTTCTTTTAACCAATTTTCGTTGGATTCTCTTGTCATTAACGCCACCTTTAAAGTTCTATGAAATCTCTCTATCATTCCATTGGATTGCGGATGATAAGGTGTTGTCCTAATTTTATGTATTCCCAAAAATTGTGAGAGTGACTCAAATATTCTTGATTCAAACTGTCGGCCTTGATCCGTAGTAATGCGCAATGGACATCCAAAACGAGTAATCCATCCTTCGAAAAGTGTCTTGGCTACTGTTTCTGCAGTTATATCTTCTACCGGAAATATTTCGGGCCATGACGTACAACGATCTATGATTGTGATTAAATATCTCTTCCCTTGTGAAATCGGAAGTGGTCCGACGATGTCAATATGTAAATGTTCAAAACGTTGCGCTGTCATAAATGTACCAGGAGGTGATATCGTATGTCGTTGTATTTTTGATTTTTGGCAGGCTATACATGATCTACACCAATTATTGATATCTTTGTTCATATACGGCCATAAATACCTTTGGGTTATCATTTTTCTCGTAGTTCTTTTTCCTGGATGGCTCATACCATGAATGGTATCGAAAATTTGTTTGCGAAATTGCTTTGGTAAGTAGGGGCGGCTTTTTCCAGTAGACGTGTCGCAGGTGATGTTTATTGTGGAACCCGGAAGCGTAATGTTTTTGAATTTTAATCTTTTATTGTCACGTAATTTACTTAGTTCATTATCTGTTGATTGACATTTTTCCAATTCAGCGTAATCGATAGGTGATGGCACGTATATTTCCTCTATTCGAGATAAGGCATCGGCGGTAATATTGTCACGTCCGCTTATGTGTTGAATGTTGGTACTGTATTGTGAAATGAAATCCAACTGCCGGACCCGTCGCGGTGTATTGTTTGATGATGGTTTTTGGGAGAATGCGTATGTCAAAGGTCGGTGATCCGTAAATATTGTAAATTCTCTTCCCTCGATTAATCTGTGAAAATGTTTGACGGCCATGTATATTCCTAACAGCTCTCTGTCAAACGTAGAATATTTTTGTTGAGTTTCGCTCAATTTTTGTGAAAAAAAACCTAATGGTTCCCAATTGCGTCCGGATTTTTGTTGTAAAACCCCACCAACGCAAGTAGCACTAGCGTCGGTCATGAGCGCTAGTGATGCGTTGCGGGAAGGATGCGCTGTTAACACTGCGTTTTTCATGCTTTCCTTGCATTTTTCGTAAGCTTTGTCTGCTTTCGTTGTCCAAGGAACAGGTGAATTATCGTTCTTTTTTTAACCATGTAGATATTCGTTTAAAATTCTTTGATTTTCCGCTGCGCGTGGAATATTACTTCTGTAGAAATTGACCATGCCCAAAAATCGTCTTAATTCTTGAATTGTTTTCGGTTTGGGAAATTCCATGATTGCTTTGTAATTTTCTTCGGTAGGTTGTATTCCTTGGCTCGTTATATGATAACCTAAGAAATCTATTTCCCTTCTGAGAAATTCGCATTTTTCGAGATTAATGGTTATTCCATTCTCGTGTAAACGTTTGAAAACCGTTTCTAAATGCTGATAATGCAAATCTTCGTTGTCCGATGCGATAAGACAGTCGTCTACAAATATAAATACGAAGTTTAAATCTCTAAATAAGGAATCCATGAATCGTTGAAATGTTTGTGCCGCATTGCGTAATCCGAAAGGCATTCTTAAGTACTCAAAAAGTCCGAAAGGTGTGATGATGGCTGTTTTTTCTATATCTTTAACAGGAATACAGTGGTATGCTTTGCGTATATCTATCTTGCTTAGTATCTTCTTATTTTCTAATATGTATGTAAAGTCAGTTAATCTTGGTAGTGGGTATTTGTCCGGTACTGTCGTGCTATTGAGCATTCGATAGTCTCCGCACGGTCTCCATTCGCCATTTTTCTTTTTTACCATATGTAATGGGCTTGCCCATGGGCTATCTGACGGTCGGCAAATTCCGAGCTTTATCATATTTTGAAATTCCTTTTTGGCTATGTCGTATTTTTCTGGAGGTAATGGTCTTGCTCGAGCTGCGACGGGTGGTCCTGTAGTGATAATGTGGTGTTCAATCTTATGTTTGGGCGCATTGCGTAGAGAGGACTCTTTCGTGATGTCATCGTATTTGTTTAAAAGTTGCGTAATACGTGAATTCGTTCCCACTGCGATAGTACGAATTGTTTGTTGTGTCGCTTTTTCTGAAGTTACATGCGTTGTCAGCTCTGTAACTTTGTCGATAAGTTTGCGACCTGCTATGTCGACTAATAGTTTATAGTGCTCTAGAAAATCTGCTCCAATTATTGGTTGTGTAACATCGGCGATTATAAAATTCCATTTATAACATCGTTGTAGTCCTAAATTCAAGGTAAGCGTCTTCTCGCCGTAAGTCCTAATTTTAGTCCCATTTGCAGCGTATAGTGTGTATTGTTCATTTTGTAAAATTGAATATCTCTGTTGCTTGCTAATGACTGAAATATTTGCGCCCGTGTCAATCAAAAACTTCATACCACTTTTTCGGTCGGTAATGGTGAGGCGATTGGATGGGTGGATTGCACAGAGTTTCGCCGTTGTCTGTGCTCTTATTCGTTTCCCTGGTTCCGTACGTAAGTCATTGGTTTCCAACCGCATGGTTTAATGCAGTTCCTTGCATATTTTCCGAATCTTTCGTAGTAGTAACAAAATCGATTTGCTCCTCTATAGTTTGTTCTCGGCCTCATAATCGGGAATTGTTGACGTTTCTTGAAATGATTGTGCGTGCTGGGTCGATAGCCATATTGACCTTGCTGAATTGCGTCAATATCTATCTGTAATTTTGCTAGCTGGGCTAAAATGCATGCTGTATTGTTGTCGTTTGAAGTGTCGTTGCTAACAGCTGATATTTCGGTTACTTTTGAATTCATTATTATTTTGTCTGCAATTTGGCTCAGTTTGTCAATTTCCATGTCTTTTTTTTTTTTTTTTTTTTAAAAGGGACTTGCCCACCACCCAAATCCCTACTACTGCAACTCCTGTAAACCAGGATCAACAATAGTAACTATCCAGAAAATCGTCGAGACAATGAAGTCCGACGTGTCCCAGGGGAATGATTTTAACTGTCTTGGAACCCGCAGCGAAATTAATCATGAAGTTATATAGGAGGAGTAAGAAAAATATCAGTTTTTTCACTTCCCTCCTTATCAAGCGAGAGACAGAATAGAATTTACATGTCATTGATTTTTTTTTTTTTTTTTTTTTTATTCTTTAATTTTCAGGGACTTTTGTCGTGTTTCGACAATGTCAGCCCCATTATTACAACATTATATTCTAACGCTATTCACAATAAACTCTTAACATTATAATATATATCTAAACTTATATCTACATACATAATTGTACTATAAGCGCCATAATAATATACTAAAGCCATTACAATTGTTGCTTATGGTGTATTTTGTAAAGTTCATGTGCTATTGCAGATGTTGGGTTCGCTAAAATACTTTGAAATACTCCAATGTCACTTCTGTTCAACTTATATTTCATCATAAATGTCAATCGCGCTGTTTCATTTTTAGTGCATAAAGACAGGCAGTGATAAACGTCTTCTATTGTACCGCACACTGAACAATTTGGAGAATCTGTTTTCTTCATTAAGTAGTTAAATTTATTAAGTGGCATGTGACCAGAGCGCAAACGGAGGGCTATTACAACAAGGTTTCGCTGCAATGAAGAGTTAAAGAACCACGGTGTATGAAATGGTTCCGCTTGCAACGTTCTGTACCAAATACCTTTATCTGTGGATATGCTGTCAAAATGCAGAGCCCACTTATCATTAATCTTATCTCTATATTTTGACAATGTTTCGCTATATTCTGGGTATAAGTAAGTTTCAGAACCAGTAACCACACCGTCTCTGGCACACTTGTCAACTACTTCGTTACCACGTATTCCCACATGAGAGGGTATCCATTGCAATCTCAGAACAACACCGTGATCTATCAATAAATTTATTCTTTTTAAAATTGAATAGGCTATCGAAACACCTCTTGTACTACTAGAGGCGCATCGAGCCAAATGCTGTAACGCACTTTTGCTGTCACATAAAATAACAACAAGTTTAAAACCCATAGCCTCAATATAGGATATTGCTTCTGAGATTGCAAACAGTTCCACAGACATGATCGAGTTCAGGTCAGAAGTGATCTTGAAGCATTCTTTTACCTCACGTTTACTGTCATAAATGGCCGCACCAAGACCATTGCTGGTTTTGGATCCATCTGTATATAATTTTTCCCAGTGTTTGTAGTTAGCATCTAGAAATTCAAGTGTTTTATATTTAAGTTCAGCGGTGGTATATTGACTTTTAGAATAAATAACATCTTCAACTTCAGTGACAATAAATTTAGTATTAAAACTAGACATCCAAGTGTGTAAAGAAAACATAGGCAAAGGGTTACTGGAGCTAACCTTTTGTTGTTTTACATTGCAATATACAGATACCAACAATGGTTTTGTTTTTCTATGCCAATAGCTTTGCTCACACAGTTTCTCGAGTTCAGCCAATAAATTAATTGTAAGATTGTTAGACCATGAAAGCAATTTTAAACAAAATTTTGTTGCCAAATATTCACGACGTAGGGAAAGTGGACAAATACACAACTCGGATTCCATTACGTGTATTGGGGTTGATTTGATAAATCCTCCCACTACACGTAATGCATTGTTTTGGACCCGGTCTAATTTAAGCAAGTGTGATTTAGCTGCATTGTGATACAAAAAACAACCAAAGTCCAGCCTACTTCTTACAAGGGATATGTACAGTCTACGGAGATGCTTAGGGTGTACTCCCCATGAAGATCCAGCCAAAATCTTGAGTATGTTCATTACTTTAAGCGATTTCTCTCGTATTTCATTTATATGTTTGCTCCATAATAATGATTGGTCCAACCATATGCCCAAGTATTTAATACAATTAACAGTAGGGATTATACAATTATTTATTACTAAGTTAGCAGTAACTCGTTTCCTACCTCTACTAAATATGCAGCAATTAGATTTGATAGGAGATATTTCCAACCCAATTTGTTCTAATTCTTCTACTACTATATCCAAAGCTCTTTGGATGTAATTATTACTATTTGATATTTTTTTATGTTGCGTATAAATTACAAAGTCGTCCGCATACTGTAAAATGTTAATATTATTATTTACTTGCCTACATATATGAGTTGTAGCAATATTAAATAACAGAGGCGAGATAGGATCTCCTTGTGCTAGTCCTCTGTTGGCCCACCTGGTCAATTCATTATCTGAACAATTTTCTCTAATTTTAATATATCTTTTACTTAAAAAGCACCATATATAATTACATATTTTAGAGCCAACATTCAAGTGATCAAGAATCAAAACTAGTTTATCAATCAGTACATTATTATAGGCACTATCTATATCTATGAAACATGCCACTGTAGGAGTACTTTTAGTATAACCAATTTGTACGTAGGACACCAACCGAGCTAAGCATTCAACGCATGATTGACTTTTACGAAATCCGGTTGAATTAAGGGATAAAATCTTCTGTCTTTCAACAAACCATTCTAATCTTTTTGCCAACATTGCATGAAAAATTTTACATAAACATGATATTAGCGATATCGGCCGCAACTTAGGTAATATATTTGTACTAGTACTTCGTTTTGGAATAGGTACCACTAAAATATTACGCCACTGATCCGGAACAAGGGATTTTTTATAAATAAGGTTATATATTTCTAGTAAATACATTTTAGCTGATGAGGGTAGGCGAAATATCATAGAATAGGTTATGGCATCTACCCCTGGTGCAGTGTCCTTCTTTTTCAAACTCTGACATAACTCATTTAACGTTAATTCCCCCTCCAACTGCGAATTTACAGATTTAATTATTGGTTTTGGTGGTGTAACAGAATCTGGTGTTAATAACTGTAATAATTCCTCCTTCTTTTCCTTAGAGGGTTCCGTGAAAGAATGATGTAACCCTTTCATCCACCGCATCCTACGCCATACTTCCGAAGAATTTGTTGACTCGTCTATTTTACTGCAAAAGGTTTGCCAGCCCTTGTTTTTAGCTCGTCTGATAACCTTTTGCGCTTCAGCTATCTTGGAGTTTAATAATCTTAGGTTGTCTGGCGTAGGGTTACGTCTCACATTTTTTAAAGCTAAGCGTCGTTGCGCTACTATTTTAGATATTTCTGGGCTCCAATATGGTTTTGGTTGGAACTTTTGTGCGGGGTTATTATTTAGTTTACTCCAAGGGATACTTTTCTCGGCTGCTAAATTAATTTGATCAATAAAATAGTTATACATAGCCTGGATGTCCATACCTTGCGGTGCAACTGTAAAACAATCATTTAACAAACTATAATATAATTTCCAATCTGCTAACTTAAAGTTACGGCGCCTCGAGAATCTGTGAGAAGCACGATATTGCAGGTTGTATGTAATAATAAGATGATCGCTACCTAAATTTTCATTAGTAACAAGCCAATTAAAATATATTGCAATATCTGATGTTACAAACGTTATATCTGGTGCTGTCTCCTGTAAATGGCCATTCACTAACTTAACCCTGGTTGACTGTCCATTGTTTAAAGATATAAAATTATTATCTAATGCCGAATCAACCAATTGATTACCCCTATTATCATTTTTACAAGACCAATTTGTGTTATGGCCGTTAAAGTCACCAGCTACTATCGATTTCGATTTAAATTGCGAAAATAAATAATCCCAGTCATTTTGTGTTGTATTTACATTAGAGGGACAGTACACAGATACAACGTAATTTAATAAGTTGCAATTTAATACTCTAATGCATATCACTTCGATGCCTGAGTTAGTCAGGTTTATCGGGTAAATATGAGCTTTAATTGACTTATGCACTACCAATGCTACACCTCCATAGGAGTCATGCCTATCTTGTCTATAAACATTATAATTACCAATTCGTAGAGAAATATCAGAGTTAAGCCAAGTTTCACTTAAGATACAAATACCAATTTTTTCTTGTTGTAATAATAGTTCAAACTCATGTTTTTTGGGTAATATACTTTGTGCGTTCCACTGCGCGATGTTGAGTACAACACTATTAATTTTATTATTACTATTATCCATTATAGAAACTATCAATTATTTTTTTAATTAAATCTCCGTCACTTAGTGTATTTATTACTAATGAAATTATGCTATCAATTAATAGTTTCAGAATTTGTTCAAATTTATCTGAGTTATTTTTAGACAAAATAATATTTTGAATTTTATATAGGATACTTTTAAACCTTAGATTTTCTTTTCTTTTATTTGGTTCTTGTGTCTCCTCTCCAATTACTGTGTACTCTAAGGATTCATTCTGATTAACAACATCTCTCTCCTGGCGTTTCTTCTTCTCTCTTTTCTTATTTTTTCGTGTCCATTGCTCTTCTGTAAGGCTCTCGCTCTCTTGTACAGATGATACAGAAACTCTCTCTTCTTCTTCTTCTCCCTCTAAATTTCTTTCTTGTTCTTGAGAAATCGGCATGGTATTTCCTGTCAAGACTTCTTGGTAAGTTCTATTCTGGGTGTTATAAGTGTAAAAAGAAATGGGTGGGTTCCTTACGGCGGGGATACTTTCTTCTTTTGAGTAGTTTGTTGTGGAATCTTTGTCCTTGAGGTATTTTTCCATCGCTATATTATACGGACAGTTCTCTTTGCTCATAATACTACGTATTTCTTTTTCTTTAAAGAATATTGGGCATGCTTTATCCAGTGCCATGTGCCTCCCTTTACAATTTATGCATATGTATCTATTCGTTTCACAATTTGCATGTCTTCCTCCACACTTTGGACAGAATATGTGCTTGCTTGGGCAAGCTCTAGCCAAATGTCCGTATTTCCAACAATTGGAGCACTGCGACACTGGGAATACATATGACTGTACTGTAAAACGACAGCCATACCCATAGATGTGTGTAGGCAATTTGGAACTGTTGAAACAAAAACGAACAGTCTCACTGTCAACCCACTCTCCCGTACTTGACATTCGTTTAAGTCTTTTAATTGATATTATCTCGCAATCCGACTTGAAATTCTCCAACATTTCATTTTCTTCTACATCTAACTCAAGATTTTTAACCACACCATATGAGAAATTAACTTCGCTTGTTAAGTGACATCTGTACCCTTTATCGATCAGACTTTTATTCTTTATCATCATTGTTGCATCATTTTTCTTTTCAAATTGTAATAAAACTTTGTATGGGTTTCTGTACGTAACTTTTACAGTAGGAGGTATACTCGCTGAATTTAATAACTTTGCTAATCCGATCTGCTTAGGTATTGGTTCCTTATTTGTCATGCAAACCACAAAATTATTTATATCACGCTCTTCACTCTTTCTCATTTCTATTCTCTCATTATTAGAGTTGCTTCTTGTTAATCTCTTAGTTCTTCTACTGATTACCATATTAAATCCTTCTGCGTCAACTATGTCACTATCGTTTCTATTCCTTTTAGTAGTACGTAAATTCATCTCATTATCATCCAATTTATTCGTCTCACAATGTACTTCAATTTGAACATTTTGTACTTGTTGCTCGCGCGATGAGCTATCGCTCAGTAACTCTTCTTCACTCATGTCACTCTCCACTTTATCACTCTGTTTTTTATTTATTTCGTCCATTTGACCGCATGAGGGTAGATATAAAAAAAAATACCGCACGGTAACCGCGAGTCTGCTATGACACAACCGCTCGCGACGCAATTCCGCGCGACACTGGTGTCATTGATATGAGAACAGATGTTTACAACTGAGTTAAGCCCAGTTGCCAGGCACCACGGATGATAAATTAATAAGTTATGGGTCCTAATAATGTGAGCTATTATATCTGATTCCAATAATAGGTATGGCAAAAACGCTTAAACGCACGGAAATTCATCCTAGTCGCAACAAGGTCCGAGTAATAAATCACCCCAGATATAATTTGCAAACTATCGAGCATAATATTGCGTTCACTTTGCCATAGACTACACTCCCACAGGATATGATGTGCAGATTGCTCGTATTCACAGTTCGTTGAACAAGGGCACAATGGTGAGGAGACAAGCTTAAATGAAAACAATTTACTTTTAAAGTTGCCGTGTCCTGTAAGGAATTGGGCAACACAGTGGTCCACCTCCAACCAAGTCCTCTCCAGCCGCTCACGAACGGATGGAAAGAATTGGTGGAGATGGCGGCCCTTAGTAGAAGAATCCCACCTTATCTGCCATTCGTCTAAGAGTTCCTCCCAAACGTCGGCCTGGGGTTTAAACAATCTAATAATCTTAGCCCGGTCACGTTCTAAAAGGAATTCATTTTTCAAGTACACTCTTGAAGCGAAATACATTGCAGCACGTCGTTGTGCCTCGAGATCGACTGGCAGCACTCCCGCGAGTACTGGTAGTGCTTCCGTACTAACAGTCCTATATGCTTTACATAAAAATATCAATGCTAGACGCTGACTTTGAAGTAACTTACGTCGTACCGCACCTATGGTGGCCCTATCGGCCCAAACAGGTGCTCCGTAGCACATACAGCCTAGGTAAGTAGCCCCATAGATGGTTTTTAATGTATGAAAAGATAAACCCCATGTAGCCGTAGATATTCTAGTCAAAGCATAAAAGTTACGTTTAGCTTTTTCACCCACAGTTTTAATGTGTTCAATAAATGAAAAATTTTTTTCAAGTACGAGACCGAGGTAACACACTGACTCCTTTCTTTTTACGGTGACGTTATCGAATTTGATGCTAGGCGAGGATTTAAGACTACCTTTCAAGATTAGTTGAAAGGTTTTTTGCGGCGCGAATGTTAAGCGGTTCCGTTCGCCCCACGCGGATATTAAATGTAAACACGAGTGGGCTAAGTTTTCGAGACCAGACCGCGTATTTGACTGAATGAGCAGAAGGCCATCGTCCGCGTAACCAGTCAATGAACAGCCGTGCGGGAGCGGTATCGCGAGAAAATCATCAAATCCCAGATTCCAAAGGTACGGCCCGATTACAGAACCTTGAGGACATCCCATAGTCAGTGCCTTCGACACAGAATGGTGCCCAAGTGTCAGTTTAACGGTTCCGTGTAAGAAGTACGAGTATATAAGAGTGTAGATATTTCTAAAGCAACCACGACTTTTTAATTTAAGCAGTAACATCGGCCACCAAGCGTTGTCGAAAGCACCAGAGATGTCAAGGAAAATGCCGACGACGTATTTACAATTCGAATTATTTACTATCGTTCTAACAGAGAGTGCGGCGTCAGTTGTTGATTTGCCTATGGTAAACCCGAATTGGTTATTATGAAATTTAGGCCCGTCCGGTAACAAACGTGGAACAATTAAACGTTCGAGGAGTTTCCCCAATGAAGGCAGTAATGTTATGGGGCGGTAAGACTTAGGGTCGTCCGGGGGCTTGTCGCCACTTTTTGGTATTATTCGAATAAAGCCGCGACGCCATACACGCGGGAAAACGCCCTCAGAAATACACCGACAGTAAACAGTTAGTATACAGTCACCGGCTGTTTTACAGGCTTCCTTAATCATCCGATTAGATATTTTATCATCCCCTGATGACTTATTTACCGGCAGTTTTTTAACGACGTTTGAGAATTCGTCAATAGAGGGGAGGTTTGACATAGGTGACATTGGTGGTTCAGCTGCCCAGGCTCTGATCTGACGGTGGTAATCGTTGTCATCAGAAGATGAGTCGTCCGGAATAAGAGTGTTAAGTAGGCATTCCGTTGTCTCTTCTATACCAGCGGTATGTGTGTTGTTAACTTTAATGTTTTGAATATAAGCTAGGTCTATCGACCTGTTTGCTTTGAACTCGTGGTATAGGGGCGACCACGGGCCTTCACTTTCGAGTTTTTGGACAACTTTGTGCAGTAAATTATTCTTAGATTTTTCCACAGATGCTTTGTACCGGGATCTGGCAACTCTAAACGTATTTAGGGCAAGGGTGAGTGAGTCACCCCTAACTTGATGTTTTTTTAGTTTATTTAATTTTCTACGCGCTCTTCGAAAAAATTTACGTTGTTCTACTAAATAGGCACTCCACCAATCACATCTACGGATATTGGTCATAGAACCTCGACCAATGGCAATATCAGCACAGTAAGTGAAGGTGTCTGACATGATTTCAGCACACTCTTCAGCTGACAATCCGTCCCGAGTGAAGTCCTTGGCTTGTGACGCGAACAATGAACTAAAAAATTGCCAATCTGCGCCCTTAGACTTATATCTAAAATTTTGAGCTTGATATTGATTAGAACCTTGCGTTAACATAGGGATAAACTCGTACACGATTAAGCGATGATCACTACATGACGCGTCTGGGAGGACACGCCACCTATCCAAGCGGACGTCGGCACTAGAAAGTGTGACGTCAATACAAGATTCGCCCATGAGGCTGCAATAAGTAGGTGGTGCATCGGGAGTATTGTGAACTGATAGATTCATCTCAGCGATGAAATCCTCAACGGCGTGGCGCCGTTCAGAGTCCGTGGACCGAACCTTGCCATACCAGAGTGGCGATGACGCGTTAACGTCAGCGCCAATGATTATTTTGCAGCCCGCAAGTGACCGCAAGACATTACGGAGATTGTGAATATGAGGACCAACAGGGTCAGAATATTGAAAATAATAGCTCACAACATTTCCATGTCTTCCGTAACTGCTAGAACCGTAGTAACTGATGTTGGTAAAAGCCTGAACCATAGTAGTTTAATTGTTTCGTCACTGATTTTTCCTCTCCCAAGGACTCGCATTTGACGTAATAACTGCGAAGGTTTTTGATCACCGAGTTCTGTCTCTGATATTAATTTTTGAAACTGTCGCTGTTCTGTTTCTTCGTAACAATCAATTAAACGTTCCTTGATGTTTTTATATTTATCTGTAGTCGGTGGTGAAGTGATTAGGTCACTAACTTGTAGTATTTCTTCCTTGGATAATTTTGCTATTACTGTACAGTATTTGTATTCGTCTCCTTGCTTCTGTGGTGCTAATATGGCTTCTAGTTGCGTGAACCATAATCTTGGTTGGTCTTTCCAAAATTCCGGAATGCGAGATAAAACCGAGGTGCCAGCAGCTACTTCAAGTGTTCCTTGCTGATTTATGTTCGCCTTGCATGGTGATTGTGCCATGTTTCTTGCTGCGTATTCGTTCGTCGGGGTCACCAATTTGCCAAACTTCTTGGCAGTATATGATTAGGTATAAATGAGACAAAGTTGTAGTATAGTCTGGTTATAATTATCCAAAGGTGCATCTTATATACTAACGACTACGTGTTGATCACGGATAGTAGAAACATTTAATAGATATTGAACGTGCGATAAAGATCATAAGATTGCGATGTAGATTGTAGATACAGCACAAAGATATTGTACTGTAACACTACTCATTTAACATAATTATTTACACTGGAAAAGGCGACGGTGGACGAGAACTAAACCATGCTCAGAATGTAGTAATGAAACTTATACAAGATTTTGAATATGAAGGACGTATTGTTGTAGCAGACAATTTTTATTCATCTATTGGACTAATTGATACTCTAATTGATAATAAAACATTATATTGTGGGACTTTGCGATCTAACAGAAAAAGTCTCCCTTAACTTGTTGTTAGCAATAAATTGAAGAAAGGCGACATTATAGGCAAAATGAATAATAAAGGAATTAAAGCAATTAAGTGGTTTGATAAACGTCCCGTTTTGATGATGACTACGTGTAAAAGTCATGATACCTCACTGATAAATACTGGAAAGAAACGAAGAAGGTCAAATGAAGAAATCTTAAAGCCTGACTGTGTATTGACTTATAACAGTCATAAAAAAGGAATTGATTACAGCGATCAGATGTCTTCCTATTACTCCACATTAAGGCGTGGTCTTAAATGGTACCGCAAAGTAATGTTAGAGTTGCTCTTTGGAACGGCAGTTATAAATGCTTTGATAGTGTACAATCTTCAAAATGAAAACAAATTGACCAAAAAAGAGTTTATTGAACATATAATACAGAAGTTCTCGAAGGTGTCCCTCAGAAAGCAACCTCTGATTACGGAAATGGATTCCACATCAACTTTACTAACATCTACAGCAGAAACAGTTTATAACTTAACTAGCTGTTACCCGCGACTTCGTCCGCGTGAAATTTAACGAAAAATTTAATGTTCATATTCATGCATTGGTCAGCTCCCGCGTTTTTAAGTCATACGGAACTCTAATTCGTTTCTTGTTCTTTAATTAAGGTAGCCTAAGTTACTCCTTATAACGATGGTGAAAGTCCCTACAAAATCGGTCCAGCTGTTGCAGCAATTAGAAGGAACAAAGAGAGAGACAGACAAACATTTTAGAAATTATTTTTTTGTGTAATTACCGTATATATACTTTTATATATGAAATTACAAACAGATTTTTACATTTTACCCCTTTATAGGTTGATTTATGAAAAAATATTTTACACGTGTTTCATAACTTTCAATGAAAAACCTTCAAACTGAATTTCAATTGAATAACTTCAAAAACAGCAAAATTACATACTAACCTTACAACCCCGTTTTACCCCCTTAGGGGGTGAATTTTCAAAATTCCTTTCTTAGTGCTCCCCTACGTTATAAAAGGAATCCCTATGCAAAATTTCAAGTTTCTAACCCTTATAGTTTAGGCCCTTGGACCAAGGAATCACGTTGTCTCGTACAAACTTGGTCCCCCTATCTCCCCCCTTATGGGCAAAATTTCGGAAAATCCTTTCTTATCGGATGCCTACGTCATACAAAGACTACACTCGCCAAGTTTCATTGAAAATCAAAGAAATTTCATATTAACTTTGCACCCCCATTTTACCCCTTTATAGGATGATTTTTGAAAAAATATTTTACACGTGTTTCATAACTTTCAATGAAAAACCTTCAAACCGAATTTCAATTGAATAACTTCAAAAACAGCCAAGTTACATACTAACTTTACACCCCCGTTTTACCCACTTAGGGGATGAATTTTCAAAATTCCTTTCTTAGTGCTCCCCTACGTTATAAAAGGAATCCCTGTGCAAAATTTCAAGTTTCTAACCCTTATAGTTTAGGCCCTGCGTGGATATGTCAGTCAGTCAGTCATTCAGTCAGTCAGCTTCTCCTTTTATATATATATATAAGATCATGGGTAACAAAAAATGGAATTGTTCAGGATGTTACGATAAATTACGCCAAACACTTGATTTGGTCTTTGCTACATGCAAAGACCAAATCAAGTTAAAAAGGTTAAAACTATGTGTAATGCATGTAAAAAGACATTATGTCGAGAATGTTATAATGAAATTCACACATCTAATATTACCGTATAATTTATTTTTATATTATATCAACATATCTCAAAAATACAATTTTATTTAAATTTTATCGCTATCGATGTTTTTTTTTATCATCCACAACACTAAAAATGTATCGACACTTTTACTAGCCAGTGCGGATAACGGGTCGTAAGGATCCGACAGGCAATCCCTTTATTTACAAACTAACCATTCAGTGCATGTACCTACGATTTTAGCCTTTTATTGAGTGTTTATTTGTCAACATATTGCTTTATAGGAATATGCCTTAATCATGATACATATAAAGATACGTCCTCCTAAACAGACGAAAGTCGAACGGATCTTTTCGACCCAGCAACGCACCAGGAACAAATCGAGCTTCGGATATAATAGACCCCATACCGCACCAACCGAAAGTCATCAAATTTGACTAACGCAGTGAGCGTGTTAAAAACTTAGCAATTTTTTTAACTAATGCCTCCGTTTCGTTCATTCCATCATCAACCGCATCTTGCACTACATATTGCGCATTTAATATAACATTTTCACTGTCACTATCACTATCACTCGTTTGAGGGTTATTGCACAGATCAATAACCGAAGTTTTTATGAGTTTTAGACCTCTCTTCTGAATCCTGTTCATAACAAACGATTTTGTTGGTTTCACAATATTACGTGTTTGTTTATCTCGTCGATGCCTTGATTTCTTTTCTTTTTGGATATGCGTGTTTTCTGGAACTTCAGTGAAGACCTCAGAAAACTGACCACAATGTCCTTGTCCATACTGACTGAACACAATTTCCGAATCCGATATCTAAAAACAAAACATAAAAATATTTATAAGTATTCTGTCAAAAGTATTGTTTTGATGTTAAAAATAACTATATACAAAAACACTTACTGATGACACTGTGTGTTGTACAACAAGTTTAAACAGGTCACAACAGGTACAAAATTTAAAATAAAATATGTAATTATTTAAGAATTAATTCATTAGATGTCTTCACTACGACAACTATTTTAACCGACTTCAAAAAGGAGGAGGTTCTTAATTCGTCGGAATCTTTTTTTTTTTTTATGTATGTTCACGAATTACTTCAAACCGCCTGGACCGATTTGCAAAATTTTTTTTTGTTTAAAAAAGTAGACTTCACAGATGGTCCCATTGTAACCACATCAGGATCTGATGATGGGATCCCAGGGAAATCGAGGGCAACCCTCAAATTTTATAGGCAATTATCACGTTTTTAATATATTTACTAAAATAGTTCCAGTATTTGTGTTGTGTTGATCATCATTTGATGTTGATGAGCTGATGATGGAAGGTAGAACTCCTCAACAGTTAAGATTTAAAAGAAAATTCTTTCAGTTATAAGCATTTATTACATTTACATGTATTTTCCAAAGCTGTTCAAGTATTTGCATCTGAAAATCACCATCTCATGTCTCATCTGATGATGGAAGGTACAACTCCTCAACGGTTAGGAGTTGAAGGAAAAATCTTTCATAATTATAAGTATTTATAGATCGATAGTTTTATTCTTTCAGGCTATTAGATTGACCTGATATGAAAAGTTTAATATATATATATATATATATATACAACACTAAAAAGGAAAAAATAAATTAACTTTAAAAAAAAAAGAAAAACCAACTTCAAAAACTAAAAAGCAAAAAATAACTTCATACAGTTTTACCTGGTTTTAACCACCCCGCTCAAGGTCACTCGCGGTGAGTGTACTTACTATTACGTTTGGCTTGGCACCGACTTCATACCTTTAAAACTAAAAAAAGGTAAAACTGTATGAAGTTATTTTTTGCTTTTTAGTTTTTGAAGTTGGTTTTTCTTTTTCTTTTTAAAGTTAATATGAATAAACACTATGGCACAATTATTTTTGGATATAACAATTTGTTGTTTTATAAATATGTACTTTCAATTCAGACCACATACCACCCTCAGAGTTCAATTCGTGGCCCATTCTTATGTAAACGATTTGCCATATCTAATAGGAGATTATCACGAGATAGTGCTGTTTGCAGATGACACATCACTTTTATTTAAACTTAAACGCAATCAAATGGTTTTTGACGATGTTAACAGCGCTCTCTTTAAAGTGGTACACTGGTTTAATGCAAACAACTTACTTTTAAATGAAAGTAAATATAAATGTATAAGGTTTACTACACCTAACGTAAGACAGATGTTGCCCAGTGTATGCATTAATGGCAAGCAGTTGGACCTTGTGGACACCACTGTATTTCTGGGTCTTACTTTGGACTCTAAGCTTCAGTGGGGCCCACATATAGAGAAATTGTCCAAGAGGCTCAGTTCTGCGGCATACGCTGTTAAAAAAATTCGTCGCTTAACTGACGTAGATACAGCTCGTTTAGTTTATTTCAGTTACTTTCATCGTCTGATGTCGTACGGTATTCTATTGTGGGGGAGTGCTGCCGACATCCAGACTATTTTCGTGCTGCAGAAAAGGGCTATCAGGTCAATTTACGGGTTAAGACCCAAATATTCACTGAGGGAAAAATTTAAAGAGATTGATATCATGACTGTCCCATCACAGTATATCTATGAGAATATGTTGTATGCTCACAAAAATATCAATCTTTTTAAAAAGGGTAGTGATTTTCATAATGTTAATACTAGGAAGAAAGATAAATACATTATTCCTTCAACTAGGCTCAAAAAGATTAGTAAATCATTTAAATGTCTATGTATACGCTTATACAATACAATCCCAGGCCATATACAGAAACTGAACCTTAATAAATTTAAATCTGTGGTTAAGCGTAGACTTTGTACTAAGGGTTATTATATCTTAACTTATTATATTAATTTATTATTGATCACATAAGTGACATGAGATTTGTATTCAAGAGAGATATTACTGTTGTATTTATTAATTAATAAGTAGCCTGTAAAATATGAGACTGATGTCGACCTTGTTGTTGCTTTTGTAAAATGTAAAAATGCCCACAGGTTGCCGAGCAGTTTGAGCTTGTCATGCTCACTAAAATGTCCTGCCGATGGCGGCGTTGTGTGTCGGGTCGTTTTATTCCCTACAACATGGTTGAGTAGAGCGACGCTGATACACACGTCATACTAGTAGTATATTATTGGGCATTCTACCCCACCTGCCGTTCCGGCTTCGCCTCCACTTCGGTGGGATAGAATGCCCAATAATATACGATCGAATCTCGTCCGCTTCGACATTACGTACCTGTTTATATTTTATAAATAAACACAATTCGTCATTTCAAGTAATTTGACTAAACCAAAGCCTAACAGAAATGTTATAGCAACAAAATACAAATAATTGCATACTAGGCGCAGACAATAGCTATCATTAGTACAATGATGTATAAAGTAAAATTAAATTAATACTATCATAAATTTTAAGAAATAACCATATCCATCAATTTGACTCATTGTTAGTATAACTACCCATAGCATCAGACGTGTTATTATGAAGTTCATTAAACAACCTCATTCACTTCATCTTGATCCCATTTGCGTGGAATCACAAAACAGCAAACGACGATACGGTGAACTACTACCAAACACTATAAAGTGTATTATATGTGGTCCATCTAACTGCGGAAAAACAAATCTTGTAATTGGTTTGCTGTTGCATAAGAATGGTTTAAAGTTTCGTAATGTATATGTTTACTCAAAAACTCTAAACTAACCGAAGTATGTGTTTGTTGAAAAAGTGTTAGCAAACGTTTCAGATGTATCGTTTGCAAAATTTAAGGATAATGAGGAAGTAATAAGTCCACAGGAAGCTAAATGTGATTCAGTTATTATAATTGATGATGTAGCATGTGAAAACCAAAATAATATAAGAAATTATTTTGCAATGGGTCGACATAAAAATATAGATTGTTTTTATTTAAATCAAACATATAGCAAAGTACCCAAACAGCTTATTAGAGATAATGCAAATCTCATTATTCTTTTTAAGCAAGATGATATTAATATGCGTCATGTTTATGATGGACACGTAAACACAGACATGAAATGGAATGAATTTCGTGAGTTGTGTTGTAAAATATGGACTGAACCTTATAATTAGCTAGTTATAAATAAAGATTGTCGTAAGAATGAAGGTGGCTATCGCAAAAACTTTGATAGTTTTGTAGTTTTTGATTGATCTAACGTTTATATAAATATAAAATTATATAAAAAATTGTTTATTCCTAATTTAACTGTGAAGGAAGACAGTAGATCATTTATTCAATTATTATATAATGGAAACGTCTTTAAAAAGACAAATTATTACTGCTGCTGAAGCAGTTAAGAAAAAGGTCCGAAAAATGCGAAATATTGAAGATGATAATGAAAAAGCATTACAAACTGTTTTTAAACCGTTAATCAGCCCACTTAATCAAATAGCACAAACCAACAAAAATACATCCATCGAAAATTTAAATCATATTAATTTGAAAAATAATGATTACGCAGACCATCATGATAGCAATTTATCTAATGATGAATATGTTAAATTTGAAAGTGATTTGGAAAAAAATACCAGTATACCTGAAGTGGGTACTGATGATCAAGATCATGGTTATATTCAAAATTCTGAAGATTCAGATGATAATTCACAAAACAGTATCGACTCGTTCAAATCTGTTGGTGTCGGCGACAATGTTTCATCATGGTCCCTATCATTTGAAATGATAGATGATGTTCCTTTCGGAGTCAGAAATGAAAAAGGGAAGTTAATGCTCGGATGTACTAAAATAAATATTGGTAATAAAACTATCACAATAGGCACACACACATATTCATCCACGCCAGGGCTAAAGGAACTTTTATTAAAAAAAATAATTTTGATTCATACAAATGCTCATAGACGTGACTATGATGCAAAAAAAACAATAAAAAGCAACAAAGGCAAAAAATATATGGACGTTATAAAACCTCTATTTAAATTGCCAAACGACAGCAGCGATCAATTAAAATTTCAAAAAGGGAAAGGACTGAAAATGCTGAAAAAATGGAATAAAAATGTAGACTACATTTATTGGGATGATCCTAATGAATTAGTTGAAAGATTAAAACTACTCATGGCTTCTCGAGGAGCTGGAAATACAGGGTTAGATAGTGAAATAATATCTATTATAGAGGAACTACGCGAAGGAAAATTTATATATTAATAAATATCTTGGTAAATAATTATGGTTTTCATTTTCATTTAAGCTTTCTCTCTGTACACACATAATGAATATAGATAAATTTGGTCATCATATTCACAAAAGGATGCAATTGTCAGATATTTTTGATATTGCAGACAAAACACTATTCAAAACGGCAAATGGCTAGTTTAATTTGCAAATGAGTAGACTACGAGGCGTTATTAATCCTGTTGAAGCAGACGATGCTGCTAATAAGGAATATGTAGATGAGAAAATTGATGACTTGTGCGCTAAAAAAGATGTCCAAATATTAATAGACAAAATAAAAATAGAGATTACAAAAGAAATTCAAGCCTCATTAGACCATTTAAAAACAAGTATGACATCTTATATTGATCATAAAATAACGAACAGTGGTACGAGGAAGACTAACAATCCATCTCAAAATGATAAAGCAACAGGTCGTGAATGAATTACATAAAACAGCTAGAAAAAACTTTGCACATCGTTGTGTTATTTTAAAAGGAATCGATGACTTATGGCAAGCTGATCTTATTGATTTAAGAAAAATTAAAAATTACAATATAGGTTTTAGTTACATCTTAGTTATAATTGACTGTTTTTCTAAATATGTTTGGACTGTACCCTTGAAGTCAAAATCAAAATTAGAAGTAACTAATGCATTTAAAAAAGTTTTAAGTACATGTGATCGTTCCCCTAACCATTTACAAACCGACTTAGGAACTGAATTTTATAATGATACATTTTCAAGATTAATGAAACGTTTTAATATTAATCATTATTCATCGTTTTCAATTAAGAAAGCTTCGATTGCAGAAAGAGTAATTAAAACTTTAAAAAACAAACTCTACAAAACATTCAGTTTAAATGGAACCTATAGATGGATAGAAAAACCTTTAGAAAGTATAGTCTTTAATTACAACAATACAAAACACCGTACTATTGACTGTAAACCGGTTGACGTTAGTATTGAAAATGAAATTCTAATAAGGAAAAATATTTTAAAATCACAAAAGAAAACACAACCTAAAAAACACAAACTAGAAATCGGAGACCATGTTCGCATAAGTAAATATAAAAATTGTTTTCATAAAGGCTATACTCCTAATTGGTCAACAGAAATCTTTAAAATCATAAAAAATAAATGAAACTATGCCTACGACGTATAATATTCAAGATCTTCGAAATCAGCCAATTTTAGGTACTTTTTATGAACAAGAACTTCAAAAAACGAATCATCCCGATATTTACCTAATTGAAAAAGTTTTAAGAAAAAAAGGCAGTAAGCTGTTTGTTAAATGGCTAGGTTTGAGTGATAGTGAAAATAGTTGGATTGATAAGAGAACCGTGCTAAAATAATAAATGGTATTTAATCATCTATTATTATTTTTTCTCACATTATAATACAAACCATGCAAGGAGGTGGACTTATTAATAATTTAATAAATAATTTACCATTTGAGCTTCATTTGCCAGGCTACAATTACTGTGGACCAGGCACTAAATTACAAAAACGTTTAGCACGAGGAGACAAAGGCATAAATCAATTAGACGAAGCCTGTAAAGTTCACGATATAGCCTATACAAATTATTCAGACTTGTATAACAGACATCAAGCTGATTTACAGTTATTGAATATGGCAAATAAACGATTAAAAGCAGCAGATGCAGGGAAAAGAGAAAAAATTGCTTCTTGGTTGGTAAGCAAAGCAATGAAAGCAAAACTTAAAACTGGATCTGGATTAAAAACTTTTGGATCTTTAGTAACAAAAATTCGATCACAGATCAAAAAGTTAGAACCGAAAAACAAAGAAGACGTAATAAAGTATGCTTACTTAGCGGCAAAAAAGTTGTATTCAAAAAATTGTCGGATTCCTGTACCTAGAATTATACCGTTACCAAAAACAGGAGGTGTTTTACCGCTGATTCCAATTTTCGCTGGATTGTCTGCATTAGGTACTTTAGCTGGCGGGGCAGCTGGTATCGCAAAAACAGTAAACGATTACAAAAGTGCTCAAAATAATTTACAAGAATCTCAACGTCATAATAAAATGATGGAATCGATTGCGTTGGGTAGAGGCTTGTACGTCAAACCATACAAGAAAGGAAACGGATTGTTTGTAAAATGTTCAAAAAACTAATCAAGAGGTTACCTAATCGTGCTCTTACTAATATAGATATCCAGAATCATGCATATAACGTACCTTATTTCAGAGGTGTGTTCATGAAAGATCAATTACCAAACAAACCCAAACCTATTGAGAGCGGAGTTGTTAATTTGGATAATTCTAACAATGAAGGAACACATTGGGTAGCCTATGTAAAAGTGTATAAATATTTTGAATATTTTGATAGCTATGGCAATCTAAAACCCCCATTAGAGTTACTAAATTACTTAAAAAATTGTAATGTTTTTTATAACTGTGATGTATGTATTAATATTTAGACTAAGTGGGTAGCCGTAAAGAATATGTTTATTGCAATATTGCCATCACCGTCGTGCCAGTCTGCGAATATATACTGTACTGTTCATACGTTGTTTTATTCCGCATCACAGCTGATCGAGTACCTACTAACATATTTCTCAGTGGCGACGAGTAGTAACATTTCGCGTGTAATTTAAAGTGTTTACGATGACTATCGGAAAAATTTCTGAGTTTAACGTGCATAAAGATGATTGGAAACTATATGTCGAACGGTTAGAACAATACTTCGTTGTGAATGACATACAGGAAGATTTACATGTGCCGACGTTAATTACCGTTATGGGTGCGGAGAGCTATGAGTTGCTTGTCACTCTGTGTACACCGAATAAACCAAAAGCAAAAACTTTTGTGCAGTTATCGGAAATAATGGGTAAACACTTACAACCAAAACCCAGTGAACTCGCCGAGAGGTATAAATTCAGGCATAGGAAACAGAAGGAGGGCGAGACCATATCCGAATACGTGGCGGTACTTAAAAAAATGTCCAAGACTTGCGAATTTGGCAGTTGGCTCGAGGAAAGTTTGAGAGACCAATTGGTATGCGGAATAGCGAGCGAGAATATTAGACAGCGTTTATTTGCAGAAACAAATCTGGATTTCGCCAAGGCTTATAAACTTGCCGCCAGCATGGAATCGGCAGAGAAGGACGCCGCTATAGTTGAAGGTCGTAAGTCGTCAGCGGACAAGGAATCGGCGACGGTGCTGTGTCAAGCGATGACGGCGAGACGGCAAGTAGCGGGCGGGCACCTGCATTCGAGCGATGCGCGGCGCGGCGTGCGCGAGAAACGAGATGTGCGTGAGCGACGCACAGGTCACGAGTCAGCGATGTCGGTGCCGGGTGAGCGGGCTCGGCTTGAGGAGCGAGCTCGACCGCAGCGGCAGTTTCGTGTGTGTGGCGCTAATCACAATGAGTCTATGTGCAAGTTTGCACGTTACGTGTGTAGGGTTTGCAACCGTCAAGGGCACCTGCGAAGGATGTGCCCCAATTTAGTGGAGCAATACCAGGTAGATGTGCAAACCGCCAACAATAACGAGGAGGCGGATAGTGACGAGGTAATTTTTGCCGATGTATGTAGATTGTCATTAACTAGTTGCAAACCTATCTATATAACCTTGAAGGTGCATAATAAAGACATTGCAATGGAATGTGACACAGGAAGCGCAGTGTCTTGTATTAGTCTGGAGTGTTACAATAGGCTGTTTAACGAACTTTCCCTGCAACCTTGTAATCTAATGTTAAGGTATTATACCGGAGAAACTGTAAAACCATTGGGTATAATAAAGCCGCTAGTTCAGTATAAAAATAGAAGTGAATTTTTAGAATTGCTTGTTATCGAAAAAGGAAAAACTGTTCTTCTGGGACGACATTGGCTAGCGGCATTAAAAATTCAACTTCCCGACTTTAATTATGATATTAACAGTATAGGGGAAAATAATGATTTTTATGAAACCTGCTTCGGTTACAAATATTGTAACGTGTTCGCGGAGGGTCTCGGGCGCTTCACGGGCGGCACAGTGAGCATACATGTGCGCTCAGGCGCGCGGCCGGTGTTCATGCGCGCGCGCCCGCTGGCGTATGCGCTGCGCGAGCCGGTGGAGCACGCGCTGGCCCAGCTGGTGCGCGACGGAGTCCTCACCCCGGTCGAGCGTTCCGACTGGGCCACACCGATAGTACCAGTGGTAAAGAAGGATGGTAGCATCCGTATCTGCGCCGATTATAAACTCACCCTAAATAAAGTTATTGAAATTGACCGTTATCCGTTGCCTAGGGTAGAAGATTTGTTATTTCGTCTTCGAGGGGGTGATCACTACAGTAAAATCGATTTGTCTCAAGCGTATGCGCAATTCGAGCTTGACGATACAAAAAAATACACGGTGATAAATACGCACAAAGGATTGTATATGTACAATAGATTAGTATATGGTTTAGCGTCCAGCCCAGGTATTTTTCAAAGGCGGATTGAACAGTTGTTTGCGGACATGTCGTGTGTAGGTGTCTTTCTAGATGATATAATTGTGACCGGAAGTACGCAATCGGATCATGTAAACAATTTACATAAAGTCTTCCAACGGTTGCAAGTCTACGGACTTAGGAGTGAAAAAGGAGAAATGCGTTTTCTTTTCAAAGTCTGTTTCTTATTTGGGCCATGTGATTAGTAAAGAGGGAGTGCACACGTGCCCAGACAAGGTTAAAGCGGTGATGGAAACGCCCGCGCCTACCAATATCACTGAGTTGAGAGCGTTTATAGGTTGTAAAGTTTACAGGTTGTAGGTTGTAAGGTAATGTATTATGCAACATTTATTAAAAATATTAGTACCGTTCTCGCTCCATTATATAATCTCCTTAAGTCAGGTGCAAAGTTCATTTGGAGTGAAGATTGTCAAAGAGCATTCTGGAGAGTGAAGTGTCTTTTAGCGGATGGAGAAGTACTAATTCATTATAACCCGGACCTGCCGCTCATTCTAACTACGGATGCGAGTAGCGTAGGCGTTGGCGCGGTGATATCGCAAGTTACGGTGGACGGCGAGCGCCCGGTGGCGTATGCGTCGCGATCGCCCACACCAACGGAGCGAGCATATGCGCAAATAGACAGGGAGGCACTGGGTATAGTATTCGGTGTACGTAAGTTTCACCAATATCTTTATGGGCGTCACTTTGTGCTACGAACTGATCATAAACCATTAACGTATATATTTGGTGATAAAATGGGTATCCCAGTAATGGCAGCTTCACGATTACAACGATGGGCGGTACTACTATCGGGTTACAATTATAATATTGAATATATCACGTCTAGTAAGAACAGTGAGATATGTAAGATATGTTTATTGCAATATTGCCATCACCGTCGTGCCAGTCTGCGAATATACACTGTACTGTTCATACGTTGTTTTATTCCGCATCACAGCTGATCGAGTACCTACTAACATATTTCTCAATTACTATACGAGATATCAAAATTTTAACTCTGTAAATTGTGGACATTTATGTTTAACGTTTTTGTATGACTTCTGGGATAAATATATAAATTGAATAAAACATTTTTTAGTTTCATTTACATAATGTCACTCTCGCTGTCAATAACTGGTAACTCATCAGTGCTATCTACTTATTATTCTCCTACTCTACAACTTGAAGGAGAGTATGAATGTGCATTATTATATTTATCTACATTTAATTCTATACCAAATATTGATAATAAAAATAACAAATTTTATTACGATCATAACGTTATTGAAATTCCTGAAAGAGCATATGAACTGCAAGATATCAACGATTATTTAAAATCAAAAATACAAGACGCAGGATTCAAATTAGAGTGCAATAATAATACGTTAAAAACAAACATATTTTGCACAAAAGCTATTGATTTTACTTAAGAAGATTCTATTGGTAGATTGTTGGGTTTTGAAAAAAAAATAGTTGAAGCAAATAAATTACACGTATCACAGTTTCCAGTGAACATTCTATCTACGACTGTGGTGAGGGTAGAATGTGACATAGTGAGCGGATCATATGTTAATGGTCTACCAAGTCATATCATTCACGAGTTTGCTCCGAATGTACCACCTGGTTATAGAATTATCGAAGTACCTAAAAACGTAATTTACTTTCCCGTAAACCAAAATATAATTAACAGTGTGAATATAAGACTGTTAGATATTAATAATAATTTACTAAATTTACGTGGGGAGGAAGTGCAGCTATATTTACATCTTAAAAAAAATGATTGATTATAATAAAACTAATAAATATCAGAGTACCTCTACTAAAATAAACAGTGCGTCTTGGGCTATCCGCAAGACAACATCAAACTGTAAGAATAAACTGAAACTTACTAAAGAAAATCATAAATTCCTCAAATCAATTGGTCTTCTAAAATGAGTTTATTAGATGTATTATCTTCTCCTGCTAGTGATAATAGCATTATTGGTATTGAATATCATTCATACAAACCATACATAACAAGTTTCAACAGAAACGATGAGATTCGCATACCTATTAATCAGAAAGATCTGTATGTTCTACCATCAGCCAGTACATTATATTTAGAAGGTATAGTAAATGTTACTAAAACTGCCACTAAAGAAAAAACTAGTGTTAAATTTACAAACAATCCCTTGATGTACCTTTTTCAAGATATTCGATATGAACTTTATATAATTTTTACAGTTTGACATGCTTAATTATACACTTATACAATTTGACATGTTTAGTTATACACCTTTACTGATTGACATGCAAATTATTTATTAATTTAATTTATTATGTATTAACTATAAATACTATAATAGTTACTGAGTAGTAAAATAACTTGTAAAATATGAGACTGATGTTGGCTTTGATGTTGTTTTTTTTTTTATATAATTGAAAACGGCTACCGGTTGCCGGGCAGTCTGGGCTTGTCATGCTCACTCAAATGTCCTGCTGGTGGTGGCGTTGTGTGTCGGGTCTTTTTATTCCCTACAACATGGTTGAGTAGACAGACGCCGATACACACGTCATGCTCGTGAACGGGTGCTATCAGTTGGGACTGGTCGGCTCATACATGTTATGGCAACCTAAATTGGTTTTAGTTATTTCTTTTATTTTCATAAATTATACGTTTCATATCGAACTGCACCAGTCTCATATTGATATTACATACACAAAGCATTGTAAAAGAAAACCAACAATTTTGTATTTAAATTAAAAAGAGTATCTATGGAGTTTCTTGCCGGTTCTTCTCCATAAGACCTACCTTTTGGAACCGTGCAACTAAATTCAATTTAATTCGACTATTCAAAAGTGCCTGTATTGGTCTAATTGAAATAAATTATTTGATTTGATTTTTGATTTAACTGAACGGTGTTGAGATTGATAAAATAAAAAATGCAGGCGTTACAACTACTATGAAATAATTGCTATCCATGAATGAAAGCGAGTCAAAATCATGTCGTTCTTGGGGTTGGGATATACATGGTTTTAAAAGTAGTAATGGTTCATTTTCCGCATCTATACCGCTTAGCAACATTCTTGGATTCGGTGAAGATTACAAAAAAAATATAATTAATTGCAAGCATGAACTGATATTGTTGAGATCGAATACAAACTTGAACGCTGTGAAACTCGATGCTGGAGAAGTCATAAACGATATTGAAATTAACAAAATCATATGGCGTGTACCACATGTTAAGGTATCTGATAAAGAGAAGATAAACTTATTGAAGATTTTGGAAAAGGATAAAACACTGGAATTAGTTTTTAGAAATTGGGATTTATATGAATACCCGCTATTGCCTAGAACTACAAAACATACATGGTCTATTAAAACTTCATCTCAGATTGAAAAACCGAGATATGTAATTATAGGTCTACAAACAAATAAAAGAAATAATTCTGCTGCTGATATGTCTAGATTTGATCACTGTACTTTACGTGATGTCAAAGTATACCTCAATTCAACTTACTATCCCTATGAGAATGTAAACGTGGATTTCATTGATGATAAATTTGCATTGTTATACGAGCAGTATGCACGTTTCCAACAATCGTATTACGATCGCCGATCTGAACCATTGTTGAACACAAGGGACTTTAAGGAGATCGCCCCTCTGTTTGTTATCGACTGTTCTAGACAAATTGACAACCTCATATCAGGACCAGTAGTCGATGTGCGTGTAGAGTTAGAAAGTAATGATGAAATACCTGATCTAACTTCTGCCTACTGTCTTATATTGAACGATTGTATCATTGAGTACAAACCACTGAGTAATATTGTAAGAAAAATATCTTAGTTATTTTATTTTAACGCAAATCTACTACTATCAATCTACGATGTGCAAAGTTCATAGATTCTCAAATTGCATGACATACAGTACCGCTCAAAATTATTTTGACACGAATATTTTCGTTAATATATCAATGTTGCGTACCCCTACGTAAACATATTTTATTCCATACTAATACCTTGAACAAGCCTGCAAATATAAATGAAAACAAGTTGCAATTTGTTTGTTTACTTTACGTATATTATTAGAAACGTGTTCATATGCCGCTCAATAGTATTTTGACAAATATGCAGTTCTCATTATTCGTTGATAGAGCTAGCCCAAAGTAAGTTATTTTTTTGGAATATCATTATAAGTTATTTATTTAACATGCCTAAGACAAAAGAATATTCCAGTGATTTAAAAAATGCTGTGATAACTTCTTTGAAAAGCGGAAAGACACAAGCAGAAGTTGTTCGAAACTTTAATATATCTCGGCAGCTCGTAAGTGCGTGGAATAAGGTTTATACTAAACGTAAGACAGTAGAAAATAAGCCTCAAAGTGGCCGTCCCAGAAAAACTACTCCACATGAAAATAATTTGATAAAAAGTTATCGACGAGTGATGTACGCAAATCGGCTGAGCAAATAAAAAAATAACTGCGGGAATTCTACAACGTTAATGTACACGTTTCAACTGTCAAACTTCGGCTTAAAGACTTCGGTCTACATGGATGACGCCCGGCCAAGAAACCTCTGATTTCTGAAAAGAACAGGAAGCTGCGGCTTGAATTTGCAAAACGGCATAGATCCTGGACTAGTTCAGAATGGTCCAAGGTGTTGTGGAGTGATGAAAGTAAGTTTAATTTGGTGTCATCTGATGGAATACGGTATGTTCGACGTCCTACAAACAAAAAATTTTATATTTGATACCAAATACCCACAGTGAAACATGGAGGTGGAAATGTTATGGTTTGGGGATGTTTTTCTTGTCACGGAGTTGAACCTTTATTTAAGATAGATGGTACTATCGATCGTTTTAAGTATGTGGAGATATTAGAGAAGCAAATGCTACCGTATGCTAAAGAAAATATGCCACCTGGTTGGTACTTCCAGCAAGATAACGACCCGAAACACAAATCTAAGCATGTTAGTAACTTCATGGATCTCAAGAAAATCAAACTATTGGAGTGGCCAAGCCAAAGTGCTGATTTAAACCCGATAGAACATCTCTGGGAGCAGCTGGATCGTCGCGTGCGATGTCGAAATTATTCAAATAAAGAAGCTTTGTATGAATCACTATGCCAGGAATGGAACCTAATCCCCATCGGTAATTTACAAAAATATGTAGACTCAATGCCGAAACGATGCGAAGCCGTCTTAAAGGCGAATGGATATGCAACTAATTATTAAGTGTCAAATATATTCAAAATTAATACCATTTTGATTTTATTTTTTAATGTCAAAATACTTTTGATCCACAACAATCAGAGAAGAACTTTAATATTTCTTATTCTTTTGTAATTCCTTAAATCAAAGTATCCCAATTTGTAAATCATATCGTTATTATCAATAAACAATTTGATCCAATTCAATATTGTTTTATTTTGCTTTTATTTTTAATCATTTATTGTTGTCAAAATACTTTTGAGCGCTACTGTATAAATAAATTCTGTCTTAATTTTGTACTGTTTAGTGTAGAAATATTTTATTATTTATTAAAGTGTTGGTATAATGTAGGTATGTAACTAGTGTACCTAAAAGATAGATTAAATAAATGAATTTAATTCAAGGAAATTTATTTTATTTCATAACCCTACCCTACACTTGATAAATTTTCAATGTGGTATATAGTGAATAAATAAATAAAGACACATTTATAAGGTCACATCATTTATTTAATTTAATATGAAAATAAACAGTTACATAATTACAAAACTAACAAAAATCATAACCTATTAAAGACTTAGCAATTTTTTTAACTAATGCCTCCGTTTCGTTCATTACATCATCAACCGCATCTTGCACTACATATTGCGCATTTAATATAACATTTTCACTGTCACTATCACTATCACTCGTTTGAGGGTTATTGCACAGATCGATAACCGAAATCTTTATGAGTTTTAGAACTCTCTTCTGAATCCTATTCATAACAAACGATTTTGTTGGTTTCACAATATTACGTGTTTGTTTATCACGTCGATGCCTTGATTTCTTTTCTTTTTTAACCGACTTCAATAAATTAACTTTTTAAAAAAAGAAAAACCAACTTCAAAAACTAAAAAGCAAAAAATAACTTCATACAGTTTGACCTCTTTTTTAGTTTTAAAGGTATGAAGTCGGTGCCAAGCCAAACGTAATAGTAAGTACACTCACCGCGAGTGACCTTGAGCGAGGTGGTTAAAACCACAACATCATCGGCACCGACAGGCGTTTTTAAGTAATTCGTGAACATACATAAAAAAAAGAAAAAAAAAAAGATTCCGACGAATTGAGAACCTCCTCCTTTTTGAAGTCGGTTAAAAAGGAGGAGGTTCGCCTGGACCGATTTGCAAAATTCTTTTTTTGTTTAAAAGAGTAGACTTCACAGATGGTATCATTGTAACCACATGAGGATCTGATGATGGGATCCCAGGGAAATCGAGGGCAACCCTCAAATTTTATAGGCAATTATCACGTTTTTAATATATTTACTAAAATTGTTCCAGTATTTGCGTCTGATAATCATCATTTGATGTTGATGAGCTGATGGTGGAAGCTAGAACTCCTCAACAGTTAAGAGTCAAAAGAAATTTCTTTCAGTTATAGGCATTTATTACATTTACATGTATTCTCCAAAGCTGTTGAAGTATTTGCATTTGAAAATCACCATCTCATGTAATGTTCTGATGATGGAAGGTACAACTCCTCAACGGTTAGGAGTTGAAGGGAAAATCTTTCATAATTATAAGTATATATGGATCGATAGTTGTATTTTTTCAGGCTATTAGATTGACCTGATATGAAAAGTTTAATATATACAACACTAAAAAGAAAAAAAAAATTAACTTTAAAAAAAAAGAAAAACCAACTTCAAAAACTAAAAAGCAAAAAATAACTTCATACAGTTTTACCTTGTTTTTAGTTTTAAAGGTATGAAGTCGGTGCCGATGATGTGGTGGTTTTAACCACCCTGCTCAAGGTCACTCGCGGTGAGTGTACTTACTATTACGTTTGGCTTGGCACCGACTTTATACCTTTAAAACTAAAAACAAGGTAAAACTGTATGAAGTTATTTTTTGCTTTTTAGTTTTTGAAGTTGGTTTTTCTTTTTTTTGGATATGCGTGGTCTCTGGAACTTCAGTGAAGACCTCAGAAAACTGACCACAATGTCCTTGTCCATACTGACTGAACACAATTTCCGAATCCGATATCTAAAACAAAACATAAAAATATTAATAAGTATTCTGTCAAAAGTATTGTTTTGATATTAAAAATAACTAGGTATTTATAAAAACACTTACCGATGACATTGTGTGTTGTACAACAAGTTTAAACAGGTTACAACAGGTACAAAAATTAAAATAAAATATGTAATTATTTAAGAATTAATTTATTAGATGTCTTCACTACGACAACTATTTTATGAATGAAACATTATGGCACAATTATTTTTGGATATAATAATTTGTTGTTTTATAAATATGTACTTTCAATTCATAAGTCACGATTTAGAATGTTCCATTGAAAACTGCAAGCTTGCTTTACCTACATTTTATATATTTACAGTGCAATGAACTGGCACATGTTCGCTAAATGTATTACAACACTGAGCTCATATTACTATATTGTAATAAATTATGGTTAGGATTTCTGTTTATGTGAAATCAATCTTATTACCTCACATTTAAGACACTATTCAGAAAATTACTTTAGCTTAGAATATAATAGTGCAGTCTGTTTAGTGACTGGTTTCCGAACCGTCGGTTGCGGGTTCGACAACAACGGATATACATATGTATATACAATTACAGTGGAATTCGTAATGGACGAAATAAAAAAATAAGTTTGATTCATCAATAAATTTATTTACCCTTTATATCATAATTAATATCTTAAAAATTAAACAAGTATTTTTATTATTTACATACCTCATAATTTAATCTAACAATATATAATCTATACAACATTTAACAATTTAAATTTCCCTTTAAAATACATGAATTACCCCATGCTCGGGTTGCAATATTACCTGGACGTATTAACCGCTTATCGTCATTATTAGAGAGCGCAATTTTATTAACACTTTGCGTAAATATTTCATGCTTTATTGATTTAAATAAAATGTTTTTTCTCCGAATAATCTCATTATTAAATAGTACATTCTCATAATCTGTGATGTTTAGATCACGTACCACGCTACTTTTAACCCCCTTAGCTTTTTTAATTATTTTATCCACAGTTTTTATTGAATAAAGTTTCGACCTTAAACCAACAAAATCAGTTATAATTTTACCAGCCATTTCATCTTTAAAAAGGCCTGGTATTTTTTTGTTTATTTGCGGTATCATGAACTCATTTTTAATGCTATAGTTGCTGGTATCAAGGTATTCCAAAAACTCGTGTTTTAAGTCGTAGTAAAAATCGTTGGTATATATTTCGTAAACAAACGAATCTGTGTCGGTATAACATAATTTTACCCTCTCATTATAAAATGGTTTGATTATATTATAATGGAAATTATACATGTGTGATTTAGATAGTTCTAAAACAGTGAAGCCAATATAAATCGGTTTGTCTAAAATTAACCGATCTGGTTTCATCTGGATTGCTACTAAGTTTTCGGATAAAACTGTTGCACTATGAAAGTAAGGGTTTGCTATGAGCCTTTCTGCATATTTTGTTTTTTTTGTTACATTATTTTTATCATTCCACTGATTAACTAAATGAACAGTTACTCTATTTTCAGTGTTTTCGAGCGTTTTCCCAAAAACACTGTTATTTAATAACTTGAAAAAATCTTGTTCAAAGACACTTTTTGCTTTTTGTCGCAATTGAGTATTTAATTCAATATACTATTTCAAGTATGCACTTTGCCTGAATGTAATGACTCTATGGATTTTACGTAAGATAAGGCTATGTTCCAAACACTTCTTTAAGTGAATATAATGAATAACGTAATTGTATTTATTATACAAATTTGAAATAAGTCTTTCCTCCTGGTGGTATGCATTTTTCAGGACAAAAAGGTAAGTCGTCATGCTCCTGGTGTAAATATTCAGGGTACAATAAATCTACTTCTAATATGTAACCCCACTCTGAATGATCTGTAATACTTTCCACATTTAATTTATCTATTTCATTTTGATTTAAAAATCTAAATCCGGAATAAGGTAAATGTTGACACATACTGTAACCATAAAGATTATTGCAGTCTAAATAAGCTATAAAACACTGCGGTTTTGTTACATCACAATCTTTCATATATTTATTGTTAGCCTTCGAATAGCCATGAGAGCACATACACAATCCACCTCTAATACCATCTTGAATCATTCGTACGATAGCTAAGTCAGAAACAAGTTCAAGCTGAACACCTGTTTTCATTAACATCGCATCAAAAGATAAACTAGGCGCGGTTATGTAAAACGCTGGGTCAAGTTTGTAATGCTGTTTACAGGTTTTACGAAAATTTTGAAATATATCAGTCAATAAAAGAACATCGTTTTCAAATACAAATCAGTATATTCACCTAAATTTTGTATATTAAACTCATTCCACACTAAATTAGCATGTTTATAATCTTTATCTGAAATCTCCTCATTCGTTAAACAACTAAAAAAATACCGTTTAGCCGGTAACATTGTTTCTTCATAACATTTCCAACTAGTCATATAATCATAAGGGTATACACCTTTTCGTGCAAGTAATTTGAATCGATTATTTTCGGGAAAGTGACATCGTAAACTTATAAAATCCTCAATTGGTATGGTTTTAGCAAGTTTGTCTAAACTAGCTCCTAAAAAATGAAATGAATCCAAGAACCGGAGTTGTACATAATCATTATCGGTGACCTGCAGGAATTTAGAAAAAGAAATATATTTTTCTTTGGTTTTGGTATAATATTCAATTTACCTGGCATTTCGCCTAATTTCTTTATGAATAAATGACAATCGTACCCTGATAAATTGTGAAAAAATATAGGTATAAATTTAGGTATTTTAAATTGTAGGTTACAATGTCTATGGGCGGCTCCACGGTATTTACCGGTTATATGACAGTGGTCTCTAACTTTATTTGTCCATAAGAGGTTTTCACATATATGACAGATAGAAGCTTCTTTATAATCAGACGCATTTTTTTCTGTAAATATCATTACATGATTTTGATTTAAAATTTTATAAATTTTTTTGACATCAGATGTAAGAAAATCGATAAATTTTGAAACACAATCTATACCGCGATAACTTTTAAAACTATCGTCAAAAGTATAATTTAATGAAGAAACAATGTTGTAAGCGAATGCCGCAGGTACGTGTTGTTGTAAACATGACGTAGTAGCGGTGTCAGATTCAAGAACGGAAATTGGATTTAACAATGTTTCGAAATCGGCATAGATAGCAAAGGGAACATTTTCTTTTCTATCATAATTTTTAAATTTAATCACACTCCCCCTTTTCTGGTAAAACAGTAACGATCCCTCCACACAAATGTTTATCAATCTGTTCAAGGGTAGGAAAGAACAATAAACAACTTTCACAGAAATATAATTTGCTATGATGTTTTGTTATCTGATTTTTAACAAGACGTGGCAAATCTTTTATAAGACAATAATGAGATGATTTATGATTTTCTAGGAACAGTAAGTGAATGCTCTTCATTGTTGTACCCCTCTTAACTAATTCAGGTTTGTAAAGGGGGCCAATTATTACCCTGTTATTTTTTAAACCATACACATATGTAGAATAGGGATCGTGGCGAATGAATAAAACTGCTAAGTTGACTGTTGTTTATTATTTCACAGTTTAACAATGGAAAAATAACACTGGCGACTTTATATTAATTTTAATCTAATTGCACGTCTTTCGCACACACCACACAATCCACGCTCCTCCGCCATATCCTTTTTCACTCTCCCCCCCTCTCTTTCTTACAATCTATCTCTCACTCACACCTTTCATACGTTCCGTTCTTCCGCATCCTACATTCGGCCGTCCTGCACTCATATCTGCCCTCAGATATGCCTCCTCTTTGTCCCTGACATGCTTCCTTACACCATACACTCATACATCTAGCATTTACTTCTTATAGCATTAAAATTTATTTACTTATAGATTAGGTACATAAACACCGCATAGTATTTAACAAATCCTCTATGTTCAATTACTACTCTTAACAATTACATTACAAGGAGCAATACACAGTATATATGCTTACAACATCTTATAACGAAATGATTTTGACACTAACCTTAACTTATTTTTAAACAAACAAAAATAATTAGGTAGGTACTGCTTAACATATTACATTGTAGTCTTAAACACATAACCTAATATTCGTGAGAGTACTGGGTAGTATTTAATTATTGACACCAATATCATACACACTCAATAACAAACAGTCAAAATCATTCATCCCTACCTGGCCATTTCTTCATATTATCTGCAGAGCTGGTTGTCCTTTTTGGCCCTTCGGTGGTATCATACAGCTTCTCAACATCATACCTATCATTTCTTTTAACTTTGACTATCCTGTAAGGTCCAAAGTACTTGGGTTTAACCTTAAGTCCTGGGCCGAACTGAGTTCTCTTAATGGCTACTAAATCATCTAACTCATAAGTTGAACTAGGTTTTCTCTTCTGGTTATAAGTCTTCTTATTTTCTTCTTGTACCTTCTGAATCTGCTGCTTGGCCTTCAGCCTTAAATTTTCTCTATCTTCATTATAATTATCAATTATTTCTTGTTGCAAAAGATTAATAACATCTACATCTTCTTTACATCTCATCTTTGTTCCTGTAAGCAATTGAAATGGTGAAGTACTTATTGATCTCTGGTAAGTACTATTTAAAGCTTGCTGGACACGACCGACATGCTTGTACCACAGTGATTTATCTTCTATACACAGCTTGGTTAACATTGGGATCAAGATACGGTGAACCCTCTCCACCTGTCCATTCCCTCGAGGAACACCTGTGGTAATCTTAACATGCTGTATATCTTCTTCTTTACAATAGTTCTCAAAATCTCCACTGGTAAACGCTGTACCTCTGTCTGTTATGACTCTGGATGGGTTACCAAAAGTCTGCTGATGAATACGCAACTTGCTCAACACTTCTGCACTTGATGTTGACTTAGTAGGAAAAAGCCATGTAAACTTCGTAAATGCATCAATCATTGTAAGAATTATAGTTGTACTGTTTCTTTGTTTCTGTAAATGGTCCAATGTGATCCAAGTGTATAGTATGCAGTGGGGTTCCTTCTTTATCAATGGGGTTCAGAAAACCTTCTTGTTTTCCTTCTTTCCTTGTTGCTAATAAACAAGGTATGCAGCTTAAAACTACTTCTTCAATTCTTTTTTCCATATTTTTGATGTAGTAATCTCTTCCAATAGCTTCTTTCATTTTTCTTACTGAAAAGTGACCATTTAGATGAACTTTCTTAATAATTTCTTTTTCCATAGTCCTTGGAACTACTAATTTCTTTTCTTCCCCTTTGTACAGGATGCCATTATCAATCCAGAAGTCATGATAACTACCTTCTTTCAATATGAGCTGTCTGATAGCATTGAGTTCTTCATCTGACTCCTGACCATGTTTGATTTCTTCTTGTAGGCTTACCACCGCTGCCACAAATGGATTCCTGCTAAGAGCATCAGCATGTTGCATTCTACAGCCTGCTCGGTGCTCGATCTCATAGTCATATTCATCTAGCATAAACACCCATCTAGCTACTTTTGGTGTCAAATCTTTTTTCTTCAGCGTCTGTTCGAAGGCTTTACAATCCGTGACAATTTTGAAATGGATCCCATATAAATAATGTCTAAACTTCCTTACAGCCTCTACTACTGCAAGCGCCTCCAGTTCATAGCTTGAGTATTTGCTCTCAGCTTCTGTCGTCTTATGACTCATGTAATGCACAGGATGCAGCTCACCATCTGGATGTCGTTGCAGCAGTATTGCAGCTAACGCTTGACAGGATGCATCTGTGTGTAGCTCTGTTGGTAAATGAGGGTTGTATATTTTCAAAACTGGATCACTGGTCAACTTTTGCTTCAGAAAATTGAAAGCACATCTTTGTGTATCTTCAAATATGAATGGAACATCCTTCTTTAGTAAGTCCGTCAATGGTCTGGCAATCCTGGCATAATCTTTGATATATTTCCTGAAATAAGATGTTAAACCGATAAAACCCATGACTTGTTTAATATTTTTAGGTTCAGGATACCTTACCACTGCCTCAACTTTCTCCGGGCTTGGCTTAACCTCACCTTCTCTGATTAAGTGACCCAAATATTCTATTTCACGACTAATAAGTTTCGCCTTTTTCCAATTTACCTCAAGTCCATATTGTGCTGCTACCTCTAATACCTGGGTGAGTCTTTCCAAAGCCTGACTCTCTGAATCTGCAGGTATAACAATATCGTCGATAAATATTGCCATGATGCCCCTTGCTATTAACTCTCTGAATATTATTGTCACAAACCTCATAAAATATTTAGGTGATATGGACAGACCAAAAGGTGCACGCAAGAACTCAAACTGTCCATGATGTGTTATAAAAGAAGTATAGGGCACCGATTCCTCACTTATTTTAAGGTGAAAAAATCCACTTTTGAGGTCTAGCACACTGAATATCTTAGCATCTCTCAACTTGTCTATTAAGTCATCAATAATTGGTAGTGGGAATTCATCTTTTACTATCTTTTTATTTAATAAGCGGTAATCCACACAAATGCGAGTTGAGCCATCTTTCTTTTTAACCAACACTAACGGGCTAGAATACTCGGAGAAACTAACCTGTACTATTCCCTTTTGTAGCCACTCATCTACCTGTTCTTCTACTATCCTTTGTTCCATGTGAGATATTCTGCGGGGTCGCTGAGCTATTGGCACATCATCTTTTAACACTATCTTCATCTTAATAGGAGCTTCTTTCGTCTGCATGGGCTCGTACTCTTCTATCAGCCGCAATGCTTTCGCCTTTATATCGGGGTTAGTGATGTGACCTGTAACATCAACCTCTGTCACACAACAATTCACCCGCGACAACCATTCATCACCTTTCGTACATAACAGCACAACACCCTCACGAACTACCATCACAACATTTCTTAGGAACTCTTGTCCTATAATCAACTTATAAGGCATTGCCTCATTTGGTATTACATGAAATATTACATCAGAATAGCACTGATCATCAATAAGAATACAAACAAAAACTTTTCCGTACGACCTTACTTTAGAGAGTCCAAGTCCAGATAAAATCGTGTTATCATAGCTACACGGCACGTTTAACTCATTCCATAGATTCTCCGACATTAAGTTAACATCACTGCCCGTATCTATTAACGCACTAATTGTTTTATCACTTATTTTCACTGACTTTAACGCTTTGTTTTGGTTATGTTGCCGGTGACATTGTTTGTTTATAATCTGCATGACGTCGCTGTCATTACAGATGTCATCCTTCATCTTGCAAATTTCATCATGGCCGCCTAGTCCGCTCTGATTGGTCGCCGACACCGCCCCGAACATAGCTGATTGTTTCTTCGTTCTCGGTCCTGAATCGGACTGTTTCACCCGTTGATCTGCTACTCCGCTCGCTCTCGGTATCTGTTTCACCGACGTCTTTGTATCACTCGAACTTCCGCTGCTCCCTGCGCTAGGATTGGTGCACTTTGAACTAATATGACCGAATTCATTGCACCGGAAGCACTTTACCCCGTTTCGGTATGCACTAGCTCGATGATCTTTTTCTCCACAGTTATAACAATATTGGCTGGTTCCTGATGTGGAATCTCTAGCCGACGGCGTCTCCGTTCTTTTAACAGGTCGTTCAGCGTTCTGTTTGGCAGCTTTCTTCTTTATATTTTCGTACACCGACAACTTTTCCTTTAGCGCCGGGTAGGTGACTGCACCGTATAGTATCGCCTTGTTTGTTTCCAGGTCCGCGATGCCGTCTATGATGTACTGAATGGCGACGTAATCCGGGAATCTGGCTCGTTTACCCATCTCCCTCATAATCAGCATGTATTGATAGTATGACTCATCCCTACGCTTTCTGCGCGCCGCCATAAGTTCGTGCATTTCTTTACTATTCACGACATCGGGGAATTCTTTAATGACGGCCGCCTTTAGCTCTTCATAAGTTTTATGAACTTTCTCCGTCTTCAACCACAACTGTGCTGTTCCCGTTAGGGATCTACGGGCTACGATAAGTCGTTGTTGGGGTGACCATCCGAATATTTCTGCGTTATCGTCAAGATCTTGCGCCCATTTCGTCGAGGTGTAGGTGTGATCGTCGCCACTGAACTTCGTCATATCAATGAAGTTGAAAACTCCGTCTTTGTTTTCAGACATCTTGTAGGTATTTTACCGTCGTTCCTGATCAATGTGAGCGTGATTCGTCTTCAAATAGCGTCTTAGGTCTTTATTATTCGTCTTGGTCTTAGGAATCTTCGTCTGAGTCCGTCTTTTTTTTTCGTCTTCTCCAGGTGCACTCGCCACGGTCGTCGTTACAAGTTTTGAATGCACGTGGCCGCGATCCCGGACGAGCCCCCAAAAATGTAGAATAGGGATCGTGGCGAATGAATAAAACTGCTAAGTTGACTGTTGTTTATTATTTCACAGTTTAACAATGGAAAAATAACACTGGCGACTTTATATTAATTTTAATCTAATTGCACGTCTTTCGCACACACCACACAATCCACGCTCCTCCGCCATATCCTTTTTCACTCTCCCCCCCTCTCTTTCTTACAATCTATCTCTCACTCACACCTTTCATACGTTCCGTTCTTCCGCATCCTACACATATATATTTAAAAATGGGTTATTTTTTTCAAAAACAGAGATATCCGAAAACGATATTGGAAATGAAACACCTTTAACATTTAAAACGTCTCGAAAATGAGGATAAGATGTTACTCGTTCAGGATGACGAGTTGTAGGATATAAGGCGGCCACTATGCGCCACAAAAAACAATAATCCTTGTTTTTGATATTCAAGCAAGCTTTTTTGGTTTTTATAAATTTAGGTAAATCTATATAAAAAGAGCCGCTGAGTGGTTGATATTTATTGATATTAATTTCTAAATGGGAATTACTAAGAAACGTCCATCCACTGTCTCTCTCCTGAAACTCTTCAATTTTTTTCAATAACGTAGTAGTAATTGTATTATAAAGAGTTTCAAACTCGTAATTAAAATGTATAGCAAAGTTTTTTGTCGCAAAAGATTTTAACTCTTGTACATCATTTTTGTACATTAAGAATAAAGAAAAAAGTTCAAAATTAATTTTTAACGCTGTATATTTTTTGAGAGAATCATCAATTAAACATTTCACTTGATCATGAATATCATTGAAAAATAATTCTGGCAAATTTACTGCTTCGCTGTTAGACGCAATAATACGGTAACTAACAATACGCCCTTTAAACGCAGAGTTAAGGATTTGAACGTTATCATTAATTGTTACAGCATTATTATTTTTATGTTTATTAGTTCGTAAATGACCAGTCCACGAACGTCTATCTATATGTATATTGCAAACCGAACAATGAGGCATTTTCAGTATATCAAAATAACGGATTAAAGTTGCACACAACAATATAAATATACATTAAATATTAAGCGAAGTAGAAGATTATTTCCAGCACAGCTTCTCTCAGTACGTTTTGTTCAGTCTAGGTTAAACAAAAAAATATTAATCAAATCTTCACGTAGGTCATCTTAGTGCCGTAGTAAGTAGTTAGTCTTTATATATCCTGAAAATAATACAAAGGCATTAGAAAATAAGCATAAATGACAAATAAGTAAAATACTAGGCTTAAGTAGATATTGATAATAATTATATGTACCTTCAAGTTTATGCACAATATTGATCAGCTATTATAAAATTTATATCTCCAAAATGTCGTGCTCCGCAGAAGCAGTTTATCAATAAATCTCATTACCCCAAGATGTTGTAAGGCATCAAATAACTCTGAAAATACAAACATTAAATTTAAAATTTATATATTAAAAATTTCTTGACGATAAAGAATAATAATAAAATAAAAAATAATTAATTAACATAACTAAGGTTTATTTTATTATGGTATGGACATACTCTGGTTATCACTACAAGCTATTTGTAAGTAAATAGGAATAAAAAATTAAATAATATAGTTTAATAATTACCTTACTATTTTCAAAGAACAATATCGAGATGTCGTATATTTATTTACTCATGTATTCTGTTCTACAGAATACTACTCATACAGAATAATGCGATATATAAAATAACTGTCTTCGATTTTTACTACTTGAAGAGTATATGATTAAGTTTTACGAACACATTTACTTGAATTATGTATTATTCATTATAACAAATAATACGTAATTCAAGTAAAGGTGTTCGATTACTAATCAAATAAATTAAATATTATATTTCAATTAATATCGTCATCGCTTACACGTGTCTTCCGTTCCAAATTCATATCATCATTTTTTATAGCACAGTCAGTAAATCAGTAGGGATGTACACCTACAATACTTAGCTGTTATGTTAACTCTGAGTAGCTACTGAGAATTTTATACAAAAACTCAATAACACTAAACCACAAAGGAATCAAACTATTGCAGTTGCACTTAACCACTTATGAGACAGTTTTATTAAATATATTTTTCTGCCATATCACATAAAAACACAGATTATTTATTTGACTTATCAAACATAACTATACTGTAATTAGATTTGTGGTTAAAGTAGGAAAGTTAAATAATTGTGTATAGGTGTGCCTGTGCATGTGTACAAATTAAGTACTTACTTATATTATACTTTTATTATTAATGAATCAACTTAATGTAAGTGTGTCAGCCCTAAGTAATTTAGCTACATCGACAATATAAAAATGCAACATTTTATTTTTAGACAGGCAATTTACCAGAAAGTCCTATGTGCATCATTACTTCTATGCTTTTGTGATAAAATTCTTAGTTAATTAATTTTTTTTTTTTTTTATTTATTTATTAAGGCAAATCAACAATATAAACACAAACAATGTAAGTATAATAAATGACAGGGGCTTAGTGCTAGTGTTTACATCAATTATAGATATGCACAACATTTGTAAACTAATCACTGCGTCCAAACGTTAGGATATTATGTTATCAGTTGAAAGTTAAAACTAAGTTAAATTATATGTTACATTTTTGTATTTGGTTTTATAATCTTATTTCTAAATTGCGTGGGGTGGTCGTGAAAGATATCTAGCCCGTATAATTTCCACCAGCTATTATATGTTGAAGCCATTCTTATTATTGGGGAGTTCGTTCCTAAGTTAGTTCTACAGCGGGGAATATTGAAAAATGTGCTGCATCTTCTACGAGCTTTTAGTTTGGGGACGTTTATTTCAATGCGATCTAACAAACCTTGACACGCTGAGGTGCCCTTTAGGATACTTTGAAGAAATAACAAGTCTAACATGCGTCGGCGTTGCTGCAACGAATATAGACCAAAAAACGATAATCTTTCCTCATACGAACATCTGCTGCTGATGCCTTGGGAAATATACGCCAGGTGCCTGGTAAATCTTCTCTGAAGAGACTCAATACGATCCGAATGGACGGTATAAAATGGATTCCAGACAACGCTGCCAAATTCAAGTACACTACGTATAAGGGCATTAAAGAGTAATATTTTAGAAGCAGTGTACCTGAGTCCACGGCGTTGCGTTTGATAAAACCCAGCATTTTAGCGGCTCTATTTACTATACTGTCGTATTGAGGGACAAAACTTAACTTGGAGTCGAGAATCACGCCTAAGTCGCGTACTTGCGATACAACATTAATTTTCTCATTATTGATATGAAGATTGGACTGTAGCACCTTTCTTTTTCTTGTGAAACGTATGTGCTGGCATTTAGATGCGTTTAAAGACATTTTATTGTTGTTTGTTAATTATGAACGATTAGTATAAAAGCTATACTTTTCATAAACATTTAACAAATTCGAGTTCGCGTCTACAAGAGTTGGTTCATCATCAAGACCAGTATACAGTGATAGTAGTGTTAGTAGTAATACAGACAGACTAGAGTCTGCAGTTCAGAGCGGTTTCCACAACGCCATAGCCCAGAGAAGCGATTCAAATAGCTTAATAAAATGTAAGTATGAACATTAACTTAATTATTCTGCTTTCAGGTTATTTTCTGACTTATAAAATATTCTTTAATTTTACTTTAATTCTACTTTAAACCTCCCAATAAATTGAGTACTTACACTACTTTCTTTAGATTGTTTATACATACTTAAATTCCTTATTTCTTTATTTTAAAATTATTAGATTTCATTACTTTCTGCATCTAATATGTCCATTATGATCACGAACTTATCTCACTGGCAATAAAATTTAATCTGTTTAATTTAACCGTTAATCTTACATAATTGTTTTTTTAGTTCCGAGTCTGAAAGTGAAGTTTACCAAGAGTCGTCGAAGGTGCATGAAGATAAATCTAATCGCAGTCAATCAGTAACTGGAAAGCGCAAAGCATTGAAAAAATCACCTACCACTACAAGGTACTTATTTAATCTTTATAAATTTACTCAAGTGGGATATAACCTACGACATACACATACGAGCTATACTTATAAATAATAATATTATTTTTTTAATCATGCGTTCACGTTAACAGCTATAATGATTTCAATGTCCAGTGTTTCATGGAATGCGATATCGCTCTATCTTGGTTTCATTCAACATTCACAGTGTATACATATAAAGTTATATTACAATCTTTTATACATTACGTACGTGTAGCTGGTTTGGCTGCCTATGTAATAAATATATTAAGAAGTTCTTAAACTGAATACATATAATTTTGTTTATTTATGTGATGGTTATTTATTAAAGAAACAGGAAAACATGTAGGTTGAAGTATTGTTTTATATGGTTGTGTGATGGTACGATGTTTATTCTTTTGTTCTAGCAAAAAATCTAAGACTCTGGACATCTTCGGTCTAAGTCGTGAGCGCGGCGAATCCACAACAGGTTATCCTGTTCTGTCTTCGTTCTTCGTGAATCGAGTTGCTAACGGTAACGAACGGCGATCAAATGCTACATCTGGCAACTACTATGTTGATTTTAAAATATACAGGACGAGTGACGCGCGAGATACCGAGTCCATGGAGCTGTGGAAAAAGGCACTAGTACGAGTCAAGTTCCAAACGAATGAGGATTCGGTTCAGTGGCGCAAACTTCAAGACTTCATGCGGTCAGCTGATACGTTGTTTGACGAACAACCTATATTTACTACTTAATATTATACATTACAGTTTATTTAAGTATAATGTTATTTAACTTCAAAATATAATGATGATTTCATGATAACATTATGTTGTTTTATTTCATAGCTATTACGACGACCAGATTTGGCGCGAAGGTTTGTGTATCAGATTTTCGTGTCAAAGGTTGCGGGTTCGATTCCCGCTAGAGCGATGAATTTCGTCTCTAGTCTGGTTACAACTTTGGTAGTTGGTACTGTTGTTCGTTCGCGTTAAATGTTAACGCAAACTCGATCGTAGTACCTAAATTTACATCACAACGTAACACATCACAAATTAAAACACATCACAATTTTTTTATCACAATTCCAAACTCCGAGCTGATTGATACTGAGTAATTCACAGAAAAACTCAATAACACTTTCCTCGACCTAGGAATCGAATCCAGGACCTCTAGCGTTGCAGTCGCGCTTAGGACCGCTGGACTAACGAGGCAGTTATATTGTGTTTATCAATATGTTATTATAAGTTTTCAACGGTCTATATCACGTTGCGATGAACGATTCGCGCTTATTCGTCGGTAATCTTTTTATTGTGTAATTGTACGCCGTTAGGCATTCCGTCTCGTTTGAACAAGTAAATAATGAATTATCATTGTGATTCAACGAAGTGATGTGAAGTACAGATAGTGACAGTGAACGAAATAAACAGGTACGTAATGTCGAAGCGGACAAGATTCGATCGTATATTATTGGGCGGCAGGTGGGGTAGAATGCCCAATAATATACTACTCATACTCGTGAACGGGTGCTGTCGGTGGTGGCTGGTCGGCTCATACATGCGGTGGCATTCTGATTTCGTTTTATTTTGTCTTGGGTGAATAGTTCATACATTTCACATCAAACTGCATTATTCTCATATTGATGTTGCAAATTAAAATTGTAAAGGAATTGACTTCCTATATTGTAATTTTTATTTATTTAAAAGAGTATCTAAATCAAATCAAATCAAATCAAATCATTTATTGCAAACTAAGTGTACATAGTTATTATTTTATAGTAAGGAACTTAAGACTTAGTGCCTTTGTCAGACATTGCAATATTTATGGCTAGAAACATTTAATTATATTACATATTTTTATTAAATTATTATTTTTCTTAAAACATTCAATTAATTTATACATATAATATCAACTATTACATCAATCATCAATTATTTATTTCATATTGTTAAAAACGAATGCGCTTGCGCTGCTAACACTAAATATAACTATGTCAATTTAAATTAAGAATTATTACAATGATTTTATAAAATTTTATACAATTATTTTTCTATCATCTACCATGTCATATCTACTAACTGTCAAAAAACTCTTGAAGAGTATAAAATGTGTGTTTTATGAGCCATTTTTTTAATACAATTTTCATTTGTCTTATTGGTAATTCCCTCATACATTTTGGTATTTTATTGAAAACTTTTATGCACATTATATAACAGTTTTTGTGGAATAATGATGATTTAACTACAGGCATAAGCAGTCTTGTTGGATCCCGCTTTCCTATTATAGAATTGTCACGAGCACTAGTGAATTCATTTGAAATTTTTTTAACATGCACACAGACATCTAATATATATAGGCTAATTAGGGTGAGGATATTATTATTCATAAATAACAGTCTTTTTTTTTTTTTATGGGACTTGCCCACCACCCAAATCCCTACTACTGCAACTCCTGTAAACCAGGATCAACAATAGTAACTATCCAGAAAATCGTCGAGACAATGAAGTCCGACGTGTCCCAGGGGAATGATTTTAACTGTCTTGGAACCCGCAGCGAAATTAATCATGAAGTTATATAGGAGGAGTAAGAAAAATATCAGTTTTTTCACTTCCCTCCTTATCAAGCGAGAGACAGAATAGAATTTACATGTCATTGATATGAGAACAGATGTTTACAACTGAGTTAAGCCCAGTTGCCAGGCACCACGGATGATAAATTAATAAGTTATGGGTCCTAATAATGTGAGCTATTATATCTGATTCCAATAATAGGTATGGCAAAAACGCTTAAACGCACGGAAATTCATCCTAGTCGCAACAAGGTCCGAGTAATAAATCACCCCAGATATAATTTGCAAACTATCGAGCATAATATTGCGTTCACTTTGCCATAGACTACACTCCCACAGGATATGATGTGCAGATTGCTCGTATTCACAGTTCGTTGAACAAGGGCACAATGGTGAGGAGACAAGCTTAAATGAAAACAATTTACTTTTAAAGTTGCCGTGTCCTGTAAGGAATTGGGCAACACAGTGGTCCACCTCCAACCAAGTCCTCTCCAGCCGCTCACGAACGGATGGAAAGAATTGGTGGAGATGGCGGCCCTTAGTAGAAGAATCCCACCTTATCTGCCATTCGTCTAAGAGTTCCTCCCAAACGTCGGCCTGGGGTTTAAACAATCTAATAATCTTAGCCCGGTCACGTTCTAAAAGGAATTCATTTTTCAAGTGCACTCTTGAAGCGAAATACATTGCAGCACGTCGTTGTGCCTCGAGATCGACTGGCAGCACTCCCGCGAGTACTGGTAGTGCTTCCGTACTAACAGTCCTATATGCTTTACATAAAAATATCAATGCTAGACGCTGACTTTGAAGTAACTTACGTCGTACCGCACCTATGGTGGCCCTATCGGCCCAAACAGGTGCTCCGTAGCACATACAGCCTAGGTAAGTAGCCCCATAGATGGTTTTTAATGTATGAAAAGATAAACCCCATGTAGCCGTAGATATTCTAGTCAAAGCATAAAAGTTACGTTTAGCTTAAATAATAAAAAAAAAATTAAATAACAGTCTGCATGACTGCAGTGGTCCAACATTAAAAAGTGCTCTTATACATTTTTTCTGACTGATGAAAACATTATTTACATTTGTTGAGTTTCCCCACAATAACAAACCGTATCTCAACACGGATTCCACATACCCATAATACGCAACTAGCGCAGCCTCCCTACCAGCTACACATTGTAATTTACGAAGAGCATAAACGAATTTATTCAATTTCGTGCAGACATTTTGTGACACATGTATTTTCCAATTACAGTGCTCATCTACGTGAAGTCCTAAAAATTTTGTGTCATTAACCATATTTAGTTTTTCATCTTTGTAGAAAATATTGATTGATTTTCGTGTTGCTTTGTAATTTGAAAATTGAATATATTTAGTTTTGGATACATTCGCACAAAGGTTATTACATTCTAGCCATGTCATTATTTGTTCTACAGTTCTTTTTAAAATATTTTCATAATTGCTTAATATGTCATTATTTGGTATAATTATTGATATGTCATCTGCAAAAAGTATAGACTGATAGGGTGTTATTTTTGGCAAGTCATTTATATATAATATGAATAGCAAAGGTCCGAGCACGCTGCCCTGTGGTACACCAGTTTTATTTGATAAAAATAATGATCGATATGTGGTCATATTAAAGTTATTGTCTAATCGGGATATTTCAACACACTGCTGCCGATTTTTTAAATAGCTCTCGATCCATTTAAGAGCGGGTCCTCGAATACCATAACGCTCGCATTTGTCTAGCAAGTGATTGTGATCAACACAGTCGAATGCTTTCGACATGTCAAAAAATATGGCAACGGTCGGTATTTTCTTATTAATGTAATCTGTGACTTTATGTATTAAGGAAAAAGCTGCAAGAGCCGTAGACTTATCTTTCTGAAAGCCGTATTGCTCCTTTCCTAGTATTTTATATTTAGAAAAAAAATCAGAAAGTCTTGCATGCATTACCTTTTAAAAAAAATTTGAAAAAATTGGTATCAGGGTAATTGGTCTATAATTTGTAAGTTCGTGGCAATCGTTTTTTTTATAAAGTGGCTTAACAATTGATGTTTTTAATTTTTCCGGAAATATTCCCTGTGATAAAGATAAGTTAATTAAATATGTTAGAATTGGAGCGATGATATCTGTGCAATTCTTTATGATATGTGTGGAAATAGAATCATAGCCGACTGACTTTGTGTTGTTTAAGGAACTTATAATTCGCTTCGTTTCATCTATTGAGCATGGTTTTAAAAAAATACTGGCTTCTAAGTGATCAATGTAGTATTTTTGGACTGGTTTTGATCTCATACTGTTAATAGTATTTATGGCCGTATTTATGAAAAAATCATTAAATTTATTTGCAATATCAGAAGGGTCAGTTACTTTAGTAGAATTGACATTAATCCAATCAACAGTTTTATTTTTTCTGCTATTGTACTCTGTGTTCTTTATGATGTCCCATGTAGCTTTACATTTATTTTTTGAATGTTTCAAAATGTTGCTATTTACATTCCTTTTTGACCACCTTATACACGATTTTAATAGATTTGTGTAATTACAATAGATTAGTTTATTTGTAGGATTTTTGTTTTTATAGTAAGTGGATCTCAGATGTCTTTTTCGTTTACTCGATATTTTTATCCCTTTAGTGATCCATTTAGGCGCTTGTATTATAAGTTTAACTTTGCATTTTTGAACTGGGAAGCAAAGGTTATAAAGTAAACAAAACATGTCATAAAAAATATTAAAGGATGAATTAAAATTGTTAATATAGTATATTTATATATAATATATTTAGAGTGATTGTAACATTTCCTTAAATTTATTCACGTTTTCATTGCTGTAGTTCCTTTTTAATACAAGGAAATATTTCATTTCTTTTTCTTTTTTTATAATACGGAACGTCAAAGTTTGGCAGGTATTATGATCTGACAAGTCATATTCATGCACAGAGCTACTACAATTTTTAAAGTTAGTCGCTATGTTGTCTATACACGTACGATGACGTGTCGGTTTGTCAATAAGAAGTTCTATATTGTAGTTGTGTAAAAGGTTAACTAATTTTTCAGTGGTGTCATTCTTTTTAAGCACGTCTATATTAAAGTCTCCACACATAATAATTTTCTTGTCATTTTTAAAAGTTAATTTATAGAGAAGAATGTTTAATTGATCAAAAAATATTGTTAGAGGTGCTTTGGGTATCCTATATAAACATACTATAATGCATTTGTAAGCTATAATTTCAATTCCACAACACTCGAAGCTCTTTTCTATGGCCATATCATTACAACTTTCCAGAACTTTATATTCTAGTTCATTAGCTATAAGAATACATACGCCACCGCGTCGTTCTGCGGATCGACAAAATGTAGACGCTAATTTAATTTTTTTTATCCTAACGTTTGATTCATCACCTTTTTTAATAAAAGTTTCACTGAGACATAAGATCTTTAATTGATTACCATTCTTAATTAATTCGTGTAAACATAATTCCAACAAGTCGGTTTTATTTAAAAGTCCCGCAATATTTTGGTGTAGTAAGGTTACAGTCTCGTAGTTATGTTTACCAGGTGGAACGAAAAAATGTCTGCGACGTATAGGTTTCTGAGGCGGGATATGTTTTAGGAAAATAGTCAAGAATAGTTTTCTGTTTAAGTGTACATCTATGTTGCTGGTGACGATTCTGCGCGAAGTGCTTATTACTATAGGGTTTTCGAGATGTCCATGCTACTTTTAATACATTAATATCCTTTCCAAATATGTATTTAGTGTCATAATCTATCGAATCTATTAGTAAATTTAATTTGTGGCATATCTGATATATATTTTCATTGTACTTCGATGTATCAATATAATAACATTTACAAAAATTTTTACAAGTCAATTGTAAGTTTGTGTTAAGCAAATTTACATTTAAATATCTATTATTACTAACGTTTAATATCATTACACAATTTACTGTATGTTTTTTTAAAAATGCGTCTATGGAGTTTCTTGCCGGTTCTTCTCCATAGACCTACTTTTTGGAACCGTGCAACTAGTTTGACAATTCAAAAGCACCTGTTATACTGGTCTACTTGAAATAAAATATTTTGAATTTGAATTTGAATAAGTCACGATTTAGAATGTTCCATTGACAACTGCAAGCTTGCTTTACCTACATTTTATATACTTACAGTGCAATGAACTGACACATATGCGCTGTTTATATAATACAATTTTGAACTCATAAAAGAACGAGTAGTTATAATTTAAATTTAACATTATATAAGGCATTTACAGTACTTTGTAATGTTTTTTTATCTTTATAATATAGTAATATAAAAAATACAATTTTGGTTTTGAATTTAACTCAGTTTTTGCAAAAGCATATGTCTAAATTTACTAGGCGACAGTGAAAATATGTCCAAATCTATAAACATTGTATTGTAATTATTGACGATACGACGCAGGGGTGCACGAACACCGGCGTTACTACGACAAGACTGAACAACAAACAGTGGACACCCGCGCACCTCTCGTCTGATGACAGTTCTCGGAACAACATAACATAATTTATTAATTATATCAGGGCAGTCGAATCTGTTATTGCATAAATCATACAAGAACATAGTTTCGAGAAAGAGGCGTCTCGATTCCAAGTTAGGGAGGTTAATATTTTTATTAAGAGTACTGGAGGTTGCATTTATACTTTGGCGGCAACGATACTGCTTTGTTTTGAGAAACTTGTATTGTGCTCTCTCTAAATTATCTTTGTATTTTTGGTAAAGTGGATTCCATATTGGTACAGCATATTCTACTTGAGATCTAACTTACGATTTATAAAGATGGATGTGTGTTTCAGGACGTTTAAAATCTAAGGAGGATCGCATAACAAAGCCGTACTTACGAAAAGCATTGTTAACAATTTTGTCAATATGTTGATCAAGGTGTAGCTTATCATCCAATAGTATCCCAAGATCTCTTACTGAGGAGACTTTACTTAAGGCAGAATCCATTATTGTATATGTGCTAGGGATAATATTTATGTTTTTTGTAAATGTGATTGTTATACACTTAGATATATTTAAATGCAATTTATTTTCTATGCAGTATTCAGAAAAACGATGTAAATCTTCTTGTAATATATAACAATCAGTTGCTTTGCAAATTGATCTATACATTTTAAGATCATCTGCATAAAGTTCAAATTTGGAATTTAGAATACATGTTGTAATATCGTTAATAAATATGATAAAAAGTAGGGGGCCTAGAATAGACCCCTGGGGCACACCTGAGGTTACATTAATTGAATAAGATTCGTAACCTTTAATCACTACTCTCTGGGATCTATTTGTCACATAAGATGCAAACCACCGCAGAAGGTTGCCACGAATGCCATTGTACGCCAGTTTTTGTAGAAGAAGTTCATGATCCACCTTATCAAAAGCCTTACGAAAGTCCGTATAAACAGCGTCAACTTGAACCCGCCTATCCATATTAACAAATAGATAATCCGTGAAACGCAGTAAGTTAGTGACTGTAGATCTCCTTTGAACAAATCCATGTTGTTCTTTGATTATACTTACGACGTTACATCCTCAAGATTTAATTTTAACAATGTAGTTTCACTTCTCAATGTACTAGGCGACGCACATAATTTTTAGAGCTGTAGAAATAAAAATCAAATTAAAAACTGAAATAAGTCACTCAACGATACCACCTGACAGCAGCGCCTCTGTCCGCGAATCTTCATTCCTTTTTTATGTGCGGGCGACGCAACATCTGTCTCGGTTTAAAATTGCACTTAGTACTAGATTAGTATAAATTGTGTCGTGTTACTGTGCTTATCATGGGGAAAAGGAAAAGAGAACGTCACAACTCAAAAATTCGAAGGAAAATAAGGCGTTTAGAACAAAGGTTACATGAATCATCAACAAGTACGGATGACCAAGGTTAGTAAATAATAACCCTTTAAGTATAGTGTTTTATCTTAAAATATATATTATGTAAGCAGAATAAAGGTTTACATCTAAATGATAGAATATGAAGACATTTTAATATCTTCCTATAACTTTTTTGCACAAAGAAATCTGCCTCCTACCCTCATTTTATATATATTTTTTCTAATGAAGTAAAAATCTGTCAGTAAGCCTTATTGTGTTCACCATAAGAATAAAAATTGTGTAACTGGCGTTATTTGTCTTGTTTACATTAGCTATGTAAGTGTGACATAGGTTTCTTTTACGGACAACATAACTAGGAATCCCGCCGGATATTTCCGTTTTAATACAAGTTATACTCCGTGACATGAGCACGGCTGATAACAACATAGTCTAGTGACGTATCGTGAATACGTACAACGACTTTAAAAGTTTAAAAGATTGCATTTTGCAATTTGTCAAATATAGTCTAGTGGCGTAACGCGAGTACGTACAATGGCTATATGACAAAATATTGGCAACTACAATAGTAGTTCTCTTGTTACCTTGCAGGGTATGACCGTTATTACTCAAGGTCTCAAACACCAGAATCTCCGAGATTGTCTTCGCAATCAGACGTGTCAGAAAATGATACAACAGTGAAGTCTTCTGTAGTTACTCCCGTTAACACGTCTGGCGGCGGTAATTCTACAAATACCGTAGGCGTTCTGCCTCATGTTCCGGATCCTAGCTCAATTGATGTCCCATCTACTAGAACATGTGATGTATTGCCGCCTGAAATCTTAGACGCGCTGGGAGATCCAATAGGAAAGGAAGAGATACTAGGACCGGCTATTAATGAGGAGATAGCTAAACGTTGGGGTAGGGTATTAGTGGAAGGCCTAACAAAAGAGGTAAAGGAAGCTACCCTTAAGAAAATATTAATACCTGAGAATTTTAGCCTATCGAAAGCTCCAAAGCTTAACTTAGAGTTTTCAGCCGTTCTAGGTGAAAGCATTAAGCACCGGGATAAACTCCTCGAAAAAGCTCAAAACCAACTTGGATTGGGTATTGCTGGCCTTACCAATCTAGCTTCGTCTCTGATAAAGGAAGACCACCCAAAGTTAGAAATCCTAAAAAGACTATCAGAAGTTAGTCAGATTTTTTTAGATTTACATCATGAAAACACTCAGCATAGACGAAAGCTTATAACTACATCACTAGATAAAAAAATTACTACCACGCTAACCGACGTTAAGAGAGATTCATTTCTCTTTGGTGCTAACCTTGGAGACAAGATAAAGGCCGCAATAACTGCAGAAAGGTCAGGCCTTCAGATTAAGCGCAACACTGTTAGCATCCCATCTACATCCAGACAACAGGTAAACTGGAGAGGCCCACCCAGGTTTCAATCGAGCAAGACTACGAAGCCGGGTGGGCCAAAGACCCGATACCAATACCAGTCATCCAATCAAGGACCTTCGACACAACATACTCGGAGGCAGCCAGCTGCGAATCGAGCCCCTGCAACACGGAAATCGGATTACAAAACCCGGAGGAACCAGTAAAGGTAACAGCGCATGCTGGGAGGCTGCCTTACTTTATTAGCCAGTGGAGGACTATTACAAAAGATCCAATAATTTTGAACTATGTAAAAGGTTTCAAAATTCCTTTTGACAAACCTCCTACTCAAAACTTTGAGCCATCTAACCCCAGGTTTAGTAAAACCGAATTAAAACACCTTAAGCTGTCAATTTCGAAATTACTTATTTCGGGGGCTATTAAAGAATGTAGTGACGTGGCTGGGCAGTTTATATCAAATATTTTTCTAATCCCAAAAAGCGACGGGACCTTTAGGTTCATTCTTAACCTTAAATTACTAAATAAATTTATTAGTCCCGAGCATTTCAAAATGGAGGATATTCGTACAGCTATTAGATTAATCAGTAAAAAATGTTATATGACCACTATGGATCTACAAGAGGCATATTTTTTAGTGCCTATACACGATTCTTCTAAAAAATACCTTAGATTTAAATTTCAAGGTTCTACTTTTGAATTTCAGTGTTTACCTTTTGGCCTGTCTCTCGCTCCATTTATTTTTACGAAACTGATGAAGCCTGTAGTGTCTTTCCTCAGGTCCCAAGGGTTACTCCTCGTAATATATTTGGACGATCTGTTATGTATTAACAACTCGTACAACAGTTGCTTGAAAAGCACATCAGTTGTGGTAGATCTCCTTAAGAGATTAGGCTTTGTGATAAATTATGAAAAAAGTAATTTAATTCCAAAACAAACTCAAAAATTTCTCGGTTTTGAAATAAGCTCAATCGACATGTGTTTAAAATTACCAGATAAGAAACGTCTAAAAATACTTGATCAGACAAAGCTAATTTCTAAAAGAAATTCATTGACAATAAGGGATTTTTCTAAGTATATAGGATTACTTTGTTCGGCCTGCCCAGCAGTATCCTATGGCTGGTTATATACAAAACGCTTTGAGCGAGAAAAATTTTTAGCCTTACGTAATTCAAAGGATAATTATGATAGCATCATGAGCCTTCCACCTGACCTGAACCTAGAATTTTCCTGGTGGAAAAATAATATTTTAAAATCAAAGAATCCGATACGTAGTGGTAGGTATGCTCTTGAAATTTTCTCAGATTCATCACTTACGGGATGGGGTGTCTATTGTAACGGGGTACGTGCTAATGGCTTTTGGAATGACATAGAATCTAAAGATCAAATAAATCTTCTAGAATTGAAAGCAGCTCTTATAGGCTTACAGTGTTTTACTAAAAATCTTTATAATAAGGAAATTTTACTTCGAATCGATAATACCACTGCTATAGCTTACATTAACAAGTACGGGGGAATTCAATACACTCATCTTAATGACGTAGCCAGAGAAATCTGGCAGTGGTGTGAAGAAAGAAAACTGTTTGTCTTTGCTTCCTACATCAGGTCTAAGGATAACACAGAGGCCGACCAAGAATCCAGGCGCTTCAATGTCGATTTTGAATGGGACCTATCATCTTCTGCTTTTGATGAGATCACGAGAAAGTTTGGAAACCCTCAAATCGATCTCTTTGCCACACGACTAAACACGAAATGCAAAAAGTATATATCGTGGAAAAGAGATCCTTCAGCATATAATATAGATGCCTTCACAATAGATTGGGCACCTTATTTTTTCTATGCGTTTCCGCCTTTTTCGTTAGTCCTTAAATGTTTAAGAAAAATTGTCACTGATCAAGCCACCGGTATCATGGTCGTGCCCTTTTGGCCTAGCCAACCGTGGTACCCACTGTTCTTATCTCTTTCCCAAAAACAATTGATTTATTTTGACCCGAGTCCTTCATTGTTATTATCACCTTTCAGGACTCCGCACCCGCTCTGGAATCGACTTACCCTGGTGTCGTCAGTATTATCGAGCAATAATATATAAACCAATCGTTACCAAAAAGCGCTATTAATATTATAATATCTTCTTTAGCCGACAATTCCTTAAAACAATATAATGTTGTAGTAAAAAAATGGTGGCATTTTTGCACCATAAATAAGATAAACATTTTTGATAATAATATCCCAAATGTTCTTAAATTTTTGGTCGATGAATATCACCAAGGCGCAAACTATTCAACGCTCAATACATGCCGCTCAGCACTTGCATTGATACTGGGTAAATGTATAAGTCAAGACAATAGAATTGTAAGGTTTATGAAAGGAGTTTTTAGAACTAAGCCATGCTTCCCAAAATACACCACCACGTGGGATCCTAATGTTGTACTTAATCATCTTTCAAAATATTATCCAAACGAGAACCAATCCTTGGCATCTCTATCGAAAAAGTTGGTGGCTCTGCTTGCATTGTCAACCGCACAACGTGTGCAGACGCTTTCCCTAATACGCTTGTCTAATATTAAATTGAGTAGTACGAGAATAGAGATAATTATAAATGACCTCACTAAAACTTCGGCCCCTAATAGATCTCCACCTATTTTGATTATACCTTTTTTTCCTCACAGAGAACAAATCTGCCCTGCAAAAACATTGTCTTCATATATAGAAGCCACACAAAAATATAGGAACCTACCACTAACAGATAAACTCATTCTTACTGCTAGGAAGCCAATCCATAACGCCAGTGCTGCTACCATCAGTAGGTGAATTATAAATGTGTTGACCGATAGCGGTATCAATACCGAGGTTTTCACAGCACATAGCACCCGCCATGCATCTACCTCAGCAGCTAGACGCAGAGGAGTATCCGTAGACATAATTAAAAGCACCGCGGGTTGGTCGGGAAACTCATTAACCTTCGCTAAATTCTATAATCGTCCGGTAACAATTGAAGAAGGCAATGCATTTGCAGAGGCAATTTATAATCCTTAAACCGAATTATATTTTGATTCTACCAATTTGTAATTATCACATTAGTAACAGATGTAATATTTTTTTGTAATGAGTATGATTTATTAAACATGTTTCCACCTAATCAAGTTTAATAATTAATTTTACCTGTATTTTAAATTTCTCCTAATCTCGCTTGTAAAGAGCGCTAAACATCTACATTGTTAAAATTAAATCTTGAGGATGTAACGTCGTAAGTATAATTAATGGTTAAACGAACTTACCTTAAGTGATGTTCGACCATAATTATACGAGACGTTACATCCGAAGAGATTTAAAGTCCCACCCGAACCCATAAGCTAAAGCCCATTAATACAAGCGAGTGTGTGATAGGGTCTCTGAAATGAATGAAGATTCGCGGACAGAGGCGCTGCTGTCAGGTGGTATCGTTGAGTGACTTATTTCAGTTTTTAATTTGATTTTTATTTCTACAGCTCTAAAAATTATGTGCGTCGCCTAGTACATTGAGAAGTGAAACTACATTGTTAAAATTAAATCTCTTCGGATGTAACGTCTCGTATAATTATGGTCGAACATCACTTAAGGTAAGTTCGTTTAACCATTAATTATAACACTATGAATAAGAGGGATATACCGCCATATGCACAAGTCTTTCAAAGACCTTTGATAAGGTGGACAGAATAGAAATAGGGCTATAATTTTCGACATCATGTTTGGAGCCTGCTTTATGAACTGGTGTTATGTTGGCTCCATATTTCAGGAAAAATGCCTTCATCAATACACTTACATATTATATATTAAATGCAGTGGGATACATATACTATTTGCCGTTTGTTTTAGAAAATACGCAGGTACACTATCTGGTCCTGGTCCTTTTGTTGTATCTAACGAGCAGAGTACTTTTCTAACTTGATCCCGGGTAAAATTTATGCTGTCAATCACGATACAATTATCTGCATACGTAACGGGGGGCAACCAGCTTCCTTCGCTAAATGTTGAAGTTTCATAAACAGATTCAAAGAATTGAGAAAAGAGATCACATATTTTACCAGGATCATTAGAACTTTGGTTCTTATAATATACAGTAGTAGGTATACCTGTATTGGATTTACGATTGGAAACGTAACTCCACAGATATTTGACATTTTTCTTTATTTTTTCTTCTATATCATGAACATAGTTTACGTAGTGTTTTCCACATTCAGTATGAAATCTACGCCTAAGGAACGAAAACTGCTCATAGTCTGATTGATTGTTGTACGTTTTCCATTTAAGCCAGGCTTTCTTTTTGTTATTAAAAATGTGAATAAGTGATTTAGAGAACCAGATGGGAAACTTTGTAGACTTAGCACGAGACATGGGAGTATGATTCCTAATAGAGCAAAATATTGTGTCGTAAAAAGTATGCACACAGCTTTCAGCGGTTAGGCAATTTAAAATATTTGCCCAATCAATCGAACACAATTCCTTATTAATCTGTTTATAGTCCGCTTTATAATAATTAAAGTTTTGCAATTTAGAATGCGAGAGGGTTTTGCTTGCGGGTTTATATGTGATTGTGGTACAAAACGGAGGATGATGAGTATCACTGGGAAGTAATATATCTAGCGGAGCATATATTAGGTCTTTACCTATGAAATTGCCGTTTTGTATGAAAAAATTTAAACGATTTTTTTTCAAGTATTTTTTATTTGTATTAATCGAATTAATCACCCATGCAATCAATGCATCTTTGCCAACGCAGTGGCAGTTTATTGATGCCCTTCTTAAAGAAATCAGCTGGACGGGAGACAACAAATTCTTCAAAGGCATTTTGTACTGCCTCTCGGGTATTGAATTTTTTTCCCGCCACGAAGTTATTCAAATTCTGGAAAAAGTAGTAGTCTGTAGGCGCAAGGTCTGGTGAGTAGGGCGGATGACGGAGAACTTCCAACCCCAGTTCTTGCAACTTAGAGACCATCTGTTGTGTAGTATGAGGTCGTGCAGGAGCAGCGGAGACGAGCGATTGACCAATGCTGATTGGAGATGTGCCAGCTTCTCCATCATTGTGTTCAGTTCTTCACAGTACACACCTGCAGTAATGCTCACCCTGTTTGGTAAGAAGCTGTGATGAATCACACCGGCGCTAGACCACCAAACAGTGACCATTACTTTTCTAGGGGTAAGCTTTCGTTTAGGGCATTGTTTAGGTGCTGAACCAGGATCCAACTAACTTGCTGAGCGCTTGTGGTTATCAAACAGAATCCATTTATCATCGCAGGTAACAATGCGGTTAAATTCCTTCATTTGTGTGTCTGTTGAGCAGTGCAAGGCACGTTTCGACGCGTACTTCGCGCTGGCGACCATTGAGTTCGTGGGGCACCCGTTTGTCAAGCTTTTTTACCTTACCAATTTGACGCAAATGGACAATTATTGTTTTGACGCTAACGTCGAAAGCTGCTCCTAATTCAGCCGTCGATTGTGTATCATCAGCTTCCACAATCGCTTTTAATTCGTCATTGTCGACCAAAGTCTTCGGACGACCGCGAGGTTCATTTTTTAGGTCGAAATTCCCAGAACGGAAGCGAGCAAACCAATAACCGGTGGTGCGTTGGTTTGTAGTGTTAGCTCCGTAAACGTCGTTGATGTTGCGTGCCGCTTGTACTGCGTTGCTACCACGACGGTACTCATATTCCATAATTACTCGAATTTTTAACGTATCCATGATGACGAAAAAGATTAAAATACGATGAAAATGTAACACTAATCAATAAACAAATGACTACTTTTGGAAAAAGAATTCCATGTTTTTAAAATAAAATTAATTTGAAATTAGAATTCTTAGTCAAACAAAAATTATTTTGATTTGAAATGGCCAGTACTACAGAACGGCAATTTCATAGGTAAAGACCTATTATAATACAATCTATATTGCTAAGCAATAGATCCAAGATACGATTTTTAGTGTTACTTACATTGTTGAATTGCGAGGCGTTTACAAGCGACATAAAATTACATAAATGTTGACTAGCGAGTGAGCTACCGCAGCAGTAAAACCCCGTAATATTGTTAGTATTAGGTTTCCATCTCACATCTGGAAGGTTGTAATCACCATATAAATAGAAGAATCTCGGATTAATTGTGTCTATTACATTGCTTAACAGACTGAAGTGATTTAGATAAAGGTTATCGGCAGTTCCAGGCGGAATGTAAGCTGCACTAATGATGTGTTTCTCATTTCAGTGCAGTGTGAACTCTCGGTCGCGTTACACGTTCCCAAGTCACTTGTCATACATCGTCAACATTTTTTTTACAAGTTACCATCAGTTATAAGTCAGTTTATTTGTACAAAAACATAAAAAATGAAGTCATGTGCGGTCTGCGATGAGCAATTCAATGACGGGGTGTAATAAAAAACATCTTGATTTCGGTTGCGCAGGAATTTCAGAGGCAGGTTGGAGGAGGCTTGGCGTAACCAAGAGGAACCTATGGAAATGCGCCTTGTGCTCAAACCTGTCACCAGCAGTGCAGTCATCTGAACAGGTGACCCTTGAGACCGTCTTGAGTGAGATACGAGACATGAAACGGCCGTTGCTTGGTCTGCCTACGATCGTGGAAGACATAAGAGTAATAAAAGATGAGTTATCCGAGGTTAAAGCAGCATGTGATTCTTCTTGTGGTAAGCTGGACGACCTCAGCACAAGAATTACTGAAGTCGAAGCTAAAATCTCCGGACTCGAAAACCTACGGGAACAAGTAAATTGCCTTCAATCCGACCTTAATAAGACGAAGCAAGAGTTGTCTACCTACGAACAGAGATCTCGCCTCAACAACATTGAGATTAAAGGCGTGCCGTTTAAAAAGGATAAAAACCTGTTTTCCATCATTGAAGCCTTAAGTCGCAAGGTTAATTATACGTTTGCTAAAACTCATATTAACTATATATCGCGGGTGCCTATGTATAATTCGAAAGAGAAGCTAATAATTGTCAGCTTCCTGAACCGATATGTAAAAGAAGATTTTATAGCGGCGGCCCGCGCAGTAAAGGACCTCATTGCCACTGACACAGGTTTCCACGGTTCATCCCAGAGAGTTTATGTAAATGACCATCTGAGCCCAGAACATAAAAAGCTTTTAAGTAAGGTAAAACTCATTGCTAAGGACAAAAAATATCAATATGTTTGGATTAAACACGGAAAAATACATGTACTCAAAGACAATAACTCTAAAGTTGAAATTATCAGGAAAGAACTAGATTTAAACATAATCATTTAATCTATTATTTTTTTACTTTTGTCACACCCATAAATTGTATTAACATTTTTGCACGTAATAATATGTTTAATGTGTTTTCATACGGCTTACTCAAAAGGTTGAGCTTCCCTGCCGTGTACGCATACGTAATTTCTCACACTTGCTCATGCTATTTATCATCGCGCTGGTTGCTTAGAATATGTAACTGACGTTTCTATATGCGTCGCGCTCGCACTCACATGTACTGCATCATCATGTGTCTCGCTTCATTGCAGAACTAATTACACTCATTCATTTGGCTTCTGTTTCTCCATAAAAAAATTAAAGATTTACCCGCACTTACTTAAAATAATTCCGAACTTAGTAAAGGTTACCCGCTTATATGTATTAAATTATCGTTTAACTACTCCTGTGCTATCGCATTCATTATTCGTTGACCGTTTTTGTTTACTTCTTTTTAAATGCTATTATGAACTTTTTTATTGGCAATTCTATGACTATTATACAAGTTTTGAATACTTTTTAAAATGATTGATAGAAATAAACACAACCTATGTGTTTTTTATCAAAATGTTCGTGGACTACGTTCAAAAACGGATATTTTTTACCGTCAAATGCTATTAAATTCCTATGATGTAATTATCTTAACGGAGACGTGGCTAACCGATGGAATCCTCAGTTCTGAATTGTTCGACAGCAGGTACATCGTTTGGCGGCGAGATCGCGATTATGTATCGACTGGCCAATCGAGGGGTGGGGGTGTATTAATGGCAACGCGGAAGGAATTGTCAGTACTCTCTCAACCTCAGCTTCACTCCACTGCCGAAGACCTTTGGATCAACATACGATATAAAAAATCAAACCCACGCGAATGGACCAATTTATATATATGTGTTGTTTACTTATGTTCTCAAAAGCAAGGTTTATCTTTTTCATCACAACTAAATAATTTCCTTACCAAATTGAATGAAACTGTAATCAATCACTCATCTAGCACTTTTCTGATCATAGGCGACTTCAACATGAGCGGCATCGACTGGTTACCTTCATCTCATAATATGTCACTTATTCCGACTAACCTCTCCTCAAGTGATGAATACTCTTTTGCTGACGAGCTGTGCACTTTAGAACTGAGGCAATATAATAGAATAAAACATAAATATGGTAAACAGCTAGATTTAGTCCTCTCAAATGACGCAGTTATGGTCAGTGAATGTTTGGATCCCCTTGTCCCCATTGACCCCTATCATCCCGGGCTATTGGTAAGTATGGACGTTGTTGTAATGCCCTTGCTGCCCCGAGCATCCCGAAGCAGGTATTTGTACGATAAGGGTGACTTTGACTCCATCAACAGTGAAATCGACAAAATTGAATGGGAACGTGAGTTCAAAACTCTCAGTATGGACGATTCAGTCGAGTTCTTTAATGAAACTGTTTCAAATCTACATAAATGTCATATACCACAAAAAACCTTACGTAATAAGTCCTACCCGCATTGGTATAGTTCATCCCTTATAAAATTAATTAAAGAAAAATATAGCTACTTTAGGAAAATGAAAACATATAATAACTTGTCTGATAAATTAACATACAAATTACTTCGTGAAAAAGTTAAAACTATTGAAACTGAATGTTATCAAAAATATTTAAATCTAACTGAAAAATCAATAAAAAATAATCCTAAACACTTTTGGACCTTTGTTAAAACTCGTAATAATTCAAATGCAGTTACCAACTCACTGAAATATAATGATGAGGTCATATCAACCGGGGAAAGCATTTGTGAAGCATTTTCCTCATATTTTCAGTCTACCTTTCCTAAATCTGGGCACATTTCCTCTCTATCTAGTTCCTGTAACAGTTGTAATCCTGTTTCTGACATCCCACAAGTTGTGGTCAGAGTAGATGAAATCACAAATTTACTTCGCAAACTGGACACGACTAAAGCTGCAGGTCCGGACCATATATCAGCAAATTTCTTAGCGCGTTGCGCTTCTTCCATATCTCGGCCAATCTCAATTCTTTTTCAAAAATCCCTTAATTTATGTATTGTTCCGAAAGTATGGAAACAGGCCTGTATCACTCCTATCCAACAAAAAGGGTCCTAAAACAGAAATAATCAACTATCGACCGATATCGAAACAATGCATAATCGCGTGCATAGTGCATAATGCATAATGCAAGTCTATGCTGCTCTTAAAAATTCTTTCAGTCCTTTTCAACACGGCTTTTTGAGAGGTCGGTCAACTGTTACAAATCTTATACTTTTTGATGACTATATTACAGATGCAATGGATAAAGGTAATCAGGTTGACTGTGTATACACTGATTACAGTAAGGCGTTCGACCGCATTGACCATAACCTACTAATTTCAAAGCTTAGGAACATGGGAGTGCGCGGGGACTTGCTCAGGTGGTTCTCCTCCTATATTGAGAACCGTTCACAGGCTACAGTGGTCAGCAACTACATGTCTAGCTGGGTTACTGTTCCCAGCGGTGTTCCACAAGGCTCTTTGCTCGGTCCGTTGCTCTGTATAGTCTACGTCAACGACATAGATTCATGCATTAAATCTTCCAAATTACTATGCTTTGCAGATGACATGAAAATCTACACTACTATAACATCACATGCAGACGTTGTTGCTTTACAATCTGACCTATTCCAACTAGAAACTTACTGTAGGGACAATAAACTCGATCTAAATCCCACCAAATGTTCGATAATAACTTACACCCGAAAGAGCTCAATTATCGCAGCTAACTACACACTGGGAGGCCAAACATTAACTAGATCAAACTCTATCCGTGATCTCGGTATAGTTCACGATTCCAAACTATTGTTTGATGCACAGATTGAAGCAGTCGTTAAAAAAGCTTCTAAAGCCTTAGGGTTTGTCATAAGAATGTCTAAATGTTTTACTGAAGCAAAGACACTAAAAATCTTGTACTGCACGTATTCCCGCAGCCATCTTGAGTACGCATCGCAGGTGTGGAGCCCTTGCTATTCTAAATATATTGATCGTATTGAGATGATCCAGAGGCGCTTCATTAAATATCTTTGCTACCATCAAAAGATACCTTACGACTCCATCAATTATACTGACTTGTGTAAGAAATTCCATATTCTTCCTTTAAAAAGTCGACGCGAGATCGCTGACTGTGGTCTATTATTGTGGATAATGAGTAATGACATCGATTGCTCTCATTTAATATCAAAATTTTCCCTAAATGTCCCGCAAAAATTCACAAGGTTTAATCCCCCATTAAGTGTACCGTCTGCCTCTACTAATTACAGACAAAACTCGTATATCGTGAGGGCGAGCCGTAGTTTCAATAAATTGTGTAAGGAACATGATTTTGATGTTTTTACCACTAAAGTGTCGTCGGCAAGGAGAAGCTTGAGCCTTATCTTCTTTGGTGTCAATAACAATTAACAAACTAGTACGATTATAAAATATGATGTTAGTATTGTTTGTGCTTAACTTTAGTTATTTATTCCGTGTTTGTATGCAGATCAAAATATGTGCATTATTGTGTTTCTGTCTTCCGAGAATGTTCACATTCTTTCTTTTATTAAGTTACCTAAAAGTGAAAACTTGTAATTGGCTGCCAGGTTACTAGAGTGATCACTGTTCTGTCAACTTAGCTGTAAGTTTTCAATAAATTTAAATAAATAAATAAATAAAAATTACTTTTACCTGGCAACTGTACAAGAACATGCTCAATGTAAGGAGATATAGGCAAACCAGGTTGTATAAAAGTGGAGCTGCGGGTTTTGAGTACAGCAATGAGAACTCCGCCGCCTTCTTTTTTGTTTGTGGCCACACGATTGCGGTCACATCTATACACTATGTAACGGACATCTATAAACTCACTATCACACACCTCAGGGGTGAGCCACGTCTCTGAAAGTACAATGACATCGTAGCAGTTTGATAATATGTTCATATATATAAGATTTAGCTTAGTGCGGATACCCCTGCAGTTCTGATAATATATAATTAACTTAGACATTATTAACACATACGTTATATCCAAAAATAATTGTATAAGTAATCCTAGGTAGCTGCAATGTAACAATATGATAACAACATGATATATATGCATCGAGATTAGAATTATATTGAATATTAAGTAAAGACAGTGTGACATTAAGCTTCAACAGAAACGACTGAGTACTGTTAGTAAGAAAACAATAATAACTAACACATAATAACTTCGAGCTTAGAAGTTTCAGTGACGAAGATATAATACAATAAAAAAAACAACCCTGATATATTAACGTGAGTTGAGCAGTTTTTATGAACAATATAAATATAATTTTTAACTTTGAGAACAATTTGACTTAGAATCAATAGCCGAACAAAAGAACATAAGTTGTGTTTAATTACGCTAAGAAGTTCATACTGAGCGTGGCTTAATTTTAGATACGTCTTGGTGTGTTCGAATCGCCATCGCTGGCATGTTGTCATTCTGTCGCACAAGGATGGTAGCGTGCTTGACCCACACGAACTTGAAATTATTATTTCTGGCAGCTTCTCGACACTCACGAAACAACAGCTTGTATTTGAGCGTAAGATGCTCGTTTATGTACACTGGTTGTGATGTACCTGATATTCCCAGTTGATCAGTTACTAATCCCTTTGCTAATCGAAATGCGCTGAGAAGATTGTCCCTTAGTATACGTGAGCTAAGCTTCACAACAATATTTTTAGGCTGCTTGTTCTGTGTTTGTGCATGAGGTACGCGATGTATGGCAATAATATCCTTATGAGTCAGGGAACAGTTTATTTTAGAACTTATAGTCTCCATAAGGGTAACCAAGTTTTCAGACCGCTTTTCCGGTATATTACACAGCTCAATGTTGCACTGACGGGCCTGCTGCTCAAGCATATCAATTTTGGTCTCTAAACTAGATATCATACTATTCAGCGCCTCGGTATTGTTACTCTGCTTGCTGATCGCATCAACCCTTTTCTTTAGATCGTCCTGTTGTTCAGACATGTACTGAAGGGATGTTTTTAGGGTTGCCATATCTTAATATAGCGTAACGTGTTTCTGATGGAGATCACTAACAGATGTCTCTAATGTTGTATGTTCGGATCGTATGGAATTAAGTTCCATTTTAATATCTACGGTGGTTTGGGTGACTGTGTGTAGAATTTTAGTGCTCGTCGGTGATATAGCACTAACTTCAGGGTTGGTTGATAATAATTGATTATAATGGTTATGATTTAATGGTTGGTTGAATGATACGAAATAACGTGGTTTAAAAGGTTATATTGTTAAGTACAATTTATATTAAATGGTTAATGCTAGATTAGAGCTAAGAGGATGATTTTAGCTTAGTTGTTTTGATATGAGTTACGCGATTGGTAGTTGAACACGTACTAACTGCTAATCATAATGAGTTATGAATTTATAAGAAGGCGCACGAATAAAGTGCTGAGCTGTTCGGTTGCAAATATTGTACCGAACATATTCCCGGGCACAGGACGAGATAAAATCACCTTCAATAGAAAAGATGCAAATAAAATGGTTTTCAAACTTAAATTATAAAATTAAAACTAAAAGATTTTAAAACTATAAAAATGTAACCAATATAAAATATACAAAACTGTTGCCGATGAATTATTTAAACTAATGAGTCCTCCACTGTAAACACTCGTTCTTTTCGCACGACCGGCAACGTAGCCCTTCCTCTATTTCGTTCATTACGCATCCCACTGGGCCACCGTTTTGCTAAAAATGAACTTAAACCTATATGTTCACTCTCGCCTTGATGACTGTTCTCAGTACTTTGCTTTTGCGGTTGCACTTCACTTTGCACTGTGTTCCTAGGGGAATTCGAAGTAGTCGCCACATACTCCTGTCTGTGGTGAGGCTCCGCACGGCTGGCCGCAGAATGCGAGCAGCATCTTGCTCTCTTCCAGATCCAGACTGCTAATGCGCAAATCATAACCCCCAGCAGTATGTAGACGATCGTGTATTGGTGAACGTCATGGGATGAGATGTCACCGACCTCTGCTTTGGTGGATTTTAAAGTTTTGATCTGTTCTCCTAGAATAGATAGAGATCTATTCATGCTCATATCCACTGATACTTCCAGTTCCGTCGGAATTGTAATATTCACAATGTGGTTTATTTGTTCTAGCTCTGGTACAAGTATATTTGGTGAAAAATTTAGAAAAGAAAGAAAGAAAGAAAAAGGTTTTATTTCCTCAACCAAGGACACACAGAGACATAAAAAACATAGACAAAAAATTGAAATTGAAATTAGACACAAAACTTATACGTTATATATTATTTACATGGCAGGACTGTTCCAGTGTCACATATCCCTGTGACACTGACAGTGACAACATAATGCACTTGTTGACATGCGATCAATAATTTGCGAAAACAAAAAATAACCTATGTCAACAAGCGAACTTACTAAAATATTAAGCTAAAGAATAGAATTTGAAACTACGATTATAATTGATAAAATGAAATGAATAGCGATTTTTGCGAAGAAATTTTGTTACTGGAACAGTTGTGTGTCACTAGTGTGAGGTAAAATAGGCTATTGCTCAGCTTGAAAGTTATTAGCATTCATGGGAATGCCAACAACGCTGTTTTTCAGCAACAACCTCGTGCCACCATTGATGGCGACAACCCACAGTTTAAGCATTTATATATTATGTAACATTAGACAAACACTTATGAAACCAACACAAATAGAGTGAGTGAGCAGCTGTGTTTGATAGCGATAGTTCAAAAGCAAGATAAAGTGTCATGTGAGTACTTAAAATTATAAAATTACCTAAATATATCTAAAAATCAATTAATAAAAATAAATGAATAATTGTGGAAAATTTACATTATAATTGAAATGAATTTCAGTTTATTGTTTCCAAAATAATTATTATTAAAGTATATTTATATAAATAGTGATATAGAAAAATAGATTTAAATTATATTGAATTGAAATGTGTATTAAATATTTCATAGGGCACTGTTGGACATTTTTGGACATTTAAAAGATACTTTTTTACATGAGTAGTAAAACTGTATTTGTTTTTCAGGCTGCGGATTGGAGGTGGCAAATCATTCCAACAATGTGTAGCTGCATATTTGAAGCACCCTCTAAAAGCAGTAGTTCTATGTTTGGGAACTGACAGCGGATTAACTATTGAACGCAATCGAAGCTTTTGTTTGTTTTGTCTCCAGTCCAGTTTTTTGTAAAGATAGACGGGTTTTCCTGTAGCTATGACCCCAAACAGCAAACCAGCTAAATGCATTCTTCTTCGAGCTTCCAACTTAAGCATATTATGGTCATTTAGGTATGGTGTTATATGACTTCTGCTCGGAATGCTGAAACAATAACGTGCACAAGCATTTTGGATGCGCTGAATCTGTTGCATTGTTCTAGATAACAGACAAGATCCATAGACAGTGTCGCAATAATTAAGTTTAGACAGTATCAGACTCTCTATTAGTTGCTTTCTGATGTGCACACTCAAATACTGTCTAACTCTATATAAAAATTTCAATCTATAGTAGCAGTTCTTTATTACATTTGCAATGTGTGCCTCAAATCGCAGTTCTGGGTCCATTAAAAGTCCCAAATTAAAGGCTGTGCTGACATAGTCTATATTTACACCCCTTATAATTACTTTAGGGTGCATAGATAATATTGCCCCAATTTGTTGTTTACTCCCAAGAACCATAAACTTAGATTTAATTGGGTTGAGAACAAGAGAGTTTTGTTCTGACCACGCTACTACTCTTTCTAGGTCCTCATTAACCTTTTGAACTGCCAATGATGTATCCTGCGGCTTAAACGACATATACAGCTGTATATCGTCAGCATAAAGATGGTATTTGCAATTAACAATAGATGTGGTGACGTCTGCGCTATACAAAATATAAAGTACCGGACCAAGAATGGATCCTTGTGGAACACCTCTCATTACGTCTCTAGGGCTAGATGTGTGTATAGAGCCATCCTCCTTACGAAGTTCAACACACTGTTTCCTATTTGAAAGGTAACTGTCGGTTAGTTGGTTGGATTGCTGTTGTAATGAATATAGTGCAAAGTTTTTGCTTTTAACAAAGCATTTCTGAGTCATGCTAATGACCCCTGCTCGAGTCAGCTGACGAACAATAACTTGATCGTCACATATGATTTTAATGGCATATGTGTCACAGCAAAAATATAGGTATTGTAACGTCGAGTGTAATTCTACCCATTTGTTTTTACAAGCTGTTTTTTCTGTATGACATCTGTGGTTGATCGAATTGGTTTTGCAAAAAACTTCATCATTTTCCAAATTGAATATGGGTTTGTAAAGCTCACACATGAAGGATTTTTCATGATACATACATGTATCTAATTCATGAATAGTTGGTAAAAAGTAAGCGTCTTTTTTAAGGTTCACTGCGACATACTCCGATATTGGTGTTATGCTGATCATGCTGAAATTAATTTGCTGCGGAATTGGTATTATTTTGTATAATTGAAAACTTTCTCTCGCTATGAGCGGGAAAGTAATTTCAAATATAATATATTTTTCTGTAACTCGAGCCTTTGTTGTTAAGAACTTATAGATGTGCTGAAAGTCTGTTTCTATATTTTCGATCGGCAGACCCAAATCTTGAGGCATTTGGCCATAAATAATTTGTAGCTCTCGTTTGAGCTGTGCTGGTGTTAGTAAATGTAAACTGATTTGACCCTTACAGATTTCTGATATTGTATCGATGAGAGTATCTTGGACCCGTTTCATGTTTTGCATCATGTTAATAGTTGCTATCGATACTGATATGAAGTCCTGTTGTATGGTTATTGCATTGATTTCTTTCTGCACCTTATTGTCAACTTTTTCTAAGTCATTTAAATGTTTATTTATAATTTTGTGCTGTTTTTCTATTACCTCTTCAGTCCTTTGCAGAATATTGTGTTCTGCTTCAACGATAGATGTTAAGTTCTTCCATAACTGACCTTGGTGTTTTATATTACGATGTACAAGTTCAATGTCTTGCTTGTACTTTTCTGCGAAACTGTCATCTAATACTCCGAACAATGAATTTGCAATTGAGCCGACGGCATTGATAAGACCGCGTCGAGTTCGCAAGCGCTCACCGTAATGCTGGCTAAGCAACAGCTGGTTGTAGTATTGCAGTTCACTGTGATCGTGACGTATTTGTAGGAGTATCATATAACAGTGACTTGATTCCATAATTGATTTACATGTTGTTTCGAGATAATTTGTAAAGCTCTTAATAGCTTTGTCTCCTTGCCAATATGGAGACATATTATAATATGTGACTAATTTCCACTTATCCCGAATTAATTGTACTTTAGCCACAGTGTCAAAGTACAACGTTTTGCTGGTATCGAATAGCGTTATGTTGTAGGACGCTGTGGCTGGTAATATTATGCCTAATAACATTAATAATGCCAGTGCTAGATTTACAACCTTGGGTTAGGTGTTTGGTTGCAGATGGTTACCTGATTCATTTTCGACTCTAAGGGTTTGATTTTTTTGTGGTTTCTCTTTTTGCTGTTCTAATTTGGTTGGTTCAACGTAGTCTATGGGTAATACGGATAGTTTTACAATAGGGCGCTTTATGAAGCCGTTTTTCGTTTTTAGAGTCACTACTCTGACCATTTCGTCTTTTCCGGGATGGACTTCCATTACGCGACCCATTGGCCATTTTCCCGCTAGTAAATTATCGTCATGTATCATTACTAAATCACCTACTTTTACATTTTTCTGGTATTTCATCCACTTTCTTCTCGTTGATAGTTGGGTCAAGTACTAAGTTTTCCATCTTTTCCATAAATCTTCAAATAATTTCGTTACTAAATGCCATCTGGTTCTGGCGTCTTCTGGTGTGTCAATTACGGTCAATCCTGGTCTTGCTGATAGAAAGTGGGAGGGGGTTAGAAAGTCGAGGTCTTCGGGGTCTTCTGATATCGCACAAAGCGGTCGGGAATTGAGACACGCTTCCAATTTTGATAAAAGTGTGGTATATTCCTCAAAGGTTAATTTTTGATGACCTATGACACGCTTGAGGTGGTGTTTGAGACTTCTCACAGCTCTTTCCCAAAGCCCTCCGGCGTGCGGCCAAGAAGGTGCATTAAAATGCCACTCAATCTGCATTTCTGTAATTTCTTTGTAGAAACTTTCACAAAATATTTGTTGAAGACGCTCGTATTCCTCTTGAAGCATTCTGTTGGCCCCAACGAAGTTTGTCCCATTGTCACTATAGATGTGACGAGGTGCTCCGCGTCGTGCTGCCATCCTGCTTATTGCGGCTAAGAAAGCTGAGCTGGTTAAATCCGAAACAAGTTCTATATGCACAGCCTTAGTCACCATGCACACGAAAAGTGCAATGTAGCCTTTGGTGGTCTTTATGCCGCGTCCCTTATTTGCTTTTACTTCTACAAATCCTGTATAATCTACACCACAATGATAAAATGATCTTCGAGGATTCACTCGGGACTGATTGATTGATTGATTGATTGTTTATTTCTGTAAATAGATCTTTTTAAAGACACTTTTACAAGTCATGTACATTTTTTTTTTTAGTATCTAGTTGACATCGGCATTTCCTAACTGACGACCTCTGAGAAGAAATGCCGAAACAAACTCAGAGAATCATGGTCTCTTTTAAAGTCCAAACATTAATTATATGAATGATTATATATTCATATCATATTATAATATATACATGAATGATTCGCTAGGCGACGCTGACGTAGCAAACTCTCGAATCATCAAAGAAAACAGTCGGTGAAGTGAGCTTGATTGCTATGTTGTGATTTGCGAGATCTCTTATACTGTCATCACGATCACCGCTCAAGACGCAGATCTCGATCAAGTAGATTAGTAAGAGGTCAAATGTCGAAGAGATGTGCTCGATTACCTTAAAATATTTTATAAAAATGCATAAGTAGGTACATAGTAATAGTTAGTAATTTTGTTACGCGACTTTACGATTCTTTTACTATGTATAAATCAACGCTTATAATTACTAACATTGTGTTGGATTCATCAATGAGGTACATAGGTAGATTGTCAAACTGCTGGGTTTTAAAAGACTGAAGTAGTCGTAATACTCATACTTTACAGCAGTAGTTTCTAGGAATATTATCTCATTATATTTATAAAAACAAAACAACAAGATCATATCGCGAGCTCATAAATTAAGGGCGTACACTTTGTGTAGAATGTAAATGTGGTGTGGCGCAAGTTAAGTGGCGCGCTTGCGTTGCAACAGGGCTCACGCCGCATTAGTTAGTATACTGACCGACAACATCTGGAAATAGTCGCGCAGAGCGCCTCGCAAAAAAATACAATGAATCAACAAATTAAAGCACTCTAGTCTTGATTTAAAATAATAACGTTTGTTTACAGGAGTTTGAGCGACAATGAAAAGTTACCATTCATCAAAGAAGCTGATAAACTACGGACACAGCATAAGAAGGAATACCCAGACTATAAGTACCAACCTCGTCGTCGTAAGCCTCAGCCGACGTCATCGGTGAGGCCGAAGCAGGAGCCTTCCCCAGAAAGGGATCAAATCGACTTCACTGGCATGCCGGACATCTCTGACCCAGCACTACTATCTGACGGGCCGCCGGACAACGCAGAGTTAGATCAATACTTAAAGCCAGGCTCTACCTGCACCACTGCCACGCTGGTACCTGACTACCACGAGTTACAGCCGCGATACGCAACTCACAGCTTGCACCATCCACCTCCGTTGTACCCACCGGTACACACTCATCTCCACCCTTCGTGTGCCGACTGGCATTACACGGGTCATCCTTAGTAGGTTAAGGACGGAGCTAATTGTAGAGATTTATTGCCAAAATACATTGAATACAAAAATAATTTCATGTGAGGGCTATTTTCAGTCCTATTTAAACAGTAAAATAATCATATTCTAGACCAAATTAATTGCGTTTAAAAAGTTTTTACGTACAAACTGTTGTTTATAAAGAACAATAAAACAATTTTGGCTAGCCTACGTATGGTACCGCCACCGTTCACCGTTTGTTACATATTGTCTAGGCAGGTAAACCGCAGCGGTCGAACAGGACCTCTGATTCTCTTTTGGCATAGTGTCAGTGCCCAGTGGTCACTCGCACCCAGTCCCAAACTACTAACATAAAAATGTTAGCAGTTCAATGTAAAATAACGTTAAATTATCTCGTGTTTGTGCGTTGGTGTCTCAAAGACTTTTTAGCAATAATTATTATGATAAGCTTTTAATATAATATATAGTTAATCGAAATAATTTATCGCCGATTTTTTTCAACCTATAAAAATAGGTCATATAGCTGTTGTAAATATAATTGGATAGACATGTTGGCTAAACGGAACGGCGACGCGCACGTGCGTTCAGTTTGTGTAAGCTGACTAAATATAATTTATAAGGTTAAAGTTTGCGTAAATTATTATTTTTTGTTAGCTATCGTTAGTTATCTTCCGTAGTCCACTTTCTTTGGATCGGACTTTTGAATTGGTTTAATTCATTCGGGCATAAATTTACGCAGGCCAACATTTGACCATTTGAACCGCTTATAGTCAGTGGGTCTGTGGTCAACACATTACCACCAACATCCAAGTTATTTTGTGTCCTATAGCCGACAGTTAATAATTATAGTTCTCGAAGGAAAAATGGCTAACAGCACAGTTATACTGTGCTAACAGTGAACAGAAGTGAGAATAATATTTTTTTTCTAATTTTACCTATGATGCCTATGACACGACTAATGCCTAGTTATGAATACTATAAATATTTTTATCGACTAACTTCGCTAGAAGATTATTAGTAGATAAATATAAGTACCTATTTAGTTTCATTATGTCGACATCTTCTATCATCTCTCTAAGTAGGTTTATAAGTAACGGCGAAATTGTATAGAAAGATTATATTACCATATACTTAAATATATTAAGAACTTAAAGAATATGTACTTTATCTAGTGATCGGATATTTGGGCGGTTATTTACCTACCTAAACTTTAATGTTTCATAACATGGAAAAAATATAGACATGCTTGACTTTCTACCTAAATTTTTTAATTTGTTTATTTAATAAAAATCTTGGAATTCGTAGAAAGTTTCCATAGCACTTTTGAGGACAATGTTTATTAGGTAAGTATACTTATTTCTTAAATAAAACATTTGACTATATTATAAATTGCATCTGACCAAAAGAAGTCATTCCCGCGATACCGAGATTACGGGATTTGGATTTATTCAGAAAAGCATGTCGATGTATTTTTTTCATGGGAATAAAAGTGAAGTTTAATCCACTACTAATGTGTTGTTCTTGAAAAAAAAATATTTCTGTGTCATTTGTGATGTGTAAATTTTAGGCTAGAAAATAACCCCGCTGTCAGACGTAGATATTATTAACTTGATTACTAAAATTATTATGATAATTTATATAACTATAATGATGTTAGTAGTCAAGTAAAAACTATTTAGTTAAGGGGGGGGGTTTATCAAGAAATTCCTTAAGTTCCAAAGCTAAGTTAGTTTGTTTAGCTTAAGTTTAGTTTCGTTAAGTTAAATAACAATATAAAATCTGATAAGTTATTGTCGTGATTATTAGCTGTAGCCCATTACAATTATGTTGTTAATTAAATATATTTTTCTATGTTCTACACTAAGTCTGAGTTTTACATTCGTTTCCTATTATATAATGCGAATAATTTGACTGGGAAGACAAGGACCTGCCTGCCTGGTCTGGAGAGGCGAAAAGTTTGAAGATACAGAATTGAAGGAGTTCAGGAAAGGAGCTCAACAAAAACTCGTCACAAACTGCTTCAGCAACTTAAAAAGAAAAGATTTATACATCGGATTGTTACTGTTGATATAAAGTGGATACATCACCTAAACGTAGGAAATTATGGGTTACGCCTGGACAACCCTCGTCATCAGCGAAAACCATATTTATCATGAAAGACTGAAATGGGAAGTCCTAATTCACCCGCCGTATTCTCCAGATATTGCCCCTTCAGATTACCACTAGTTTCGATCGATGGCTCGTGGTTTGTCATCGCCGAATTACACTTCTTATGAAGAGTGCAGAAATTGGATTGATTCCTGGATTGCCTCAAAGAACGAAGCATTCTGTCGTCGAGATATTCATTTCCTACAAGTGATGGAGAATATTTTAATAAACGTATTTATTTACTTTGATTTTAAGTAAATTGTTATTTATCTTTCAACAACTTTTAACTCACGAATTAATTCCAACACCAATATATATTTTTTCTAATTGCAAAGCCATACATTTTGCTAAGTTTAAATAGTACCGTAATAGTTAACAAGTAGCAATAAAGAAGAAGCCGCATCACTGCGTTTATAAAGTTTGTCAAAAGTTTACGAATGTTTTTAAAGAAAATATCAAGGATTTTTTTCGTACACAATTTTTCAATTGTTGTTTTTGTAGGTACTCGAAATTGTTTATTTAATAAACATTTCTTTTTACTTTGCAGTGCTTTTCTCGATCAACTTCTTTACAAATTAGCTGTGATAGCCTAGTGGACCATTGGATTGTGAAGTCAGAAGTCTCGAGTTGGATTCCCAGGCATGCTGACTTTTTGAAGTTATGGGCGTATTTATCGCGAAGGAAAAACATCGTTAGGAAACCTGCATGCCTGGGTAATTTTCTCGATGGCGTGTGAAGTCAGACCCGGTCCTAGCAGTGCCGCTAAAAACTGAATATCTTACAAACGTTTTAATTAAATAAATTGTAACAAATATGTCGGCGCAGGAAGGCCTTCATCAGAATTCATCGTATATTCAGTTGTTGTGGGCGTATTTTCGATCGGGAGGCATCATATCGCTTCTGACTTCTCATTATAATCAGATACTAGGGCACACTATTCGGGCAGATTACAAACGATTCGTCGCAGACGTGGTGCGCTTGCAGTTCCCGTTCAGCTTGTCTCCAAAACAAGATATCCGCAGCCACTCTCAAATTTGACATTATTGACGACGCACGCATGCGCCGTCAAATATATTGTCGATGTTTTTAAACTTACACAAATGTCAAACATTGAAATAAAATTACTTTCACGAATGACGACCCAGTTAGTCCAGCGGTAGTTAACACTGCCTTCTGTGCTATGGGTCCCGGGTTCGAATCCCGGTAGGGACAAATGTTTGTGTGATGAGCATAAACATTTGTATCCGAGTCATGGATGTATCTATCTATAATATGTATGTATTTACGAAAAAAAAAAGTATATTTGTAGTATATCAACCAGCTAGTATCCGTAACACAAGCCTCGTTGCTTAGCACGGAACTAGATGGCGCTGTGTGTCATAATGTCCAGGAATATTTATTTATTTATTTATAATTTTATCTCATTACTAACCATCCCGGTTTCGCACGGTTGAACATATATTGGTTAGGTTAGGTTACACCTTAGGTTACATTATTAAAGTTTTAGTAGAGACGGATTCCAATTTTTTTTCTAGGTAGGTATACCTAAATATGGCCTATGTTTCTCCTTAGGCTTCAGGCTCTCAGGCTAGCTAGGTATCCTCTCTTTCACGAACAAACATCTAGTATTTAATAAATATAGCATAGTAATAACGTCACTTGAATATTTCACTTTCAAAATTCATATCATATTAAAACGTACTAAATTTTTGAGTAAGTAGGCCTGTACGTTTTTATTACACAGAAAACTGTATGTTAGAAAGACTTTTCCATAATTTTTATTAACCCGTGTACTGTTTTTATTTACCACAGCTTACATGAAAATATAATCTACTGGTGGCTTAAATCCCTTTGAAAGATTCTTTGAAAATGTCCGTTGTTTTTAAATATTACTTTGAAAATACAACTTTATTTATTTAGTCGTACCTACTTAAGTTCGTAATATAAAAGCTTCTGATATTCTTTTTAAATGTGTAGTCAAACCCACAGGTCTAAAACTGTTTACCTATTATAAATTTCTCCTTGTCACAAAATTACTACCTGACTGAAACTATATGGTATTGTATAAAAGCCTCTTAAGCTTTGAGCGATAATAATACGTTTTGAATTCCAAAAAACGAGATTTTGATGTTATTTTTCCTTCAGTATCTACTTGTTGTTATATAATCGTATATAAAGCCCTTCAAAAGGATTAGACGATACTTCATAGAATGTCTAAGAAATTACCTTCTATTCAGAATAACAAACAAGTAGATAGAATAAAATCCAACCTCGAGTATTTTATTTACGCCTGTGTCTGTATAAAAGATTTCATCAAAGTCATACTTTAAGCGTCGATATTAGAAGTAGGTACTATTTATTGATTTTATCGCATCGCCATCGCATTACGTGCATTACCTGAAATATTAATTGCAGGTGGTAAACAATTAAAAAAAACAATTCTCCAGCTAGGTGACAATAGCATTTTAAATACACCCTGCTATCCCGCCAAACACAATCAAAACCCACTACCTATTAGGCAAGTCTCTAAGTAAACGAGCGTGTCGAAAAGGATACATACTAATTTGTATGCCAAAATAAATTCCATGGGGTCCATAAATCCGTGCGTGGAGCGTATTAACGCTCGAACAGAGGGTGGTTTTTAGCCTTCTATTAGCATCATTGACTGGCCGGCCAGACGGAAGAGTGCACGATAATGCACGCACATATGACGTCACAGGTAGGTACTCTTTGAAGGGATCAGTAAAATTATGACAGAGCACAGCTCAGGTTAAACTGGTCCGGATAAATTTGGACCAGATAGTTTATTGGTAAAAAAACAAATATCATAAATGGTCTACTATGTAGAACTAAGGAAAGTAAAATCTAAACTCAAAGAATATTATTTCTTTTGTTTTGTACATTAAATTAAATAAATTTAATTACCTGGAGTCCACTGTTTATAAGTGGACTCCAGGTAATTAAATTTATTTCTTATCTAATCTTTTCTTGTCTAGTTAATGTCTCAATGATTAATGGTAAAACAGTTCCTCCCTAAATCAACACTTTTTTCATTTCTTCCAGCGTACATCGAGTCTCCGTTTCTGTTCTGCTTAGGTGATGAGATGAACGGCATGTACCGGTTCCTGCCCCTCGTCAGAACCCTGCAGCACATGGGCCGGCTGCCCAAAGGCCGTTTCAAGTACAAGATGCGAAACATGAGATTCTTCAATAACTTCCTGTGAAGGAATCCTAGAATTTTTTGCCCTGCCGTTGGGGCAACTCGAAACCGACTTCTACGACTCCAAAAAACATTAGCCTAGGTCTTTCTGCAGAGGCGTAGCTCGGCTGCATCGACTATACACGGTGACTTTGAAAACATGTTCATGTTTTTCTTATAAGATAACTTAGTCTACACCATCTAAAACCAAAAACAAATTTATGACCTTGACAATTTAGATTCGTAAAATTACATTTTAAAATGAATGGGTAATCGTTCCTGAACCTACCATTTTGATTTGTCGCATTCTTTCAAAGTCACCCTGTATAATTGATACACGTGACTTGTAAGTACACGTGACTACGCGACGCTCGACCCCCTGGCATTTAATTGTAAATGTGAGTTCAGTGTACTTGTTAGTATATAAAGAATTATGCATATTATTGTGTCATCATCGACCCATTATTGTCCCACTGCTGGGTACGGCTCTCCTCTCATTTGAGAGGGATTAGACTAAATAAAGTTCACCATGCTAGCCTACTGCGGGTTGGTAGACTTCACATGCCCACGAGAAAATCTCTCAAGCATGCAGGTTTCCTCACGATGTTTTCCTTTTCCGTTTGAGCATGTGATAAATAGCACATAATGTCAAAAACACGAAAAGTCAGTGGTGCGTGCCTTGGGTTTGAACTCGAATCCTTTGACATCCCAGTCCCCTAGTCACACCACTAGGCTACCATAGTGTACATATTAGTTATCACCTTGAACTCCGTTACAACACTCGAAGGTGATTCATGACGAGTCAGCAATGCAAGCATTTGATGCCTGGTTACTCTGGTTAGTGGCAAAAAGCTGCTTATTTTTTCGGAGAGAGATGCACCTATACAAAATGCGTAGCAGCCTCTTTTTAAACAATGACTTTTATACAGTACTTTACAATATGGTGTTTGTTATAGCTAAAGTAACAACAAATGTCGCTTTGTTAGGCTTACATATCAATGTCAAACAGTATTAACCACATATTGCACCAAGACTATCACTTGCACCAATTAACTAGGCTTAGTTATCGTTAGGAGATTTGAGTTCACTAGCGTGTCTGATGAACCGTTAACTGAAATGATGGGGTGATGTTGTGTAACCAGAAACTGACCACAACACAGACAGCTCTACGCATGTATGTGTATATGTGGCTGTTGTATTCGATACGCTTGTTATAAACGATGGATCGATTTTAGGGTAGCTATTTCCTCGGTCTAAAGATCCAGTGCAATGTGGCTAGCGTGAAGAATATTACTTTAATCTAATGTCAGCGAGAATACAGTCGTGGAAAGTAAAATATAAAAATAAGTAAATCTCACCTCCATTCTCAAACTGAGGTCGCCTTTTCCGTACAATATATATGTATATTAGCTTAGTTACTACAGGATAACTAATGGATAAATAATGTGATAATCTGTAAACAATACGGCGTAATACTTATTTTTTTCCGAAATTATAGTAAATTTTAATCAATATAGTTAATGTGTTGGAGGTGACTTTAGAAATAACTTTAATCCTAGGATGTTTTTGGTATTTGAGCAGTGATGAAAACAACCCAGTAAAGATAATGCATGAAAAATCACTGCAAACTATTTCATCAACTACAAGAATAATATCGTGGGTGTTATAATAATTCATTGGTTGCACTACCCTTTTTTTGGTCTACATATTATTATAAATAGCAGCAATTAACAGCTTCACCAATCACCAGAATTAGTACTCGCTATACACTATATACTAAATGACACAGTCAACAACATTTTATGTTATTTTATTTTTATTTTACACTTTTAGGAAAACTTACAGCTAAATTAATATTATAAACAGAGTAAATATGAAAGAAGAAGGCCAATTAAAAGTTTTCACAAATAACAGATAAGATATATACATATTGTAGTAGACATTTCAATAAAAACATGTAAGTAAGAAATAAACACATCACTTTTAGTTTTTAGTCACGAAGAAAGAGTTACACAAACATTTTTTGAGTTGTCACTACTTGTAAACAGGTCCATATCAACACTCCGGCATGCCGCGTTGAACGTTGTTTGACTCGCTCGAATTATGAATGAGTTTTTCCTGTAGGTGGTATTCACTGTTGGTGTGTGTAGTAAGTGTGATTTACGTAGGAATGCAGATGGCACACGCAGCCCAATTTTGCTCACTAGTTCATTAACGTCAATCGTCCCTTTCGCGATTCTGAACAGCAATGATAGATCTGCAATTTTTCTTCTTTCCTCCAGCGGAAGAAGGTGAAATTTTTTACACCTGCTATAATAATCGGGCAAATAACAATTGGAACGATATTGAATGTACCTCAGAAACTTTCTCCGAATGGCCTCTAAGCGATTTATGTAGATATTATAATTCGGGTTCCAAACTTGAGAGGCGTACTCAAGGTGACTGCGAACCAATGAACAGTACAGAACTTTGACAGTTTTTATGTTATTGAAGTCTGCAGAGACTCTAAAGAGGAAACCTAGTGATCGGGATGCTTTGTTTATTATATTTTCTATGTGAACGTCAAACAAGAGTTTAGAGTCAAACGTCACTCCGAGATCCCTAATCGTGCTCACTCTAGATATTGTGGTATCTAAGAGTTTATAGGTGTGTATGATAGGGATAGGTTTACGCGTATAAGTGCTAACATTACATTTAACTGGATTAAGGTCAAGCTTATTGTTTATACAGTACAACTGAAATCTTTGAAGATCCTCTTGCAGTAGCATAGCGTCATTAATAGAATTTATTTGTTTCATTATTTTCATATCATCTGCGTATAATAGAATTTTGGAATATCGGAAACAAAATGTAATGTCATTAATAAAAATATTAAATAATAGTGGACCTAACAGGGATCCCTGGGGAACACCGGAGGGTATAAAAATGGATCGAGAGGAGTATCCATTTAACACCACAGTCTGGCACCTATTCTCAACGTAAGACTTAAACCATCTAAAGAGATCGCCCCTGATACCGATGGCAAATAGTTTCTTAATCAGTATGTTATGATCAATTCTATCGAAACATTTGCTGTAGTCGGTATAAATAACGTCGGCTTGTGACCGTTGTGACATAATATACGATATGTAATCGCTACAAATAATTAGATTAGTCGTAGTAGATCTACCTTTTAGAAAACCGTGTTGTTGTTCTATAAAGGTGCGCTTTAAAGCTGAGTATACTTGTACATGTACAATTTTTTCTAATATCTTTGCGAAGACGCATAGCTTTGAGATCGGTCTGTAATTCTCTATTTCATTATTAGGGCCTTTTTTATGTATCGGCGTTATATATGCCGACTTCCAGACTAGGGGCATGACACCGGAGTTAAGGGATAAGCGAAACAAGATGGTGAGTGGAACTGCTAGACATTCCGCACAGTTCTTAATGAAGACAGGGGGCACATTATCCGGACCCGCAGATTTCTTACTGTCTACTTTTGAGAGCAGTAATTTGACGTTTTCCATACAAATGTGTATGCGATTAATGTCTCCAGAAAGATAATCGGGTTGGTTCATACAGAACCCTGACGAAGTATCTTCAGTAGGGTTACGTTCCAAGAAGTTTGAATGAAAATAGTCACTAAATATATTACATATTTCTACGCCGTCATCAGATGCAAGTTCACCACGCCTTAATACTGAGGGATAAGAATTTGTTCGTCGTTTTGATTTAACATAGCTCCAAAAGGCACGAGGGTTATTTACAATATTTGCTTCAATTTTAGCCATGTAGTCATTAAACATTTTTTTTTCAAGAACGATAGGCTGAGGCAGTTTAAATATTTGCGTATATCATGTTCTGACTTGATGTGCAGTCTAGGCGAGGTGAGGTTTTTTCTTAGCATTATCTTGCATCCTTGGACCCAGACGTGTTCAAAACTTCGTTCTTTAGCTTTGGCTTTGGTTTTATTTAGCAGAACTTTGTTCTCAAAAGTCAAGTGGTCATTTACGAAGATCCTATTTGTGCCTTGCAGTCCTAAATCACTAGGTTTGAGGGTCTTGTGTTTCTTCGCGGCAGCGACAAAATCATTTTTCATATAACTGCTATGTACAGAGCAGATTATATTTTTATTTTCGTTGCTATTGCGCATTGGTACCCTGGCTACATAGTTTAGGCCATCTTTAGGTATCTCATAGCCTATTACCTTGCCAATTTTCGCCACTATGGAGAATAAGTTCTCGCTGTTTGACATAGGTACACCTTTTATCTCTATATTGTTCATACGAGACCTTTGTTCATTTTCGTGGTGCATGTTTTCTAACTTAAGGACACGATCTTGAAGGAGCATGACTTCTGCTTTAGTCGCTTTTATGGCCTCAATTTCCTGATCAAGAGATGATACCTTGCTGGTTAAGGCCTGGATAGCATCATGGACAAACTCCAGAGAGGACTTCATTTCAATAATTTCGGATTTAAGTTCCACCAATTCTGCTTTGATGGCTTGCACGCTGTCTATCAATGTCGGTAATGCTTCCATTTGAGTCGATAAACGCTTGATCTCCAACATGATGGCGTCAGAGTCCACAACTGAGGCCTTGACTGTTCCAATATGCGGACTTGTTGGAGTATGAGATTTGCAGGTGATACATTTCCACGTAGCTTTATTGGCCAAACCAAGTCTTCTCCATCTCGCTTCAGTTATGCCCGCGCATGGAAAGTCAAACTGACCTCCACATTGTGTGCCAGTAATACCATCTGTGGCCTCATTCTCGCAGCTCTTGCAGATGAACATTATTATTTCTTCTTCTGAACAAAAAAAGTTTGAGAAACGTATAGTGCAGTTGATGTATGTGTGCACTTGCTGAACCGGTTGGTTGTTTACCGACGTGCCGTATCTACTTAGAGCTGTTAATACAACTGTAGTGCTAATTCACTGAGTAAAAAAATGCCTCTAAAAATTGTCGATTAGGGGTTTTTGCAGCTCTGTATATATATTTACAGTGGACGCGACCGTACCCTAGCGAACTTGAGCGGTTATTGACATTTTCAATAAAATCATTACATAGATATCAATATCATCAATCAGCATCTTACTATACATTTCCGAATTTGTCCTACAGAATGATTTACCCACATCCTAAAATAAGGGTATAAGATTCCTTTTAAAATCGAAAATAGCTTTGCAACTTCACTGCTAAAGTACGTAAGAAAGTTAGCCCCCTTATCACCATAAAAAACATGCTTTAGTTCAATGTACTGGAATACTGAAACACAATAAAAGCTACACCGGAGCGTGATATGAGGCTGCAGCAAAAACCCAAACTTTATGAGAAACAACTGACTGACAACTGTGTTACTTAAGTAATTGCAGCGAGCGCGACGTTACCACTCTTCGTTGCGGGATCGCGTTCAAAACCGCAGAGTTTGATCGATATATTGAGCCTCTATTTCATGCGGCAGCCTACCCTCCTAAGTAATCTGTTACAAGCCCTGCGGAGGACTGTAATCTGGCTCCCTTAAACGCAGAACTAACTAGTTAAGCGAATGAGGCGACCATTAAAACAGTCTTGTCGTGGTCACTCATCATCATGAACCCACTTTTACTGTCCCACTGCTGGGCATAGGTCTCTTCTCATTTAAAAAGGATTAGGCTATAGTCCACCACGATAGCCTAGTGTGGATTCACAGACTACCATCCATCCATGCCATCTACAAAATCTCTCAGAAACCTGCATTTTCTGCAAGATGTTTTCCTTCACCATTTGATCTGGTGATAAATACACACATAACTTCAAGAAGTCAGCGGTACGTGAACGAACTGAACTCGAGACTTTTGACATCACAGTCCACATCAACAACTTGTCCTGCCGATTATTATTTTTGAACTTCGCTTCATGATCTGTTATTAATTATAATAATAATAAAATCTTTATTCATTCAGAAATTAGTACAATACATATACACTATATATCAGTAGACTTAGCACTAAAAGTAAAAACATATAACAATATGTATATCTCTGGCCCCCACACTAGGATTCCCTGTGTCGTGGGGTCCAGTATTGAACTGATGACCCACTTTGTGATTGCATTTACATTCAGAACTAGGCTTTGCCGCCTAGACTGATACGGCGAAACGGTCGATCAATATAAAAATAGATGGCCCAGATAATTCAGAACCTGACCCAGTTTTTACATGGACAGATACTATTTTCGCATAAATATTATATTCATTTAAACATACTACATAACTAGATTAGACTGCATGATTAGTGCAATGGTCCAACGATCGGTGTCTGTATCGCGTGTTGCGGGTTATATCTTCGCATAGGACAAATATATATGTATGGTCTACAGGTAGTCAGAACATTTGTGTTTGTAATCCACGACATGAAAAAATATAGAGTAGGGTTTTAAAAAATGTATATAAATATCATACCCAACCTTACGATTTTCTTCTGTATCGTGTTGACCGTTACTAACATGAAATTCCCGTAGACCTGAAAGAATAGTATTGCCAGGTGTCGCGATTTGCGTGGGACGTCCCGTTTTTCAGAAATCTGGTGACACGTGCCCAATCAGCCTTTTGATCGGGACTCCGAATGTCTAAATTTTTCTTTAACCTCCTTAATCTGTACTTTATTCGACAATTGTGGCAAGGATAACGAATATGTCTGAAGACTGTTACTATAATAAAGATATAACTAAAGTATGTTTACATTATATGGGTTGGTGGTAGAAGAGTGAAAATGTAGGGTTATAAGTATTTTATAAAGCCAAATAATATAAAAAATACAAAAAAAAAGTAATGTAAAAAAATAAAAAATAGTCCGGTGACGGACATCACCTAGGGGTGTACAAAATAGCCTACGACCGATTTTCAGACCTACCAAATATACATGACATATAAAATTTTATAATTGGTCTTTGAGATATCGTCAACCAAGCAACAAAATATGGAAAAAATCTAATATCGTGCCGTTATAAAGTTCCTTACCAAGTAAGGAAAATCTGTTGCGACCATAATCAATGAGATGTCATTGGTTTACGGCGACTCTTGTCCAGGAAAACCCATGGTGTACAAGTGGCACAGTTTATTTAAACAAGGAAGGGAATCCCTTGAAGACGACCCGAGGCCGGGCAGAAGCATCGACGTGACCACGCCAGATCTAATTCAAAAAGTCGAAAAAATTGTACTCGACGATGCTCGACTAAAGATGAAACAACTCGCAGAAATGGTTGGAGTATCCGATACAACCATTTTTAAAATCCTGCACGATCATCTTGGCATGACTAAGGTCAGCGCAAGATGGGTGCCGAGAATGCTTACGCCCCCGCAAAAACAACAGCGCGTAGAGTGTTCACGTGCATTTTTGGACCTCTGTAATGAAGACAAGGATGGTGTATTGAGTCGAATTGTTACTGTAGACGAAACTTGGGTTCATCATTATGAACCTGAGTCGAAACAAGACTCGATGCAGTGGCATATGATTGAATGAATGAATGATTGTTTATTTCTGTAAATAGATCTTTTTAAAGACACTTTTACAAGTCATGTAAATATATTTTTTTTGTATCTAGTTGGCGTCGGCATTTCCTAACTGACGACCTCTGAGAAGAAATACCGAAACAAACTCAGAGAATCATGGTCTCTTTTAAAGTCCAAACATCTTTGTTTACAATATGTGAGCCTGACTATGTAGGACAGTCTGAGATGGCCTTTTGAAGAAAGCACCAGTGCAGCTTTGAGTTGACCTGTCCATACTGACAGCACGCATACATCAGCCATCGTGTAGCTCAACCATTATCGAGGGAGCTCCACGACCCGACGCACGACAGTGCAAGATCAGTGGACATTTGCGTAGGCCAATTTAAAATCCCAAAGCCGCCAGACATTAAAAGCTAGTAAGCGTATGTGTGTCTCACAGTACATAGTGCTCACATTCACATTGCGTGTTGTTTTTTTTAGGATAATTAAGTTAATATAATACAAAAAATTATGTCAGAAAATAATCAAAAATAATGTCAAAAATAATAATAATAATGTCAAGATACAAAAATAATGTCGAAATACAAAAAATCATGTCAAAAATAATAATATACATATTAAAAACCAATGTCAAATGATAATAATTTATAAAAAGGGCACAGCACCTCCCAAGAAGTTTAAGGTGTCACAGTCAGCTGGGAAACTCATGGCAACGGTCTTTTAGGCCTCAGAAGGAATATTATTAATCGATTATAAAGATAAAGGTGTTTCTATAACCGGAGAATACTACGCTTCAATATTAGAGCGACTAAGAGAAGCCATTAAAGAAAAGAGACGGGGAAAATTGACAAAAGGTGTGCTGCTTTTGCACGACAACGCGCCCGTCCACAAGAGCCGCGTTGCGTTGGCTGCCCTGCATAAGGTGGGCTTCGATATTTTAAATCACCCACCCTACAGCCCAGACCTGGCCCCCAGTGATTATTATTGCCTCTTTCCAAAAATGAAAAAAGAGCTGCGGGGTAAAAATGTTACCACCGATAATGAAGTCAAGGAGGCAGTTTCGGCGTATTTTGACGACAAAGACAAAAAATTTTTTATGAGCGTATAAATAAATTAATTGATAGATCTGAAAAATGTATCCATCTTGCAGGTGAATATATTGAAAAGGAAAAATAATTTGGTTTTTTAATTTTCACCCCTTATCCCCCATTCCGCGAATATAAAAACGCTCCCTTTATTTTGTCCTCCAACTCAGATTGTAGCTTTGCAAATATGTAATGCGAAATCGCTGTATCTCGTAACACTACAAAAGATCAACCTGCATCCCATTGCAAAGAAGCTGATTCTACGACAATTGTAGCAGTGTTGTTATAAAAAAAAAACCTACTCAAGGATGTAAACGACTACAGTATCAGTACACCTAGATATTAATTACGACATTAAAGTGATATAATGAAATCTCGAAAAGATACTTTCTTTTACGCAGGATAAAATTATAGGTATTTTTTACGGTTTTGTTGTTTAGGTACTTAAGCAGATAATAAGTTAGCCAAAAGAGAGAAAGAGATAGATAATATGTTTAATTTATTAATTCCAACTTCACTACAACTAATAAAAATACCATGCGTGTCACATTTACTTTATTAAACAATATTTTTTTCTGTTTATATCGTCCGATTAAAAGTTTTTTAATTAAGAAAAGCTATGTCCCCAACCCCTATGTCATAGAGAATAATACATACCTACCTATTGATATACACACTTTATTATAAAGTAATTGTATCGTATTATAATAAAAACAATAGATATGACCGTATATTTATTTATAACTATAATTTAGTTTATACCAAAATTTTTGGGTAGATACAATTCTCGCTCAATAAAAATCACTTCCTTATTACTCTGCGACACATTACATTACTAGAAAATTAAAAATAAATGGCCAAATACTCAAATTTAATAAGTTTATAAAGTTACATAGTATTCTTATAAAGTAACATAACTTTGTACCACGTCTGTCGACCCCAAAGGGTTAGGCAGAGGTGTACTAATATACACCCACATTTCGCCGGTAGGTTTTAGGTGTCATGTAATAGGGAGCGAGACTATTGCCATCAACCGGGCACGATTCCGAGCTCTGAGCTGCTACTGAGAATTTCATAGAATAACCCAGTCTTTGCTCGACCTGGGAATCGAAACCAAGACTTGTTGCATAGCAGTCGCACTTACATCCACAAGACGAGGCAATAAATTTGTGTGATCGAAACCGAACATTTTCTAAAAATGGCGCTGGTATTGTGCCGTTCCCTGGGTAACAGTAACTCTTCTATACAATTGGAGGGTTAGTAAAGTAAAGCGTCATATCCGGCAGTTTTGTTTTATTTTCTAAAATAAGTGTTCCGACGAATTTTAATGTAAAGTAATGGTGGATTATTGACCGTGAACGTCCGTGGATGGTGGCTAATGAAACAAAACAGTGTAACGTGATTTTCAATTTCTCTCAAGAAGGCCGTGTAAGGTTTTGTTTAAGAACCACCACTTTATTGATGACTGATATCAACTAATCATTTCCAATTATCATTTATAAATCTTGGAAATATGGAAGATTTGGCTGTATGCAGTAGATTCTTTTGCCTTATCCCTAAAGGGAAAAACTATATAATTAAATATCCTAAGCCTCGTTTTTAGTCGTATCAATAATAAAACTCCCAAATTAATACAAAAACCAAAAACCTTGAAATAAAACTAAATTTTTACTGGTTTTATGGTGGTATAATAAAATTTATATAATTTTAACCTGTCTTTATTATTTAAGTGCTTATTTTATTATTTTAGTAATTATAACTTTAAGACAACCAACACCCCAGTCTGCCCGTGACCATAGATGTTGTACAGGATCCGAAACGTCGGGTTAAAATAATATCAATATACCGCGACAAAATCCGTAAAAAGTAGTTTTATTTCAATGTCTAATATTCGCGTAAGTGTAAGATAGTCAATATAATAATTACCTTGTACATTTTCCCGAGGTACATAGCATGGTAACTACAAACGATTACAAGACAAGTTCTTCTGAACCGAAAAAAAATTGTCACAACAAGTTAAACTCAAAGTTTTACTATAAAAGTTAACCACGTTACTTGTGTGTGTTTTAAACAGAAACAAATTCCAAAAAGAATAGAATTTCCTATTGCTTATCATTTAACACCCTATATTGCTATGTATTTTTGTAAATATTACCTATCGATGTACATACAACGATGTAACATCTACAAATTTATTAAAATACGAAAATCAACCAACAAACAGATTTACTTTGCAACAACTACAGCACACTAATAAAACTTTTTACCCCGACAAAATATCAAACAACCAACCCCATGTGTAATTAAAACGAGATTCACGACCAATAAATACTACCAGTACTATAACTCACCCCATTGCGCAGCTTATTCAATCAAATCCACCGTCCGGCTAAGTGAAAACAGCAACCGAACGCCAATATGTAATGTGTGTCAACAACGTTGGAGATCAAAGAGTCGGAGAGCTCGTTTGAATGACACCGGGCCGGAGATAGCTGCATCGATTGTGCGAGCTTGCACACAACTATATTATGATTACTAGGAATTCCCGGGCCCCGGCTCCTGGCTATTCTAGTCCGCGTCGATATTGTAATTAGCAACTCAGTTTCTATACGCAACAGTTGCTTTTTGAATGCGAGCTATTGTTTATTTATACTGTGAAATTGTTTTCTTTAATTAACAACAAGTTCTATGTTACCCGGATAGCCCAGCGGCAGTTAACACTGCCTTCTGTGCAACGGGTCCTGGGTTCGGTAGGGACAAATGTTTGTGTGATGAGCTCAACATTTGTATCCGAGTCATGGATGTATCTATGTATCATCATCATCATCATCATCATCAGCCTATATTCGTCCACTGCTGGACGTAGGCCTCCCCTAGTGAACGCCACAGAGCTCGATCTTCGGCTCTTCTCTCTATCTATTATATATCTATCTATATATTTTTGTAAATACATACATATTATCTATGTATAATATGTATGTATAATATGTATGTATTTACAAAAAAATGTGAGCCGTCACGGGACGCCTGGCAGATGTGAAACATCGACATTATTTTGAGAAAGTAATATGCAGAAAAGAACATATTGTGATAGGAACTAAATATGTCATAATGATAAAATAAAATATTACGATTTTTTTCCAGATAACGATGACTATTTATTGAATAAACATTTATTTTTGTTTGCGCATGGCGACGCGTCGCCACACCGTACACACTACTGCATATAGACTGTATATATATACCATCGTATAGCGGCATGCGTCGCCACGCCAGAAATCGGTTTTACGTGCGGCTATAGATGTTTCACATCAAAAGTATATATGTAGTAAATTAATTAAATACATACAACCTGTTTGTACGCCGCGCCGTTAAGGCAAAACATGACATGTGACAAATAATATTGTGTATGTATACTCATGTTTCACAAATAAAGTATTTTGTATCTATATCAACCTTCTAGTATCCGTAACACAAGCCTCATTGCTTAGCTCGGAACTAGATGGCGCTGTGTCATAATGTCCAGGAATATTTATCTATTTAGGAATTAAAATTTATAAACAATATTATAAATTTTAATTAAATTAAGTATCGTTACCCGATTGGCGCAGCGGTATTAAAAACAGCCTTCTGTGTTAAGGGTCCTGGTTTCGCAGCCCAGTAGGGGCAAATGTTTGTGTGATGACATTTATATCTGAGTCTTGGATGTTTATAATATGTATGTACCTACATACAATTTAACACCCTAGTAGTAAATGTCTCCCGCATATTCATTAAATTTGCTGTAGGATTCCAGACATTTTGTCAATCATACAGCGACTCATAATATTAATGTAGTAATATAATAATGGGTAGCGGGACGTAGCACGTATTTTAGTGGAATATACAGCTGAACACTATTTCGTCAAAATGAAGTAAGCTTCCTAAAAGCTTGTCAATGCAACCGTTTAAATGAGAATATCTGCAAAGCTCAAAGGTGTACCGGGAAACTCGAATGCAACATCTAATAAAATCCGGGCAAATCGGCGAGAGGCCCTCCCATTTCTGGGTACTAGCCCGGGCGAGCTCGTATCCTGTGTGCACTGCAACTATACACAACACTAACTACATACAGTGATCAGCAAAATACGTTATTCGTAATATTAGTGTTGGGACAAAGGAATGGGTGCAACGGAATATTTGTTGGTCTCCCTTTGACGAGCTCAGCTCAGTTACACGTATAAATGAACTGAATGAAACTTTGATGTTGACAGTTTCACCCTTTGGTGCGTTATTGGAAAATAATTGCTTTCCCCTTTATTGTATGCATTTAGGTATTTGAATGCAGTAAGCAGTAAAATAGTTTATGATATTAGGTAGGTTGAATAAAAACTTTGCATCGAAAAATATTGTTTCGTCGCTTATGATGACTTAGTATTAAATTCGCTGTTTCTTATCTTCCTTTCGCAAGCCTCGAAGTGAAAATGATCTCTTAAAATCAGATCAATTTACTGCCCTAACAGACTTCACAAACTTTAAAAATGTAAAATATATCTGGAATCTATCAGCAATCTAATTTAATCATCATCATCAGTCTATATTTGACCACTGCTGAACATAGGTCTCTCCTAGTGAACGCCACAGATCTTCGATTCTCCTCCTCCAGTCACTGCCGCTACTTTCCGCAAGTCGTCGCTCCACATAGCCGGCGGCGTCAGCCGGCGCACTCTAATTTAATTAAGTCTAATTAAGGCATGTTTAAGGGTCACGAAAAGCTATAGTGAAGGCGCTAAAGCGAACTGGATACGTTTTGTAAGTCTTCTGCAGCGTGTACCTTATCTTGTAGAATACAAAATCAATATTATACTAGCTGACCCAGCAAACGTCGTTTTGGCACATTTTAGAACGCGTCCAAAATGAAATGACCGCATGAATTACATAACAACATGCTTGTACTGTCAACACTGAAAAAAGTTTCAATTTGACAGCAAAATCCCTATTAACAAAATGATCCGCCATTTATTGAATTCATTTATTACAAAAAATGTGATAAATGAAAGACCGCTTGACCTATTTTGTGCAAACTTCACATAAACTATCTACATTTGGTTTGGATAGGTGAGCCCGTTTTTGAGTTATAAAATTACAACGAAAAGTGGCATTGATTTTTATATATATATAGATTTCTAAAGTGCGATTATTGACGTGTCGCATCTCAGTGTAAACTCACCTACAGACCGTATTCTCCCTCAACATCCGTCACGGTTCCTTCCGCCTTCACAAAGTTTGCCAAGTATCCTATAACCGTTTATTCAAACGGTTTTATGTTCTTTGGGCTTTTCAATCGACGAAACGAAAAACTAAGGAGGTTCTCAAGTCAACACATAATTTTATTTTCTATCTATAACCACGCATAACTTTTTACAGAGTAGTCAGATTTTGAATCTAATATGATTATAAATCTTTTTTTTTTTTTTTTTCTTTTGTTTCAGAGACACCGATTAATTAGCCTATGCTTTTCTTATAATGCGGTACAACACTTAGTTATCAACTTACTACTAATAAACAGTTATTAAACATCATGTTTTTATTGTATTGCCTCCCACTAACTCTAGATCGTAAGTTAAATAAATGACACGCTTTAAAAACTTACCTGAAATCTAACCCTATCATACTTACATACATACATATAATAATCTGCCAGAAAAATTTAAATCATTATTTTATTACTAACATTTTGGTTTAATAATACTTCAATTTAATAGTGAAAACCCTTCAAAAGTTGATTACATAATCTGCGTATGCAGTGATGGAATTTTAATTGATGTATCGTTGCACAAACGCGTACGAAATAAAATCCCATCGATCATGCCTACTGCATGTAAAACGCACATATTTCATGTAAACTAAATATGAAAATACATTCCAACGTTTATTATTGAGGACTTCATTTAGGACGGTACTAACAATAAACAGATATTAATTTAAAAGCAGTGTAGCTCCATACCAGCGTTTTGCACCAAATCTCCTGATTGGTTTCTCCAATAACAAAATATCACAACCAACTGACTCATCCCAAACAATAAACTACCTAATTTTCATAAATATAAAGTTGAAAATACTGCAACTTTATTCGAATCAAAGCTTCCACAGAGGTGGTTTATTTGTCAGGTATCAAATTATTTTTACATAGATGGAAACGTGCATACGTCTTGCCCTTGATCGCTCAATATTTATATGGCAACCCTAATTGGTATAATCCGATGTTGGCAGACAGATAATAGCACGGCCAATTAGGGAAACGAACAGATTTCCTCAAGTATACCGTACGATGTATATATAATAGGTATTAAATACGTGGTGGCGTACAATTTACGATTTTAAGTGTACCGTATGTACGAAATAGGCAACATTGAAATACTTTGATGTACCAATTATTTAAATTATCCGAAGGAAAAGTGCCTGATAAAATAATAAAGGCAAATAGTTGCCGTGTGTTTTCACTCAACGATATTCGGACTTATTCACTCATCGGGACTCCGAATGTCTAAATTTTTCTTTAACCTCCTTAATCTGTACTTTATTCGACAATTGTGGCAAGGATAACGAATATGTCTGAAGACTGTTACTATAATAAAGATATAACTAAAGTATGTTTACATTATATGGGTTGGTGGTAGAAGAGTGAAAATGTAGGGTTATAAGTATTTTATAAAGCCAAATAATATAAAAAATACAAAAAAAAAGTAATGTAAAAAAATAAAAAATAGTCCGGTGACGGACATCACCTAGGGGTGTACAAAATAGCCTACGACCGATTTTCAGACCTACCAAATATACATGACATATAAAATTTTATAATTGGTCTTTGAGATATCGTCAACCAAGCAACAAAATATGGAAAAAATCTAATATCGTGCCGTTATAAAGTTCCTTACCAAGTAAGGAAAATCTGTTGCGACCATAATCAATGAGATGTCATTGGTTTACGGCGACTCTTGTCCAGGAAAACCCATGGTGTACAAGTGGCACAGTTTATTTAAACAAGGAAGGGAATCCCTTGAAGACGACCCGAGGCCGGGCAGAAGCATCGACGTGACCACGCCAGATCTAATTCAAAAAGTCGAAAAAATTGTACTCGACGATGCTCGACTAAAGATGAAACAACTCGCAGAAATGGTTGGAGTATCCGATACAACCATTTTTAAAATCCTGCACGATCATCTTGGCATGACTAAGGTCAGCGCAAGATGGGTGCCGAGAATGCTTACGCCCCCGCAAAAACAACAGCGCGTAGAGTGTTCACGTGCATTTTTGGACCTCTGTAATGAAGACAAGGATGGTGTATTGAGTCGAATTGTTACTGTAGACGAAACTTGGGTTCATCATTATGAACCTGAGTCGAAACAAGACTCGATGCAGTGGCATATGATTGAATGAATGAATGATTGTTTATTTCTGTAAATAGATCTTTTTAAAGACACTTTTACAAGTCATGTAAATATATTTTTTTTGTATCTAGTTGGCGTCGGCATTTCCTAACTGACGACCTCTGAGAAGAAATACCGAAACAAACTCAGAGAATCATGGTCTCTTTTAAAGTCCAAACATCTTTGTTTACAATATGTGAGCCTGACTATGTAGGACAGTCTGAGATGGCCTTTTGAAGAAAGCACCAGTGCAGCTTTGAGTTGACCTGTCCATACTGACAGCACGCATACATCAGCCATCGTGTAGCTCAACCATTATCGAGGGAGCTCCACGACCCGACGCACGACAGTGCAAGATCAGTGGGACATTTGCGTAGGCCAATTTAAAATCCCAAAGCCGCCAGACATTAAAAGCTAGTAAGCGTATGTGTGTCTCACAGTACATAGTGCTCACATTCACATTGCGTGTTGTTTTTTTTAGGATAATTAAGTTAATATAATACAAAAAATTATGTCAGAAAATAATCAAAAATAATGTCAAAAATAATAATAATAATGTCAAGATACAAAAATAATGTCGAAATACAAAAAATCATGTCAAAAATAATAATATACATATTAAAAACCAATGTCAAATGATAATAATTTATAAAAAGGGCACAGCACCTCCCAAGAAGTTTAAGGTGTCACAGTCAGCTGGGAAACTCATGGCAACGGTCTTTTAGGCCTCAGAAGGAATATTATTAATCGATTATAAAGATAAAGGTGTTTCTATAACCGGAGAATACTACGCTTCAATATTAGAGCGACTAAGAGAAGCCATTAAAGAAAAGAGACGGGGAAAATTGACAAAAGGTGTGCTGCTTTTGCACGACAACGCGCCCGTCCACAAGAGCCGCGTTGCGTTGGCTGCCCTGCATAAGGTGGGCTTCGATATTTTAAAATCACCCACCCTACAGCCCAGACCTGGCCCCCAGTGATTATTATTGCCTCTTTCCAAAAATGAAAAAAGAGCTGCGGGGTAAAAATGTTACCACCGATAATGAAGTCAAGGAGGCAGTTTCGGCGTATTTTGACGACAAAGACAAAAAATTTTTTATGAGCGTATAAATAAATTAATTGATAGATCTGAAAAATGTATCCATCTTGCAGGTGAATATATTGAAAAGGAAAAATAATTTGGTTTTTTAATTTTCACCCCTTATCCCCCATTCCGCGAATATAAAAACGCTCCCTTTATTTTGTCCTCCAACTCAGATTGTAGCTTTGCAAATATGTAATGCGAAATCGCTGTATCTCGTAACACTACAAAAGATCAACCTGCATCCCATTGCAAAGAAGCTGATTCTACGACAATTGTAGCAGTGTTGTTATAAAAAAAAAACCTACTCAAGGATGTAAACGACTACAGTATCAGTACACCTAGATATTAATTACGACATTAAAGTGATATAATGAAATCTCGAAAAGATACTTTCTTTTACGCAGGATAAAATTATAGGTATTTTTTACGGTTTTGTTGTTTAGGTACTTAAGCAGATAATAAGTTAGCCAAAAGAGAGAAAGAGATAGATAATATGTTTAATTTATTAATTCCAACTTCACTACAACTAATAAAAATACCATGCGTGTCACATTTACTTTATTAAACAATATTTTTTTCTGTTTATATCGTCCGATTAAAAGTTTTTTAATTAAGAAAAGCTATGTCCCCAACCCCTATGTCATAGAGAATAATACATACCTACCTATTGATATACACACTTTATTATAAAGTAATTGTATCGTATTATAATAAAAACAATAGATATGACCGTATATTTATTTATAACTATAATTTAGTTTATACCAAAATTTTTGGGTAGATACAATTCTCGCTCAATAAAAATCACTTCCTTATTACTCTGCGACACATTACATTACTAGAAAATTAAAAATAAATGGCCAAATACTCAAATTTAATAAGTTTATAAAGTTACATAGTATTCTTATAAAGTAACATAACTTTGTACCACGTCTGTCGACCCCAAAGGGTTAGGCAGAGGTGTACTAATATACACCCACATTTCGCCGGTAGGTTTTAGGTGTCATGTAATAGGGAGCGAGACTATTGCCATCAACCGGGCACGATTCCGAGCTCTGAGCTGCTACTGAGAATTTCATAGAATAACCCAGTCTTTGCTCGACCTGGGAATCGAAACCAAGACTTGTTGCATAGCAGTCGCACTTACATCCACAAGACGAGGCAATAAATTTGTGTGATCGAAACCGAACATTTTCTAAAAATGGCGCTGGTATTGTGCCGTTCCCTGGGTAACAGTAACTCTTCTATACAATTGGAGGGTTAGTAAAGTAAAGCGTCATATCCGGCAGTTTTGTTTTATTTTCTAAAATAAGTGTTCCGACGAATTTTAATGTAAAGTAATGGTGGATTATTGACCGTGAACGTCCGTGGATGGTGGCTAATGAAACAAAACAGTGTAACGTGATTTTCAATTTCTCTCAAGAAGGCCGTGTAAGGTTTTGTTTAAGAACCACCACTTTATTGATGACTGATATCAACTAATCATTTCCAATTATCATTTATAAATCTTGGAAATATGGAAGATTTGGCTGTATGCAGTAGATTCTTTTGCCTTATCCCTAAAGGGAAAAACTATATAATTAAATATCCTAAGCCTCGTTTTTAGTCGTATCAATAATAAAACTCCCAAATTAATACAAAAACCAAAAACCTTGAAATAAAACTAAATTTTTACTGGTTTTATGGTGGTATAATAAAATTTATATAATTTTAACCTGTCTTTATTATTTAAGTGCTTATTTTATTATTTTAGTAATTATAACTTTAAGACAACCAACACCCCAGTCTGCCCGTGACCATAGATGTTGTACAGGATCCGAAACGTCGGGTTAAAATAATATCAATATACCGCGACAAAATCCGTAAAAAGTAGTTTTATTTCAATGTCTAATATTCGCGTAAGTGTAAGATAGTCAATATAATAATTACCTTGTACATTTTCCCGAGGTACATAGCATGGTAACTACAAACGATTACAAGACAAGTTCTTCTGAACCGAAAAAAAATTGTCACAACAAGTTAAACTCAAAGTTTTACTATAAAAGTTAACCACGTTACTTGTGTGTGTTTTAAACAGAAACAAATTCCAAAAAGAATAGAATTTCCTATTGCTTATCATTTAACACCCTATATTGCTATGTATTTTTGTAAATATTACCTATCGATGTACATACAACGATGTAACATCTACAAATTTATTAAAATACGAAAATCAACCAACAAACAGATTTACTTTGCAACAACTACAGCACACTAATAAAACTTTTTACCCCGACAAAATATCAAACAACCAACCCCATGTGTAATTAAAACGAGATTCACGACCAATAAATACTACCAGTACTATAACTCACCCCATTGCGCAGCTTATTCAATCAAATCCACCGTCCGGCTAAGTGAAAACAGCAACCGAACGCCAATATGTAATGTGTGTCAACAACGTTGGAGATCAAAGAGTCGGAGAGCTCGTTTGAATGACACCGGGCCGGAGATAGCTGCATCGATTGTGCGAGCTTGCACACAACTATATTATGATTACTAGGAATTCCCGGGCCCCGGCTCCTGGCTATTCTAGTCCGCGTCGATATTGTAATTAGCAACTCAGTTTCTATACGCAACAGTTGCTTTTTGAATGCGAGCTATTGTTTATTTATACTGTGAAATTGTTTTCTTTAATTAACAACAAGTTCTATGTTACCCGGATAGCCCAGCGGCAGTTAACACTGCCTTCTGTGCAACGGGTCCTGGGTTCGGTAGGGACAAATGTTTGTGTGATGAGCTCAACATTTGTATCCGAGTCATGGATGTATCTATGTATCATCATCATCATCATCATCATCAGCCTATATTCGTCCACTGCTGGACGTAGGCCTCCCCTAGTGAACGCCACAGAGCTCGATCTTCGGCTCTTCTCTCTATCTATTATATATCTATCTATATATTTTTGTAAATACATACATATTATCTATGTATAATATGTATGTATAATATGTATGTATTTACAAAAAAATGTGAGCCGTCACGGGACGCCTGGCAGATGTGAAACATCGACATTATTTTGAGAAAGTAATATGCAGAAAAGAACATATTGTGATAGGAACTAAATATGTCATAATGATAAAATAAAATATTACGATTTTTTTCCAGATAACGATGACTATTTATTGAATAAACATTTATTTTTGTTTGCGCATGGCGACGCGTCGCCACACCGTACACACTACTGCATATAGACTGTATATATATACCATCGTATAGCGGCATGCGTCGCCACGCCAGAAATCGATTTTACGTGCGGCTATAGATGTTTCACATCAAAAGTATATATGTAGTAAATTAATTAAATACATACAACCTGTTTGTACGCCGCGCCGTTAAGGCAAAACATGACATGTGACAAATAATATTGTGTATGTATACTCATGTTTCACAAATAAAGTATTTTGTATCTATATCAACCTTCTAGTATCCGTAACACAAGCCTCATTGCTTAGCTCGGAACTAGATGGCGCTGTGTCATAATGTCCAGGAATATTTATCTATTTAGGAATTAAAATTTATAAACAATATTATAAATTTTAATTAAATTAAGTATCGTTACCCGATTGGCGCAGCGGTATTAAAAACAGCCTTCTGTGTTAAGGGTCCTGGTTTCGCAGCCCAGTAGGGGCAAATGTTTGTGTGATGACATTTATATCTGAGTCTTGGATGTTTATAATATGTATGTACCTACATACAATTTAACACCCTAGTAGTAAATGTCTCCCGCATATTCATTAAATTTGCTGTAGGATTCCAGACATTTTGTCAATCATACAGCGACTCATAATATTAATGTAGTAATATAATAATGGGTAGCGGGACGTAGCACGTATTTTAGTGGAATATACAGCTGAACACTATTTCGTCAAAATGAAGTAAGCTTCCTAAAAGCTTGTCAATGCAACCGTTTAAATGAGAATATCTGCAAAGCTCAAAGGTGTACCGGGAAACTCGAATGCAACATCTAATAAAATCCGGGCAAATCGGCGAGAGGCCCTCCCATTTCTGGGTACTAGCCCGGGCGAGCTCGTATCCTGTGTGCACTGCAACTATACACAACACTAACTACATACAGTGATCAGCAAAATACGTTATTCGTAATATTAGTGTTGGGACAAAGGAATGGGTGCAACGGAATATTTGTTGGTCTCCCTTTGACGAGCTCAGCTCAGTTACACGTATAAATGAACTGAATGAAACTTTGATGTTGACAGTTTCACCCTTTGGTGCGTTATTGGAAAATAATTGCTTTCCCCTTTATTGTATGCATTTAGGTATTTGAATGCAGTAAGCAGTAAAATAGTTTATGATATTAGGTAGGTTGAATAAAAACTTTGCATCGAAAAATATTGTTTCGTCGCTTATGATGACTTAGTATTAAATTCGCTGTTTCTTATCTTCCTTTCGCAAGCCTCGAAGTGAAAATGATCTCTTAAAATCAGATCAATTTACTGCCCTAACAGACTTCACAAACTTTAAAAATGTAAAATATATCTGGAATCTATCAGCAATCTAATTTAATCATCATCATCAGTCTATATTTGACCACTGCTGAACATAGGTCTCTCCTAGTGAACGCCACAGATCTTCGATTCTCCTCCTCCAGTCACTGCCGCTACTTTCCGCAAGTCGTCGCTCCACATAGCCGGCGGCGTCAGCCGGCGCACTCTAATTTAATTAAGTCTAATTAAGGCATGTTTAAGGGTCACGAAAAGCTATAGTGAAGGCGCTAAAGCGAACTGGATACGTTTTGTAAGTCTTCTGCAGCGTGTACCTTATCTTGTAGAATACAAAATCAATATTATACTAGCTGACCCAGCAAACGTCATTTTGGCACATTTTAGAACGCGTCCAAAATGAAATGACCGCATGAATTACATAACAACATGCTTGTACTGTCAACACTGAAAAAAGTTTCAATTTGACAGCAAAATCCCTATTAACAAAATGATCCGCCATTTATTGAATTCATTTATTACAAAAAATGTGATAAATGAAAGACCGCTTGACCTATTTTGTGCAAACTTCACATAAACTATCTACATTTGGTTTGGATAGGTGAGCCCGTTTTTGAGTTATAAAATTACAACGAAAAGTGGCATTGATTTTTATATATATATAGATTTCTAAAGTGCGATTATTGACGTGTCGCATCTCAGTGTAAACTCACCTACAGACCGTATTCTCCCTCAACATCCGTCACGGTTCCTTCCGCCTTCACAAAGTTTGCCAAGTATCCTATAACCGTTTATTCAAACGGTTTTATGTTCTTTGGGCTTTTCAATCGACGAAACGAAAAACTAAGGAGGTTCTCAAGTCAACACATAATTTTATTTTCTATCTATAACCACGCATAACTTTTTACAGAGTAGTCAGATTTTGAATCTAATATGATTATAAATCTTTTTTTTTTTTTTTTTCTTTTGTTTCAGAGACACCGATTAATTAGCCTATGCTTTTCTTATAATGCGGTACAACACTTAGTTATCAACTTACTACTAATAAACAGTTATTAAACATCATGTTTTTATTGTATTGCCTCCCACTAACTCTAGATCGTAAGTTAAATAAATGACACGCTTTAAAAACTTACCTGAAATCTAACCCTATCATACTTACATACATACATATAATAATCTGCCAGAAAAATTTAAATCATTATTTTATTACTAACATTTTGGTTTAATAATACTTCAATTTAATAGTGAAAACCCTTCAAAAGTTGATTACATAATCTGCGTATGCAGTGATGGAATTTTAATTGATGTATCGTTGCACAAACGCGTACGAAATAAAATCCCATCGATCATGCCTACTGCATGTAAAACGCACATATTTCATGTAAACTAAATATGAAAATACATTCCAACGTTTATTATTGAGGACTTCATTTAGGACGGTACTAACAATAAACAGATATTAATTTAAAAGCAGTGTAGCTCCATACCAGCGTTTTGCACCAAATCTCCTGATTGGTTTCTCCAATAACAAAATATCACAACCAACTGACTCATCCCAAACAATAAACTACCTAATTTTCATAAATATAAAGTTGAAAATACTGCAACTTTATTCGAATCAAAGCTTCCACAGAGGTGGTTTATTTGTCAGGTATCAAATTATTTTTACATAGATGGAAACGTGCATACGTCTTGCCCTTGATCGCTCAATATTTATATGGCAACCCTAATTGGTATAATCCGATGTTGGCAGACAGATAATAGCACGGCCAATTAGGGAAACGAACAGATTTCCTCAAGTATACCGTACGATGTATATATAATAGGTATTAAATACGTGGTGGCGTACAATTTACGATTTTAAGTGTACCGTATGTACGAAATAGGCAACATTGAAATACTTTGATGTACCAATTATTTAAATTATCCGAAGGAAAAGTGCCTGATAAAATAATAAAGGCAAATAGTTGCCGTGTGTTTTCACTCAACGATATTGCTACTTTAGGAGGCAGGCATTTTAAATTGTTAAATGGCATGTTATGTTTTGAGTACGTAAGTGGATAATAAGTACATTAAAAGGATATCGTAAATAAAATAAAATTGCATTACTTCCGATGTCACCAGAGCCTAAACGATTAACCCGACACCTACATAGCCAATTATTTATTATTTTATCAGGCACTTTTCCTTGGGATAATTTAAATAATTGGTACATCCTTTATTTAACATACGTTTGAAGTACTCCAGACGCTCTGCCAACTGAGCCACCGAGGTATCCGCCTGATGTGTTGAATTTTTCTTTCTTTATGTTACTTATGTCTTTACGGCATAAAGACATAAGTAACATAAAGGTGGCTCAGTTGGCAGAGCGTCTGGAGTACCGATCCAGAAGACGCGGGTTCGAGTCCCGCCTGAGGTTGAATTTTTCTTTCTTAATAAAAATTTAAAATCTTAGCTTGAAATAAGCTAAAAAATACAAAAAGATTGTGTAAAGGTAATGCAATATCATCCGGAATCTACTCGCTGTAAAGGGAGAATTCTGGGTTGGGCAGAATTGTTCAATCGATGTTGCTATGTCGCCGTAAAGACATAAGTAACATAAAGAAAGAAAAATTCAACACATCAGGCGGATACCTCGGTGGCTCAGTTGGCAGAGCGTCTGGAGTACCGATCCAGAAGACGCGGGTTCGAGTCCCGCCTGAGGTTGAATTTTTCTTTCTTAATAAAAATTTAAAATCTTAGCTTGAAATAAGCTAAAAAATACAAAAAGATTGTGTAAAGGTAATGCAATATCATCCGGAATCTACTCGCTGTAAAGGGAGAATTCTGGGTTGGGCAGAATTGTTCAATCGATGTTGCTATGTCGCCGTAAAGACATAAGTAACATAAAGAAAGAAAAATTCAACACATCAGGCGGATACCTCGGTGGCTCAGTTGGCAGAGCGTCTGGAGTACCGATCCAGAAGACGCGGGTTCGAGTCCCGCCTGAGGTTGAATTTTTCTTTCTTAATAAAAATTTAAAATCTTAGCTTGAAATAAGCTAAAAAATACAAAAAGATTGTGTAAAGGTAATGCAATATCATCCGGAATCTACTCGCTGTAAAGGGAGAATTCTGGGTTGGGCAGAATTGTTCAATCGATGTTGCTATGTCGCCGTAAAGACATAAGTAACATAAAGAAAGAAAAATTCAACACATCAGGCGGATACCTCGGTGGCTCAGTTGGCAGAGCGTCTGGAGTACCGATCCAGAAGACGCGGGTTCGAGTCCCGCCTGAGGTTGAATTTTTCTTTCTTAATAAAAATTTAAAATCTTAGCTTGAAATAAGCTAAAAAATACAAAAAGATTATACGTTTGAAGTAACAACTAAATTAGATAAATGAAGCAAATATGAAGCAATTATTGACGCAATACATTTCGGGAAACTCTGCATGCTTGACTATAAACTAGGAGGTTGACCAGCCATCCAAACGTCAGGATCGCTGGTCAAAAAAAATATTTTGTTTCTAAATATATATCCTATGTAGCAATTATTTATTATATGAAGCAAATATAAGCAATTATGTAGCAATTTTCGAATCAACTCTCATAGACCAACGCCACAGGCAACCAGCCATTCTGACGCTCACGATATACTATATATATACTTTTTTTTGTAAATACATATATATTATACATAGATACATCCATGACTCGGATACAAATGTTGATGCTTATCACACAAACATTTGTCCCTACCGGGATTCGAACCCGGGACCCATAGCACAGCAGGCAGCGTTAACTACCGCTGAGCCAAACGGGTCAGCAGCAACGGCAAGAAATTTATGTAAAATTAATCAAATTAATTTAGAAAATAATTAATGTATGTTTCAAAGTCATGTTTTATGTTTCACGGCCAAGTGTTTCTGCACGTTGCGTCAATGTGACGCGCTCAGTTGCGGCACCGTTATACGTTTACGAGGTTATGTGGCCAAGCCCTCAGCTTTGTTTATATTATAAATCATGCATTTAGATTCTAGATACCTAAACAGTAAAAAGTATTCGCTACTTGCCAATAGGCAAAATACCACTTACAGCATAGTTAATGTTATTTATATTGTTGTTATAGCTGCCGTAATAAAAGACATTCTATGAATAACTATAAATTTAATTTAATAAAAACCCCTATTTTGAATGAACTGTGCACAATAAAATTCACACTAGCAGTCTTATACCTACGCAACAGTGGACGAAAAACGGGTTGAGCTAATGAAGTTGATAACTTTCGATTGTTTCACATAGTTAAGTACTTACCTGCTTGTAATAATGTTCAAAATACAGTAATATCAAAAGCTGTATTCAATTAAATGTACCTACCTATTTTCAGCACTTAAAATGTCGAGATAGGTTTTATTTAAATAAGTACTTATATCATGTTCTAATATGATTTAGTACACTTTTTGTTTAAATATAAGTAAATAATGTACTTACCAATACCTACTTGATAACTTGAATACTTGAACTAAGTAGGTACTTACTTTTTATAAAGCAAAACTATGTCATTAAATACTTTTCATGCAACGCAATAGGAACAGCGCAACCGTGTGACTCAAGCAAACAGTATCATTGGGCGTCATAACTGCAACTGAACAAGTCAACTAAAACGCATGTTCCCAAAAACATTTCGCATTGTTGATGATAGAACTAAATTTATATATCTGTTTCTGTCATACTAATACCATACGCTTACTAGCTGTCTTATTTTCTCGAAGCGCGGCTCGCCTCGCTGCGGTGAGGCGAAATAAGGAAATCTATTAATGTGGATTTACCTAACCTACGGCTTCAATCAATGTATTTTATATAGTGTTGGATTTTTATTTATAATCGGTATCTTTTTGTACTTAATATTCATCAAATATATAGAATAAAATGTTTGGTCTTTAAAGTAGGTAATAATATTTTACTGCTATTATTAATGCAAGTGTCTTTCAAATGTATGCCCTTCATTCGCACACAAAATACTGAATTTATTTTAATTGAATAAATCAAATCAAATCATTTTATTTGTAGAATATGGTAGGTAGAAAGGGTCTTACAGTGGTATATTATATTTCAGCATATTCTGCCACTTTGGGCGTACAAATGTTTGTAATTTTAGCACGAGCAATCAGATATATTATGTTTATATTATTATATTCTAACTTTTCTAAATAATATTATACAAGCATAGAATAGCGGATACATTATAGTTTGTCAGATAGATAATCATGTACATTGTAGTAAGCCTTTTTAACTAAAAATTGTTTGAGGTTGCATTTGAATAAATTTACACTAATAATTTCATGAAAGTGTTTAGGCAAATGGTTATACACACGAGGAGCCATACAGTAAATACTATTATTTAGGAAATGTGTTTTGTTCGATGGAATACATATTTTGTGGTGATGCCTTTTGCTAGAGAGGGTTACAAACAGTGATATGTTCTTTTTAACAAATAGGATTAACTCATAGATGTAAATACAAGGTAATGTCATAATTTTCAGATTAATAAAATAAGGCTTACAACTATCTGTTTGTTTCAATTTACATATAGACCTGACACACTTTTTTTGCGCCTTAAACACGGTTTCTCTATCCACGGAGTGACCCCAGAACATAACACCATACTTTAGAAGAGGCTCCACATATCCATAGTAAGCTGTTATTACAGTTGTAGTATTAGCCGTCTTTGATAGCATATAAAGCGCAAAAGAGTATTGGCAAATCCTGGCACATACTGATTCAACATGCAGTTTCCAACTTATACAGCTGTCTATGTTTAACCCTAAAAAAAATGTATTTTCCACACGCTTTATATGTTCGTCTTGATAAATAATATTTAAATTAGTAATCATATCAATTCTATTTCTAAATGTCATTAGATTTGTTTTTGCAAGATTTACTTTTAAATTATGTCAGCCAGTGTATTATGTCATATAGGGTATTATTAATGTCGTGTTCCAAAATTGATTTGTCATTACCTTTAAAAATTATAGTACTGTCATCAGCAAATAAAATACAACGTTGGTTTATTGCTTGAGGGAAGTCATTGATATAGGCTAAAAATAATAGAGGACCCAAAACACTACCTTGTGGCACGCCGAATTTAACTTCTCTATATTCGGATGCATAGAGACATTCTTTTTTGGTCCTTGTACAAATTTTAGTAATTTGTGTCGATTGGGTTCTATGGCTAAGATACGATTGAATTAAATCTAGCACATTTCCTCTGACTCCATAAGCAAATAATTTATTGCACAGTATTTGGTGGTCAACGTAGTCAAAAGCTTTGGTTAAGTCCATGTAAAGTGCACATGCTACAGTTTTCCTATCGACACTTGTCATAATTTCCTTCAAAAATATATAAATAGCAAGATTTATAGATTTCCGTTTACGAAAACCGACTTGTTCCTCAGCGAGTATATTGTTAACTTCAAAATAATTATACAGACTCTCATGGATAACTTTTTCAAAAAATTTTGATAGAACTGGAACGAGCGCAATGGGTCTGTAACAGTTCATTTGAGACTTATAATTTTTCTTAAATACTGGTTTGATTATAGTGATTTTTAATTTATCGGGAAACACACCATGAGCAATACAGAGATTTATTATATGGCTAAGTATATGTGATAATTTTGTAGATACGTGTTTCAGTATTTTAGTCGAAATACCATCATAGCCGGTACTATTAGAGTTTTTTAAATTTAATATAATTTTACATATGTCATTAGGTGTAGTCGGGTACATAAATATGGAATTAAGTCTATTAGGAATGTCAATTTTTGTATGCCCAGGTTGTAATCTAGTAACTTGGTCTATAAAAAAATTATTAAATGAGTCAGCAATTTTTAAAAGGGTCGCTAACAATATCACCGTTAATGTTTATTTGATTTATTTGCTCTTTTGGTTTTTTTACGTTCCTATCATTTATAACAGCCCATGTAGCTTTACTTTTATTCGTAGCAGTGTTTATATAGTTGTCATTTCTTGAAATTTGAGTTAGCTTGATAATGCGGTTGAGTCTAGAAGATAAGTTAAGAAGATTAGACTTGTTTTCCTCAGTACGTTCCTTGCGATATTGCCACAGCAGTTTACGCTTACGTTTACAGCACACTCGTATGCCTTTAGTTATCCATTTGGGACGAGCTTTAACATATTTTTTTATTAAGATCTTAGGAAAGCAAAGGTCATAAAATAAATGAAATAATTACAAAAAAATATTATACGCGATATTCGGGTTTTCAGTGCTATAGATTTCACTGAAACTGAGGGCATTAATGCATTCCTTAAATTTGTTGATATTTTCAGTACAATAATCACGTTTTTCAATGAACCAGTACTTAAGCGCTAAGCTTGATTTCACCGGGCATGTAAGCAATTGTGCTGTGTGATCTGACAGAGCAAATTCATGAATTTCACTGGTACAACCACGTATGTTATGCAAAAAATTGTCAATACATGTTCCATTTGATAGACGCGTCGGTTCTCTAATAGCTATTTTGAGATTATAACAAGACGTGATATGAAGAAATTCAACACATTCCCTACTCTTGTTTATAAGGTTTATATTAAAATCACCACAGAGTATTATTTTCTTTTTACTACAGCAAAAACGTTTTAATATAGAGTCAAAATTTGAAAAGAATAATTTTATATCCTCACAATTTGATTTAGGGGGACGATATATACAAACCACGCAGATTTTATGTTCTATGAGCTCTATCGCGGAGCATTCCAAAATATTCTCAATACAAAATTTTCCAATGTCATTAAATGACCTGAACAGAAGTGTAAGAAAAGAAAGAAAGAAAGAAAACAAAATTTATTTATAAAGGACACCCGAGTACACAGATAAAATAAAAAAATAAAAAATAATGATAAAAACCTTACGAACTAATCTATACAATATTCTGTGGCACCCAGGTGTATTCTATAAATCGGCCCTGTCTCAGCATAATGCCGATAGTGATAAATCCTATCGACGCTGGTCTTCCGACAGGACCGGTTTGAGGTCGCCGGGATAGGTGCATTTTACGTAGGTAATACATAAATTACATTTTTTAAATAATAGATACCTAGTAAAACTTTCAATTACAAAAGAAGAAGACAGCTAGTAAATAATTAATAACAATAATATTTATCATATAAATAAATTACGATAGCAACCACGGAACATTAGACGAAACAAATATCTCATTAAAAAATTGAATACACAGTACAAATAGCACAGATTGCCATATTAAAAAAATAAAATAAAAATAAATAAATAATCATTAGTTGACAATGACATGACATTGACATTTGTCAAAATTCTAGAAAAAGAAATTAAGAAAGAAAGAAAAGGATTTATATGGCACTAGTATCATGCCTTAGGGTTTCCTGAGTGATCTGATGATCGCATAAAAATCTCTTAAGTTTAGATCTAAACCCATGAAAACTTTTTAAGCTCCGTATAGGTGGTGGAATATTATTCCAACATTTGGAAGCTGCATAGCGGAAGCTACCCCTGAAAGCAGCTGTGCTGTGCCGTTGTATAGAGAGCTGCACACCGCACCGCCGAGGTCCGCGAGACACATGCCGTGACACCGAAATCAGCTTTTCAAAAAGATAAGAGGCAGATTCATGTTTTAAGATGCCAAAGAGAAGACACGCCAAATGTAGCTTACGACGATGTTGCATTTTGAGCATACTATGCTTATTTAAATAAGGTGTTACGTGTGCCCTTGATGGAATATCAAAACAGAAGCGGGCACAAGCATTTTGCACCCGTTGTATGATTTTCTGTGTTCTCGCAAGCAGACGTGTACCAATAACTGTATCCATATAGTTAAATTTGGACAGTATTAGTGACTCCACCAACTGGATTCGCAGAACCTCCGTAATGTATGGCCTCATTTTGTACAGTACTTTTAATTTGTAGAAGCAGTTTCTGGCTGTGTTTGCTATAATTATGTTTTTCATACCTCAAACTACAATCACACCATGTGTAAACCCAAATTGCGCGCTTCATATATACGTTCAATAGTTTTGCTCATGATTTCTACTCCCAAGGTTGGATTTAGACTCTCAAGGTTATGTTTACTTCCGAAGACATGGTATTTAGTTTTGTCAGGGTTAAGGCAAAGACTGTTATTTATAGACCAGTCAGATATATTCTGAAGATCTTCATTTAATTTAATTATAGCATCATCAATTTCAGATGGCCTACATGAAATATAAAGTTGTATGTCATCTGCATAAATATGAAATTTACAATGATTAATATGTAATTTTATATCCGCAGAGTATAAAATAAAGAGAACTGGGCCCAGTATAGAACCCTGAGGTATGCCCTTATTTAGAAAAACCTTGTCTGAAAGCACACTGGAGCCATCACTACGAGTCAGTTTAACATACTGGCTACGATTACTAAGATAACTGTTGAACCACCGAACAGCACTGCAGTCAAAACCATAATAACGCAGCTTAGAAATAAGGAGCTCAACATTTATTGAGTCGAATGCCCTTGAGAAATCTAATAATACTAATAATGTACACATTCCCCGATCCTGAGAGCTGTATATTATCGGTGACATCAAGTAAGGCAGTCATTGTACTGTGCCCTTTTCTAAAGCCAGATTGCATCTCGGGTAAAATATTATTTTTTTCTAGATAGTCTGTTAATTGTGTACATATTGCTTTTTCTAGAACCTTTGATAAACAAGGTAATATACTTATAGGTCTGAGATCTTTAATGTCTACTGGATTTGTATGTTTAGGCAATGGACACACAATTGCAAGCTTCCAAATATCAGGGCATGTGGACGTGCTAATACACTTATTTACCAGATCCCTCAGAACATCAGTTGTGTAAGGAAATGTCATTAGAAGCATATTTAAGCCTATCTTATCACAACCTTCAGCATTTGATTTCAGACTATGTATTATTTTCATTAATGTATCCAGGCTAACGGGTTCTATATGAAAGACTGCATCACAATATCTATGATACTCATAATATGTCAGTTGTGAGATAGAAACCATAGTGGTACCAGGTATGTTTATAAAATGGTTATTTATCTTATTTGGGTCATCAAAAAATGTGGGGAGTTCAGTACTATTTCTTGGTAACAAGGTGCTTTTTAGATTTTTCCATAATTGTTTAGGATTACCAATTTTTAGGTTAATATGCTGTTTTATGTATGCTGACTTTTCATTAAATAGAGCTTTGCATACAACTGATTTTAAAGATTTATAATATTCTTTTTTACCTTCATGTCTAGTTTTATGATATTGAGTTGCAGCATCATCACGTAATCTCATCATAAGTTTTATAGTATCCGTTATCCAGGGATAAGATCTGTTCCTGATGACAACAGATTTAACAGGCGCATGAATGTCAAAAAGAGCCAAGACACTCTCGTTGAAAACATGAAGCATGTCGTTAACATTACTCATACTCGAGATCAGATCCCATCTAATGGTTTGCAGATCTTGAAGGAAATCATTAGTGCAAATGTTTTTTAGCGGTCTGTATGTTAAAATATATGGCCTATGTTTATCACGCTTAATGTTGAATTGGCTAACAATGAGACTGTGACCATAAAGGGACCCAACAGATTCCAACTTGACATTCTTAGTGCGCAGATCTGTGCAAACAACATCTATGAGGGTCTGACTAGTACTTGTAAAATGAGTTGGCTCTGTGACCACCTGAGATAGGCTGAAATATGTTAAAAATGTATTGAATTTAATTGTTTTTATGTCATTATTATGTAATAAATTTATATTAAAATCACCCAACAATATTAAATTATCATAACACTTAGAAATTGAGCTTCAGGAATCCGAGATGGCATCAAAAAATAATTCAACATCCATCCAAGGCGGACGGTATGCTGTGCCAATAACTAGCTTCCTACCGTTAACAGTCACTGTGAGCCACATTTGTTCAATAGCTCTATGCAATGGATCTACAGGGTGAACCCAAGTACGCACGGTAACGGTAAAAATCCAACGCCGCCCCCGCGTGAACGCACATTTCTCGGCCGAGGGATATGCCGTAGCCGGTACCCCGGCAGAACGGGTGCACAGCCTTCTTCGCCAGCTCTGAGCCATGTTTCGTTAATGGCTAATATATCAATATCATTTCGAGTAATAATAATAATAATAATAATAATAAATCTTTATTGTTGCAAAAATTTAAAGTTCACAAGGTGACTTATAATTAGACACAGTAAATGTAATGTGCTTTGTGCACTGGTACTGTCTCCCAAACTAAGCGAATGCTTGTATCTTGGGTGGCAGTGTTCAGTCGTGTATGTGATTCTATATAACAATTTACAAATTATTGTACGTGCAAGTGAACGTAGTTGCTGTATACAGGGGGTAAATAATTATATTATAGTTTTTATATAAGTGGACCATAATTATGTTGTTGAGTGGGTATGTGTTAGGTGAGTATGTATGTGTTTAGGTGCGTGTGTATGTGTATAGATGAGTGTGTATGTGTATAGGTGAGTATGTGTATGTATGTAAGTTACGCGGTGTATATCAGTAGTTCTTCTGTTTTATTATAATCCATATTTAGAAGCCAGTCTGTAAGAGTGGTTTTAAGTTTGTGGCTATTTAGTCCTGCGATATTGAGTTTCTTATGTATATCGTTGTATAATTTTATGCTTAAGGAGTTGAATTGTTTCCTGGCAAAGGATGTCTTACAGGGAATGCGTGGGCATACAGGCATCTTGCTACGTCTGCCTGGATCGGGGCGCGGGACACCTCGATGTCTTCTCATGGTGGATTTGAGCACAAAGAGCTGTCGGACTGTTAACACTTTGCAGTCTGCATACAGTTTTTCGGTGGAGTATCGATAAGGCTTCTTAGTCATTGTTTTGAGCACAGCTCTTTGTGCTCTTTCCAGACCTAAAAGAAGTGTCTTGCCGGCGCCACCCCAAGCTGGAATGCAATACTGGATGATGGACTGAGATAGGGCCAAGTAGACCAGTTTTAGTTTTTCGAGTGGAACACAATCTCTTAATAATTTAAATACGTGTATTAGTCTCCTCACTCTAGAGGTGACTGTATATATCTGCTTGTCCCACCTCAGTCCACTATCAATGTATACTCCTAGATACTTAACATGTTCAGCTCGATCGATTTGTTGGCATGTGCAGGTGTTCTGAGAGGGGCAACTATGGGCTGTGATAGAGAAGTTTTGTGGTGGGGAGTTGGTTTTTCTGATCGAGAATGCTACATATGACGTTTTGGAGAGGTTTAACGTCAGCAAGTTGTCTGTAAGCCAGTTCATAATTTTTGATAAAGAGTACTCGGCTCTTTCTTTAACGGCATTCCAGTCTGGTCCCCAGACAAGAATTGCCGTGTCATCTGCATACGTAAAGATACTAGTGTTTTGGAGCGGGAGTTGGCAGAGATCATTTATATAGATCTGAAAAAGTGTCGGACTTACTATACTCCCCTGCGGAACACCGTAGTACACTGTAGCCTCGTCACTATCAATATTATCTATTCTGACTTGTTGTTTCCTATTTGCCAAAAAATCCTCAACAATTTTATAGGCATTTCCCCGTATGCCTATCTTCTCTAATTTTGCTAGAAGGATGGGGACAGAGACCGTGTCAAATGCTTTAGAGAGATCTAGAAATATACATAGGCATCTATTTTTACTGTCTAAATTTTTTACAATTGCCGTTGTCAAGTCCAGTACGGCATCTTCGGTGGAGTAACCTGAGCGAAAACCATATTGGTTATCAGCTAGGATTTTAAATTTTTCTAGAAAATGTTTGAGTGCCCGGTTTAGTATTTTTTCTAGAATTTTCGAGATGCCGGGTAGTACTGCTATAGGGCGATAGTTGTTGACACAGTCTCTGTCCCCACTCTTGTAAATCGGGTGTACTACCGCTTTTTTAAGCATTTCCGGAAATGATCCTGTGTTTATTGTAAGGTTGCATATATGAGTGATTAAGGGTATTAAAATGTGGCGACATTGTATTATTATTTGTGATGAGATGCCGTCCCAGCCTGTGGCACAGTCGGTGCGGAGTTGCAATATTATGGATTCGATGTCAGACTCATCTACTTCCATAATACCGATTGAGTTGACAGGGCTGTTGAGGGAGGCCAGGTTACTAGGACTAGGTGTTTCCGGATTGAGGTTTTGAACCGATGACGAGGCGAGTATTTTGTCGGCCAGATTTCGTCCTATACTTGTAAAGAAATTGCAGACGTGATTTACCGACGTTTTGGGGTCACTTTTTATTTGAAGGAGTTCAGTGGGACTAACCTTAACTTTTTGGGTGTTTGTAACGGTTTTTATTGCTGTCCAGAGGGATTTTGGGTCTTTACCTGCTTTATCGATCAGACTTTTTTCATAGGCTGTTTTCAGTTTACGTAAAAGGTGGTTGCAGTAATTTCTATATCGCGTATAAATTAGTTTAGCGGTCATGTTATCTGGCGCTTTTTTTGCTTTGGTATGTAGTCTATCTCGATGTCTTATGCAACGGAGTAAACCTGGCGATATCCATGGCTTTAGGATTCTGCGTTTTCTAGTTACTGTATTTGTTTTTGTGTTATTATGTATGACATTCGAAACTGTAGATATAAGTGTGTTGGCTGCTACGTTTGCATCGTCTGTCGTTAACACATTTGTAAAGTCGGCGTTTTCTAGATCTGTTTTTATTTTATTATAGTCTAAAACCGTTTTATTTGTTGCTAGTTTACTAGAAGGGGTAGTTGTATCTATATGTAAGACAATTACAGAGTGACTGAGGCTATAAAGTTGTCATGGTTCGTACCTAGGGAACCTGCATTGAGCAAACCTACTGCAAATAGTTTGTTATTGATCATAGATTAAAATAAATGTAATTAAAAAAACACAATGTATCTGTCCGCTTTGCATCAGAAACATAATTGTATATATCATTTTAAGTGTGTGTGTGTGTGTGTGTTTAAAATTGTAAATATAATAATAATAATAATGCGTACCTTTCAATAATATTAATTCCTCCTTTTTCTTGTAGATTAATTTAATATCAGAATTTCGACATTTTGCCTTTGTCACCATGCGCAATGACATACTTAACACTATTAAACTGACAATATATTTATGTGTTATGTAACAAACTAAAACTAACATAATAATGAGCAGATGTTTATCAACACACAACAATTTAAAATATTTTTTTTTATTTTATTTTATTTTATTCAATAGGTACAGATACAGATAACAGATTAAAAACAACACAAAAAATCTTAATAGTAAACAGTGAGTGAACCTGAAATCCAGTTACAACTGTACACAACACTCAAAATATACAATGCTTCGGTTTTAATATAATTTAATGCCTTAGGGGCCCTTAATAATTTCAATGTATACAAAGAAAAGGTAATTCAATAATAAATTTAATTTAAATTCAATAATAAATCAAAGGAACATTGGTAAACATTATAGTATACCCTATGTACATATATATAATAAATTATAATTTGTTGTTGTGGAGCAGAAAAGACTTGAAAGCACTGAGTTTGTCATGAAATATATCTGTTTGTGAGCAAATAGCATTATAGTTTCTACACATTCTACATAGTGGGTTATTTTGAGATACATTGTTATTGCTCGAAGGAATACTAAACAATTGTGGAATACGTACAGATCGCGTTGGCACCTTAATGTGTACATTTTCAAGAAGTTGTCCATCAAGCGTACAATTAACTATTTTATGAAGAGTGCATAGGTCGCTCATCCATCTTCTACTTTCTAAAGTTGTTAAGGAGAATTTACGTAGTCGATCCAAATACTCTGATAGTTTACGCCTTAGCCCATATTTTGAGCATAGAGCTCTCACGAACCGCTTCTGGACCGATTCTATACGATTTGTATGTATATCATAAATTGGAGACCATACAGATGAACAATATTCCAATATACTTCTCACTAAGGAACAGTACAAAACTATCATTGATGTTGACTTTTTAAACGGCTGAGCGGTGCGGATTACAAATGAAAGCATGCGGTTGGCTTTACTGCAAATATAATCATAATGAGCCCTAAAAGATAAACAGGAATCAAACATAACTCCTAAGTCACGAACTTCTGAGACTCTCTCAATAACAGTGTTGTCGATGTGATAATTGTATTTCAATATATTTTTCTTATTTTTTGTAAATGTAATGACTTGACATTTCTTCGTATTCAATGACATGAGATTATTGTCACACCAGTTGACTATAGTACTAATATCTCTCTGGAGAAGTTTACAATCACTAAGATCAGATATTTGTTTGAAAATTTTAATATCATCAGCATATGCTAAGCATTCACTTTTAATTCTGATTAATAAATCATTTACAAATATTAAAAACAAAAGTGGACCTAAATTTGATCCTTGAGGGACACCTGATGTTGCTAAGAATGGAATAGAGTCATAACCACTGAGTGTTACCAGCTGCGAGCGGTTGAGTAAGTAAGACTTAAGCCATCTGTACAAATTCCCATGTATTCCGATACTTTGAGCTTTCACAAGTAGAGCCGAATGATTCACGCGATCGAAAGCTTTAGAAAAATCTGTGTATATAGAATCGACTTGGTCTTTACTGTTAAAAGATTCACAGATATAATTAGTATAAGATAGGAGATTAGAGTTCGTAGATCGTCCCGTTACAAATCCATGTTGTTTTGGACTCAACATGTGTTTAAAATGGTTGTATATATGTTTGTAAATATAGCTTTCGAGTATTTTGGCAAAACAGTTAAGCACACAGATGGGACGATAGTTTGAGACATCTCCTTTATCTCCTGATTTATGTATCGGCGTAACCTTCGATATTTTAAATAACTCAGGAAATGTACCTTCTTGCAATGATTTGTTAAAAATAATGTGCAATGGAGTTACTAAGGCAGTGGCGCACATACGAATAAAGATTGGGGGAATACCATCAAAACCACCATTCTTAGAGACATCTATTTGTTTAAGTTTATTTAGTAAATCTTTTTTATCAATATATAATTCATCGATTGTGAAGTTGGACGGTTGAAAGTCAGGGAAGTAACTACTTATTGTACTAGCGGTATAAACTGATGAGAAGTAATCAGCGAAAAGATTTACTATATCTTTGCCTGAACTGGCGACTTTATGCATGTACAACATACGACTGGGAATGCTATTAGTAATTCGTTTACTTTTAGTAAAACGCCAAAAAGCTTTAATGTTGGTCTTAAGATTATCCTCGGTTCGCTCAACGTATGTTTTAAAGCATTTACAAGCTAGCGTTTTTGCTCTGGCTCTGAGCATCGAGAACATATCGTAATCTCTTGGGTTCCCATATCGTTTAAATCTAGTATGGGCTTTATATTTATTTGCTAGTAATTTTATGAGACTTTTAGAAAACCACGTTGGGTACTTGTTAGATGAGATTTTAGATTTTGGCGTAAATTTTTCTATTATTGAGTTTAGAATATTGTAAAAAAAATGCACAAAGTCATCGCATCCCATACTCACAGCATGCTGATCCCATTCTATTAAATCAATCTCTCGTTTACAACTATCAAAGTCAGCTTTATGATAACATAGTTTTTCAATGGATGAATTCTTCAAAAACGGTACAAAGCCTGTACGAATTAATATATCTAGAGGTGGGTGATGATTGTCAAGTCGGCAAATTGGAGTGGTTGGGGCGACCGTAAACAAATCCGGCTTGTCCGTTACCACCAAATCGAGTAAACGGTTATTATGGTTTGGGTTGTTATTTAATTGTCGTATCAAATTCAACTGAAAAAGATCGAGTAAATATTTAGATTTTTCACAATTAGAGTTCACGGGACAGCCTGTCTCTGCTGACCAAGTAATATTACCAAGATTGAAGTCACCAATAATACAAGTAAAATGATTAGATGCCGTACACAGTCTATCATTACAGTTCTTCAAGAAATCACGCACAACATTTGTAGGTAAATAGTCAGGAAGATATGCTACGCATAAACTGATAGTTAGACATTCATTTACCTTAATTTGTAACCATAGATCTTCCAAGTATTCTGACTGCCAGTCTTCTCTAAGTGAAATTTGAAGTCTTTTTGAATAAGCAACCAGCACACCACCACCATGGTTCTTTTTATATCTAACTCGAAAGTTACCATCACGATCTCTACGTAAAACACAATATCTATCATTAAATAGTTCTGACGACAGCACAGTGTCATCCAGCCACGTTTCCGTAAGACAAATAATATCATAATTATTACATAATACTGTGTTATAAGTATCAAGAGCTTTGGTCTTTAATCCTCTCACGTTTTGGTAATATATTGACAGATACATTTTTAATAATAAGTTATCCGCACAACGATTAACAGTTATACTACAGTAATAACGAGTTTTATGGAGTGAAATTTACTGTATTTTATTTTTTAGACACTGCAAGAGTTTATTATTAATTTGTTCCATGAATATTAACTATTTTTGACTATGTAATACACTAATACACTTTATATCCAGTTCAAAAGTTTGTTTTTATATTATTTAACACCATCACTATACGATATAATTGTCTGCTTTAATAACAAGTGTTCAAAGTTTAAGGTGAGTCTGGAAAACGATATCACTTGGAGATAAGTAAGTACTGCACAGATTACTAGAAGTTTCGATGATAATTAATAAGTTTTACTATTTCTATTATTTAAAAAAAAAAAAAATGAAAGAAATGAAAATTTATTTAGTGACATTCTCTGATGCAGGTTCCAAGACACCTTTTGCAGTACCAAAGACGCGCTGCATGTCAGCCTCGCATCGGATAAGGCAAGCATGTTCCCCTGGCTTATTCCGGGCAAAGATGCGGCCGCGTTTAGACTAAATATACCGCCATCCACGATGAATACCGGTCTCTCGCACTTTATGAAACAACTGCCTGTTGACTTTCGTAAGGCGCTCGTTAACGTAAAAGCGCACAGACGGTCCGGGCATGTCGAGATCGGCGGATGTAGCGCCGCGGCGTACTCGTGCGGCTTGCAGCATCTCGTCACGCAGGTGGCGCCGCCTGAGGCGCACGACCAGATGGCGCGGCCGTGATGACACCTCCGACCCCGTTGCATTAATGCGGCGTCCTATGCGCTCTGCACTGACAATATCCCGTGCCTCAATGCTTACTCCGAGCTTAGACGCGACTAAGAGCGCCGTGTGAAGGGGATTTTCTCCAGCGTCCTCGGGCAGGTTCGCGACCTCAACATCATTAAGTAGCAACTCCTGCTCGCGGTCATTTATGTCGCATTTCAATTGAGCAATGGTCTCTTCTACATCTAAAGAGTGTGAGGATTGCGCCTGTCGCTTCTCCAGAGCAATCACTCTGTCCTCTAAATTATCCATGCGATCGTTGCAGGCGTTAACCGATAACCGCAATTGTGCCATATCCTCGCGTAGTAATTCAAATTCGTGACGCATCATGTTCATGAATTCTTCCTTAAAAAGCTTTAGCTCAGCCCTAATATCAAACTCAGAATCCTTGCTAGAAGGGCTCGCATTATTACTGTCTCTTTCGTGCGCAGCTTGCATCGATCCTCTCACTGGCGTATCGGCCCGGTTGTCCCTTACCACATTCCTTTTACACTCCGGACAGTGCCAGGGAGAACTCATAGCGCCCTTGGCAGGTATGCCCACGCATGCACGATGATACACGCAGCTACATTTGTCGCACTTAGCGGCCTCTGTCGGAGAAAGAAACTTTCCACACGCTCCACACTTTGCCATAGTAACTACGTATCGATCAGAAATTGATTCGCAAGATAGTTCGTAGAAGATGCACTAGATGGCGCTGTTTGGTGTTTACGTTATGGATAAGTTACACGGTGTCAATGGGACAATGACCCCATGGAATTACTCAGGGACACAAACTAAAGGCACGCACATACTGTGGAAAAGGCACCATCAACTTTATCAATTAATCAGGCAATATCATTAAAATGTTACTAAGTATAGGGTAGTTTCTAAGTCCGTTTAGTATTAAGTTGCACTATTATGCTATATTTATACGATTTAACACGAAAATACACCAAATATTATTATTTAATAGTTATTTTAATGTCAAGAACGAATCTTCACTATTAAAAATTTGAGTTATTTACACTGTTTTTATTTTATTTGTCAGAAGTAACACAAAGCACGTAAGACTTATACGACGTACCCTACCCGACCATCCATGTATTACGTACCAATATACAGGAACCACCCCGGCGGCTCTTTCGAGTAAATATGGAACCAAGCGTATAATTTGGTATTCTAAGACATTTTTTATCACTTCTAGTCATATTATGTTCAGTAATACACACAATGTCGGGAATATTGTTACAATTTTCCAATGATTCAAGACTTAAGGTTAATAATATTAATATTAATAGGTCTTTTTTCGAAACTAGGCCGTTAATATTTTGGTGGAGTATTCTGATTCTATTGTAGGCGAAAAAAGTCATTTGGTTCTTTTATTGGTGAAGTACTACCATCAGTACCATCAACGCTTAATCCTATTTCCGTTTGGGTACTTTTGTCCGACATAGTTGGTAACTTTATATCCAGATTTTGAGATATATTTTGACAGTAGAGATCATGCTTTAATTTATAGTCTATACGAAGGGCTTCCCTTAAGAGTGACCGGCTTAAATGTAGAGCAGAGTAAGTGTGTCTAGGTATAAATGTACTATAGTTCATGTCAACAAAGTTAGCATTACAAAAATTAGAGCATGTAAATTTTAGTTCATAATTCAATTTTCTTATATTTAAATACTTATTGTATGGAACTTCTGAGAAAATAATGTTAGTGTTCCTAATGTCTGTCAGTAATTTTCTCATACAGTATAACGGTATAACAGGGTTCTTGTCATTTATTCCCCCAGCTATAATTAGGTAGTCATTTTTTTGCAAGTTACTTATTTCAATTTCAGCCGAGGAGAGCACTTCGCGTAGCTGTGCTCCAGATTTCCAAAAGCAGGTGACGAAAAACTCCTCTCCAATTAATTTTTGAAGTATGCGCTGTAGTTTAAACCCTTGTTGATCTGTCAAAATAAGTATTTTCCTCTTGTTGACCGCAGTTGCAGGTTTTGAAGTATTGAATTTTATGGGTAAAAAACGTTTTTCGGGTTGCGAAATTATAGGGGCTACTATCTCCTCAATATTATTGGTGGGTGTAGTTGAGATCAATCCAGTATTTATTTCCTGGTTGCACTGTGACCGTGTGTTGTCTTCTAATGTTTTGATATTTTTTGCGGGTTAAGTATCATTTCGGCGATTTGTTGCCGTTTGTTTGTTTCAGGCGTTTCAAGATTAATATTTGTAATGGATTTCCGTTTGTGCCCTGACTTTGGAGTGGAATTTCTTTTGTCGATGTCAATCATGCTAATTTTTTTGTAGGTATCTATCACCATTATATACTTTTGAATGTCTGTCTTAAGTCGAAAGTTCTCAGAGTTTAGGTTCTCAATTTCATGATGGGCACTTTGAAGGTCATTAGACAAAACCTTTATTTTATCTTGGAGGTCGAGTATCGTTTGACTATTATTCAGAGAGGTATTTGGAAGGCTCATCATGGTTGTATCAAAGAGGGCCGAACTGTTAGCAGTCAAGTCAGTCAATGAGCTCGATTGGTATGGTTTACGTCGGGTTACATTGTCATCCATTTTTGATGCCTACTTTTAATTTTTGAATTTATTGCGGTGATAGCTCTGTCCTTTGTTGTTTGCTGATTAAATTCCGTGAGTTAACCGAGAATATCAGTTTGTTCGAGTTCGTGCCAATATTATCTATGGTTGATTTCTATCGGTTGACCGAGAATGTCAGTCCATAGTGTGAATTTTAGAGTTGTGATGTTGGTAGCAGTGCGGCAATCAGCAAAACCAGCCAATCAACTGTTTTGTTTACATGTAATAGTTAAAAGTTTTAAATTTTCAAAATAAAAACTGGCTGCAGAAGAATGTATGCAGTAGAAAAACAATAAAATCAATCACTAACTTGGCACTTTAGTATTGTCTTCAATTGTTAACGTAATTTTCATAGTTTTATTAAAAGTTTTGTAAATATTTAGTCGTTTCAGAGCAGAATAATGGTTAGATGATTCGTATTCTTTTAACACTTTTACAAGTCACTGAGTTACTTTTCCCACATTATAACATTTTCTCATATAAACTTAACTTAACTTACACGAAACTGGTTTAGAAAAACTATTAAATTGTTTTATTATAAGATTAGCACAGAGGAATGTTTACACTTTTCACTTGCCGAAGTAACAGTCAAATAAAGAAGATACAAACAAACAATAAAGAAGATAGCTCTGCATTAGAATAGCACCTTACCTGATTTTCATAACGTACTTCACGTACAAATTCATGAAAACAGTTAGTAATAAAAATACTTTTCTAGTTCAGTGTACTTAGACACAACACGTTAACCAGGAAGGTTAAGAAGGTCATCGATATGTATGAAACCGCCGCTTTTTTGTAGTCATTCGAATTTGGTCGGATAGCCAGCCGTTGTTTATTTGTTTGTTTTCTGTTGATATCTACTTAATGCGAAACATTTCAAGCTGAATATTTTCACCATACATTCTTGACTAAACGCACTAATTATTGTTTTACACCTGCACATCCTGGGTTGAGCCGGTTTCTCGTATTTCGCCGTCAAAGTTACGACACCGTCGTATCGACTCATATGAATATTATTCAGTAACGCATCCACTCCGTATGGTTAATATAATCGTCCAGGAGCACCGAATACCGTTTTCAGCGAGTGTATACGTCTTCTTGTTTGGGCGCTGCGATAGGTTTTAGGTATTTCGAAAAAGCGCGATTACTTCGAAATCATAAATATTTTCTTAAATCTAATTCCGTCACAAATTCGCACAAATTAAGAGCTATTCGTGTATCTTTATTCTACAGGCGCACATACAATGGTTTCCGAGATACACGATTTTGCAAAACGTCGCCCCAGCAAGAATCTCAATATCTCGGAAACCTGAAGACGCACAAATTTTATTTTTGGCGCACATTTATGCACAAATATAAGCTCTCTACCCATGCACAAATTTTCTCCCTCCGATCATTCGTTTAGAATTTTCTTGCTGGAACAGCGTTCCCCCAGCAGAAACGGTTTTTTCCGTTTTTTTCCAAAACGACAGGGCGCACAATTTTTTTATTTGGCGCACATTTACAGCATACTACGCACTAATTATACGTACCACTCATATCACTCTAGGAGCTACTTTGTTGCTGGGGGGACGTACACGCAACATACATACTAAAGATAGGGGCAGTTAATATTCAATTGTTACAACATCATTTAAGCACTCCGAGTTTATTATTAATTCTTTGTTTTATAAGATGTAAATGCAATGAACATTTTCATCGAGGGTAAACGAACAGTGTGCGTTCGGTTTATAAAACGACGCAACGTATGAAGCGAACTGAGGTACCTACGCTCTAATAGACAAACGTGCAATATAAACGGACTTTATGTAACATTCCAAATGAAAAAGAAAATTGAAAACTGCGCTCAACAAACATGCAGGATGCGTTATGCGTGTAACTTGGCAATTAAAAGAGTGTCTATAGTTTCATACCGGATTCTTCTGGAACCGTGAAACTAGAATCTTAACGTTTTATAAATGCTTCAAAAGGGTTATTTGCCATATGTTTGCCATACAATCCATTTGATTTGATCTGATTTGAATTCAAAATTTGAATTATCGAACGCATCAGCGAGTATGATAATTACAATAGACTTAAGCATACTATAATAGGTCTGCCGTGAAATGTTATGTGACCTATAGCTTATAGGTATGTTTAGTTTACTGTTATATTAACAGTAAACTAAACATACCTATAAGCTATATAGTTGGTTAATAAATAAATAAATGACGATGTAGTGCGTCGGCTATGTTCGCGGTGAACAGGGTTGATAACTTTCACGCTGTAATGAGAAAGGCACGGGCCTCTTTTATGACCCGATTGCACACCTCTGACAATGGAATATTAAAAGCTATATACGAAGTTAACCTCTTCTTTGTGTGTGGCCATTAATATTCCTACAAATAGTAAAAAAACAAAATTATTTGTGTATATAAATAAATAAAAATTAAATTAAATTAGTTATGTTAAATGTAAAATTGGTTAATATAAAATGTAAAATTAAATCATGTGTATAATGTTGTACGATTTTAGGTAAGGAATGCCTGAAATAAACGCGATTTTATTTTATTTAATTTATTTATTAATATAATTATGTATGAAATAAGGGTACAATGGCGGTCTTATGGCTGAATAGCGAATTCTTCCAGACAAACTTTGGATGGACAGGAACAAAGTGAAAATAAAAGGATGAGGTATACTAAACAAATAAACCTAGATTATTAATAAATTGAAATACGGCTTGATACATAGATAATAATGTGATCGTGTATCACTGCCACAAAAATATATGCTTTATATTAGGCTCCTTAAGACTTATTTTGTTTAAGAAGAGGACCTATAAAGGTAAGCCTTTATAGGTCCTCACCACAGTATCAAATAACAACTTTATGAAAGTATTTTTTGTAAATCAACCTTTAACTTGTCCTTTGTTTGTTAAAGTTTGCTTGCAACTTTTTTTACCATTGCAGGGACACGAAGCTTTGTTTAAAAATCTCATAAAATAAACAGAGAAAGTTACCGTTTAAAAGGTTGGTGGCTTCAAACCAGGCACCGGCACCGACTTCATACCTTTTATAAGATATACCTATATAGTGGTGTGACCAGTGGACTGACATGTCAAAGGTCTCGAGTTCGAACCCGGGCACGCACCACTGACTTTTCGGAAGTTATGTGCGTATTTATCACATGCTCAAACGGTGAAGGGAAACATCGTGAGGAAACCTGCATGCTTGAGAGATTTCTCGATGGCATGTGACGTCTACCAACCCACGGTAGGCTAGCAGTAGCGTGGTGGACTACAGCCTCATCCCTCTTAAATGAGAGGAGACCTGTGCCCATCAGTGGGACAATAATGGGTTGATGATGAACAACAATTTCTTATACTTTTTCTTAATCTTTTGATTTTTACCGTGTTTTGATTGCCTAATTTGAACAAAAATGTCGGAGTGTCTAACTAGATATTACAGTTAGTTATTTCATTGTGAGATTATGTGAATGAAGTAGTTAAGTAGATTATCTTAGATTATATATAACATGTTTGTATCGCATCCTAAATAATGACTTTTACGTTGTGTATTGTTGTAATTACCGCAGGTATGTCATTTAATAAAATATAACCTTTGTTACTCGCTGATAACGTAACTTTTTATAGATGAAAGATGATTTAAAATCGTTTAACTAATTTTTGAGTTTATCTATTCATTCATATATATTATTGATATATTAAAAAAGGTTTTCATGACTAAACTATAATCTACTACGCTACTTAAGTGTTGGTTAGTAGAAAAACATCTTCCAGACATGCACTACAAACGTAATGTTCACAAGGCAATCACAGTATTTTTCTTCCGCTTCAAAAAACTTAACATGTATGTTCATTTCACTATCACTACTTGAACACGATTGCATTATAAACACCTATAATACTTACACGCAGTGAACAAGTGTTGTAATACCTACGTCCATGTCAAACAACATCGCTCACCCCATAAACGGCACATTAATATTCTCCCCGTACACATGGCACAACCTTGCCGGACGACAAAACCTGCGCCGCCGGACAAAAAATCATCCCGTTGTACAAACAAACGCTCTCACGGGGAGAACACAATAAAAATGTAATATTCTCTTTCAGCTTTGCTACGGTAAAGTGGATCCTTATTTAATTAATTATCCGTAAAGAAAATAGACAACTACATCTTTTGTATGTCCGCATTTGTTTTTGAAATAACTGACAATAATAATAATATAATAATAATAATAATAGTTTATTTTCTCTTCCACAAAGGTGCCTTGAAATAATAACAATATGTATGTATATTAAATACTAATCCTTTGTGGGAGACTGGTATCCGCACTAGGTTACCCTGTCAAACAGATTACCAGGCCCCCCTCATAATACTAAGTAAGTATAATACAATCGTTATAATTTTTTAATACATAGACCTTTGCTAAGAGGGCTAAATGAAATTGTGCAAAATTAACTTATAGTAAATATTACCATGTAGCAAAATTTGAGTGTGTATGTAAGCGTGAGTGATGTGCGTGTGAGTGATGTGCGTGTGAGTGATGAGTGTGTAGTTTAGGTTGATTAGGTAGAATGATTGATTAGTAGTAGTTAGGCTTAAACTCAGTTGTAATTACTTTGGTACTATTAATAAGTTTTCAGTATGTTCATAATTAAGTTTTGATAGGTAAGAAAAAAGGACTTGCTTACACTTACCTTTAGGAAGGTGGTATATTCCTAATATTGAGTTAATCTTATTATATAGATAATTACTCAAGAAGCAATAACTGCGTTGTGCTAGCGCGGTTTTGAAGTATTTGCTTGTACAAACCTTGGTCTTATTGCGTTTATGGAAATTTATTGTACGGTTATATATTAAGTTAGAATGTTTCCGTAAAACTGTTTGCATGATGAAAAGTTGCCGGACCGTTAAAAAATTGCATTTGGCAAAAAGTTCAGAGGTAGGGTAGAAGTATGGAAGGGAGTGCGCTACCTTAAGCACTGCTCGTTGTGCTCGTTCAACTTTAATCAAATTACTTTTAAAGGTTCCACCCCACGTAGTGACACAATAGGATAACAGCGATTGACATAAGGCGTAATATGTAGTTTTGAGAATTTTATTATCAGCAACGTGTTGTAGATTTTTAAAAATGTAGATGAGTTTTCTCACTCTTTTAGCTAAAAGGTCAGTGTGTTTAGAGAAATTAAGATTTTTGTCGATGATAACGCCAAGGTATTTTATGTCGTCAACTTTTAGAAGAGGTGTGCAAGAACAATTGGTGGAAGAGTGATTGTTGCATGTGTGGGCTATTATGTTTAAGGAGGGATTAACTGTAGAGTGTGAATTGGTTAGCATTAATGTTATGTATTTAGTTTTGTCGATGTTGAGTGTGAGAAGGTTGGCATTAAGCCATCTTGCTACCTTAGTAAAACCAACTTGGGCAAGTCGATACACTTCTTCCCAAGTGTCACCATAAAAAAGCAGTGCAGTATCATCTGCAAAAGAGATTATCTTCCCATTTTCTAAATCAATTTGGCAAAGGTCATTTATAAATATTAAAAATAAGGTAGGTCCCAAAATACTACCCTGTGGAACTCCTATATTTACTTGACAATCATCACTCATCCATTGGTTCACCTTAACACGTTGTACACGGCCAGTAAGGTAACTATGGAATAGCTCCAATTGCGTTCCACGGATTCCAAAGTGGTCTAATTTCTTTAGCAAGAGTGGAGCGGAGACTGTGTCAAAAGCTTTGGCTAAATCAAGGAATACAGTTATAACTTTCTTCCTTTCATCAAGCCTCATGACTATATTATCTGTAAGTTTGTGTATAGCATCATTAGTTGATTTGCCTACTCTAAAGCCATATTGGTTGTCAGATAGTAAATTTTTAGACTCTAGATAAGTTGTTAGTTGTTTATTTATAATTTTCTCTAAGATTTTAGAAACTGTGGGCAGAATTGATATAGGGCGGTAATTGTTAACACAGTCTCTGCTACCACTCTTGTATATTGGATGGATGAGCGATTTTTTGAGCTCTAATGGAAAAATTCCAGTTGAAAGGGAAGCATTACAGATATAAGTTAAAGGAGTAGCTAATATGGAAGAGTATCTCTTTATGAAAACACTTGACACATTGTCACAGCCCGCAGAGCAGTTAGTTTTAAGATTATTAATTATGGATATTATCTCATTTGAGTCAGTTGGCAGGAGGACAAATGATGTAGGATTTCGTGAAATTAAGTCAAGATGGGTAGTTGTATGGTCTGTGATAGACAGAGCTTGTGTAAGTTTAGTCCCTATTTCACTAAAGAATGTGTTTATCTCATTTATTGATTTTAATGGATTATTGGCATTAATTAAGTCAGGAGATTGGGTATTTTGTTTATGGGTATAAGTGATATTTTTGATAGTTTCCCATAGCTTTTTAGTATTTGATTGGCAACTCGAGAGTTGCGATTTATCATATTCTTGTTTTAGTTTTTTTAATATATTATTGCAATAGTTGCGGTAGCGAGTGTATGTTAGTTTTATTACATCATTTTTTGGGTATTTCTTAAACTTAAGATGAAGATTGTCACGATTACGTATGCACCGTAACAATCCTGGAGTAATCCAAGGTTTAATTACGCGTTTGCGCCTAGGAATTAACTTTAATTTAGTACAACTTGTTATAGCGTTCGCAAGGGAATTGAGAAATAATGATGTAGCCATATTTAAATCCTGTATCGAGTATATATATCCAAAGTTCATGTCTTCAAGTTTTTTGTCAAGAGACAAGTAGTCGATAACTTTTATATTTCTAGATAGGCGGGGTGTCGGTTGCATAAGAGTGAGACTAATAATAACGGTGTAATGATCGGTCACGGTTGTGTGTGCTACAAGTGTTTTTATAGGAAGCTTGGTTTTAACTATTACGTGATCGAGACATGTGAGAGAGTGCGTAGGGATGTAGTAAGTCGGCAACATACCGTGAGAAGCCAAGAGGTTTAAGTAATTTTCGGCTCTGTTATCTGTGGTAGATGAAGGGTTGATATTTATGTTAATATCACCCGTTAAAATGATATTTTTAAAAGAACAAAGGGATAATAAGTATTTGTTTAAAGACTCAAGGAAATTAGTGATATTTCTTTCTCCAGGGGGGCGATATAAAGCAATTATTACAGTTTGAGGATTGATTTTTATTAATAAACAGTTTGCATCGATTATTGAGAGTTCGGATATAGTATAAACATGATCGGTTTTATAATATACAATTACGCCCTCATTTTGAGACTTTATGTTCTTTGTGAAGTAGGATTGATAGCCATTCAATAATGGTACATGTTGGTTATGAAGTAACCAACATTCAGTGAGAATGATAATGTCCCAATCTACTCCGGCTCGTTTAATGATTGTATATAGTCCTAGAATATTGCGTTTAACACTTCTTATATTTTGAACCATTATATTTACCGACGACTTATTGATTAATTTAAAGCAGTTATCTATATTGCAAGTGTTGAAATCCGCTACTGTTAAGTTATCTAAATCATTATTTATAGTTGTTTGGGAATTATGATCGAATTTTTAGAAATAATATTAAATATCTCTTTTATAAGAGTCAGTGACTTTTTAGATGTTATATGATTACCAACTTTTAAATTTAATGTATAAAACCAAAGTAATACTAGTATAATAGAAGAAGTGTCAACAGTCCATTTATTGTGGTAGCTGTGTATATTCAAGATAATTACAACGTATTTTTTTCGTGTCAGTTCGGGTAACAGTGTAACTGATTTTATATGAATTTTATATATTAGTTTAATGTTACAATGTAGGGGATATAAAAGTACTAGTGTGGAATGTGTTATGTTTGAATGGATGTGTAATTTCGTGTCAGTTTGAGTAAATAGTGTTTGGTAATATTGTATAAGTGATATATTATATAATAAGTTAATGTTGCGTTTTACGAAAGTATCACAATAATATAAGATATAAAAACGAAAACTATAAAAATAAAAGGTAACATGCATATGAAAAACAATCAAAGAGTAAAAATATGACATTAAATATGTTAGTCATGCTGACATTTTAAGCTTATCTAAGTCTCGATCTGAGGTAACGCGTATTTGCAGTGAGTCTTGACTTTTTTTAAGATAGATAGTGCCATTCGCAGTCCAGCAAAACGCGTAATTATGAGCCTTCTGGAAAGTTCTTGCCAGGTAATATAGGCGATGGGTTTTATAGGTAAGTGTTTCCGACACATAAATTGGCTTCAGCGGGTGTTGGGAGTTGAGGTGCGTAGTATTTAACTTATCTCCTTTAATTTTAGATTTGTTAAAGTTTCTCACACCTTTTATGATCTCATCCTTCGTCAATACAGTCGTAAAGTCAACTATAACCGGATTTGAATCATTACTTGATTTTATTCTATAAATATCCCTGATTCCCAATTTGTCAATGTCAACATTAATTATTTTGCCTAGGCTGATGACAGTCTTGCAGAGATCCGATTTGGTTTCACCGGGGATTTTAGGGATGTTATGTATTTCGACTCCTGATATCCGTGATTTACGTTCCAATGTTTCGAGTTTCTCTTCAAGCTGTGTGATTGTTCTTTTGTCAACCTTTCTTTCGGACTCAAGGTCACAAATACGTAGAAGAAATTCATCATACTTAGCTGACATCAAAATTACACTCTCTTTCAATTCAACATTTTGGTCATTGAGTTTACCAATTGTAGATTGCAAAGCCTGAAAACGCATGTCCTGTTCTCGAGAAAAATTTGAGAACATTTCTTGAATCATGGTCATGAGATTACTGCTATCCTCCTCATCAAATTTCCTCTTTTTGCGCTCAGTTATGTTCATAGTGATACCATGAAGATCAGGCGCAGACTCACAGTGTTGTAGAGGCAAGCCTTTCGTAGTTAAAGTTCGTTGTACAAGCGCGTCTTGTTTATATTCAAGCGCTGGCGCCGTAGTAGCCGGCAGCAACGGAGTAGGCGAGGCAGGGGGAGTTCTATTGATAGGCATTCCACTGTTTTACTTTAATTTAGTTTAAAAGTACCAGGCTAACAGAATTCGACCAAGTTAAACAAACCGTAATCAGTTACTTAAGGAGGTCAAGCAATAATGGTGGCAATCGATGGTTTCATACACTTTTGTGTTCCGTCCAGTCAATGTTGAGCTCTGGTTTGACGCACACAGAATTGAGGTCGGAACTGTAGTCAATGTTGTATCTCTTTTCAACCCACCGTTAGAGATATGTCGCAAAATATGCTGTTACGCTCTCACATACAATATTAGTATAATAATTGCATATGTGAATCGTTAAGTAAAAGAATCAATGTGTTGAATGGAGTGTTAATTACTCACAGTTATGTTAAGCCACGTTATAGTATCTTTGGTTTTATGATCTCCTGGTATATCACTTGAATTAATTTGTAATATTTTCAACAATATCGTTAAAAAATAAATGGCAATAATTAAACTTTAAACACGTCTGCTCTCAGCAGGGGTCCGGAGGGAAGGGGGACAATGGACAGGAAATAGCAGTTTTGACTTCTATCTTTAGAAAATGACAGAGCAATGACTGTGACGGTTATTATTTTTTTATTAGTGAACAATAGCCTAGCTTTTTAAATAAATCAAATAAAATATTCACATATTCAAGTCTTTTGAGCTTCTGTAATATTAAAAAGTAACTAGTTACCTAATTAAGTGTACCACATTATATCACATTTTATACTTTACTAGCTGTTACCCGCGACTTCGTCCGCGTGAAATTTAACGAAAAATGTAATGTTCATATTCATGCATTGGTCAGCTCCCGCGTTTTTAAGTCATACGGAACTCTAATTCGTTTCTTGTTCTTAAATTGAAGTAGCCTAAGTTACTCCTTACGATGGTGAAAGTCCCTACAAAATCGGTCCAGCTGTTGCAGGAATTAGAAGGAACGAAGAGACAGACAAACATTTTAGATTTTTTTTTGTGTAATTACCGTATATATACTTTTATATATGAAATTACAAACAGAAATTCCAATTTTAAGGAGTATAAAATATTTGCATTGCATCAAGCTTTTATGTGAGTTCAACCTCTTTTGAATAAAATCGGAGTGAGTTTTCAAGCATAATTATGTCAAATAAAAAGTAATTTAAATCAAAAGCACTAAGGAGTATTGATATCACCTCCAACATAATTCCCTATCTCTTTTTAATCCCGTCAGGGATTGAATTTCGATAAAATACGAAATACGTCTTCCATCAATTCTGTTAAAGAATGTTTATGCAAAATTTGAAGTAGATTGGACCAAGGAATCACGTTGTCTCGTACAAACTTGGTCCCCCTATCCCCCCCCCCTTATGGGCAAAATTTCGGAAAATCCTTTCTTATCGGATGCCTAAGACTACACTCGCCAAGTTTCATTGAAAATTAGAGAACTTTCATACTAACTTTGCACCCCCTTTTACCCCCTTAAGGGATGAATTTAAAAAAGGGATGTCGGAAATAATCATGATTAGGATCTTATAACCAAAATATAACATTTTATAGATATAAATTTGAAAATCAAAGAAATTTCATATTAACTTTGCACCCCCATTTTACCCCTTTAAAGGGTGATTTTTGAAAAAATAAACTAACTAACTTCAAAATCAGCCAAGTTACATACTAACCTTACACCCCCGTTTTACCCACTTAGGGGGTGAATTTTCAAAATTCCTTTCTTAGTGCTCCCCTACGTTATAAAAGGAATCCCTGTGCAAAATTTCAAGTTTCTAACCCTTATAGTTTAGGCCCTGCGTGGATATGTCAGTCAGTCAGTCAGTCAGTCATTCAGTCAGTCAGCTTCTCCTTTTATATATATAAGATTTAGAACACAATATTACTGGGCTAGCCGGTAATATTGTGTTCTGTGCTTGCGCTCTCAACCGAGCTCTAACGACAGACAGAGTTTTTAAAGTTCATTTTATTTACATGCAGTTTAGTCTGGCTGACATGCTTAAATTTTTTTTGGAAATTGCGAACTGTAAAAATTTATTGTAATATATGTAAAAACTGCTGTGTGTTATTAGAACAAAGTACTCAAAGTTCTCAAACAATAAGAAGATTCTGGTATCGGAGTAAATACTCCGGTAGAGAAGAAGAAGAATGCATTCCATGAAGTTATTCCATTTTAAGAGCACATCTAACACACTTTTAATGAATCTGCAGAAAGTAACATTATTTTGCAGTAGATACCTACACAGCAGGTGAAATGAAATGCTCGATTATTTATTTATTTATTTATTTATTGAGAAACAAACAGTCACTTACAAAACAGGAATAATATATATGATTTACAATTAGACCTGGAGTTTCCTTAAGATATTAAAAACAGTGAAAAAAAAGCAGTGAGTATCTAATTATCTAAGTTACAGAGAAATAAATCAACTTAACAATAATCGGACAATTATAATGTTACAAAATAAGCTAGTGAGGAAATTAGCCATTACTATCTATTACCGTCTGAAAACACGTTTTATGGAATTTATATTACAGTTAAATAAATCTATCTTCTGAAGCTTATCATTTTCATTGAATAATTTGCAAGCACGCCTTATAAATACATTACGCGCATAACACGTTCTACTATGCGGAATTGAAAATAAATATTTTTTCCTACATTGACGCTGATGACTACGAGGGACTCTAAAGTGAATTAAAGAACAATGGCGTTATTTATTCATAATAATTACAAACTGTACAATAGGAAATAAGTATATTTCTTGTTAATAGGTTTAATTAGTTATTATAGTATAGTCAACTATTTATTTTCAGGTTGTTTGCTGAGAACGACTTTGTATGTCTGTGAGCAAACATAGATAATTGCATGATAATAGACCTGAACTACCAGTGGGTCCATTGGAGATGGCAAACAGCAGTAATATCCCACAACCACCACCTGTGTCTGCATCCGCTGAACCTATTATCTCCAGTTATTAAATGAGATTCTACCCTTCAGTGAAGAATTAAATCTAATAAAAGCAGTCTTGCCATGTTGTGTCATGTTATACCACCAGCATCTTTCTTAGATGAGAGATTATTACTAAGAGAGACATTTTTGAAAATTAACAATAAAAGTTATTGTTATTAAGTTTGTTTAATTTATTTTTCTATGGCTTTCAATAATTAATCATTAGATATCTCTACATATATAAATACAGTTAAATAATGTGGGTTGGATAAAGTTGGATTCCCAACTGAATCTAAGCCATTTCTACTTTATTATTATTACTTTATTACTGGGTATCAAATATATTTATTATAAAATATATTTGATACACGTATTTACTTCATTGATTGAATGATTGTTTATTTCTGTAAATAGATCTTTTTAAAGACACTTTTACAAGTCATGTTCATCATTTTTTTTTTTAGTATCTAGTTGACATCGGCATTTCCTAACTGACGACCTCTGAGAAGAAATGCCGAAACAAACTCAGTGAATCATGGTACTGGCGAGTTAGACCTCTGTAGTTGTGTCCGCCCGCGCGAGCGCATCGCAACGATAGCGCTGCCCCGCTCGCGCGCGGTGGAACGCGTGACGTAGCGAGCCAACCGGTCGACCGGCGGGCGATCGCTAGAACAATAGACGCGTCATAGCTGCGCTGGCCAGCTGATAAGTAATTATCTACTAATGTAAATATGTTTGTATATTGAATGTTAGTTACATAAATTATTTTATTTTGCTTTTTGAATTTATATAATACTAGTTGTTAAGTTGTAAATATGTATATAAATTATTTAATTTTAAACAAACGCATAATTTATATTTAATTTTAATTAGATTGAACAAAATAAGATTTAATAAATAAAAGTAGGTCACTACATCACCCCCTTCCAGAGACCGTCAAGGGCGATAATAGTCGGGAAATTTAACGCGACGTCCTGAGCGCGTCGCCTTGATGACGCCATCATCAGGGGAAGGTAAGCCTCGGTTATCCGCTGTGGGTGTGTAGTGATGAGTGTTAGTGTTGAGTGGTGATTGCGGTATGCTATGGTGTATGTTAGTGGTATGTGGTGAGTATGACGTGTTGTCAGGGTCATGAAGTATGAAGGCAGGCTTAATGCGGTCTATCGATACGGCAACCTGTTTACCGTTCACCATTAACTTAAAAATCTTGTCACCTCTTTCAATGACCTTGTGAGGACCCGAGTATGCCGGTTTTAAGCCACCAGCAGTGCAGTCCCTAAGGAAGATATGAGTCGAAGAGGATAATTCCTTATGAATAAAAATTTTGAGTTTGCCGTTGTGTCTGGATGCTGGTGACGGTTGTAGACTCCGAACAATACTCCGAAGCCGAGAGAGGTAGTCCGTCATGTCGACAGTCTCGTCAACTTGTGGGTCGAAAAATTCGCCTGGGAGGCGCATTGGCTGGCCGTAAACTAATTCGGCAGCGGAAGCCTCAGCATCTTCTTTGTAGGCGCTGCGCACGCCTAACAGGACTAGTGGAAGAGATTCCACCCAACTATCATTTGCATGGCAGGTGATAGCAGCCTTGAGTTGACGGTGGAATCTTTCCACCAACCCGTTACAGGCAGGGTGGTATGCAGTTGTTCTGCGATGTTGGAACCCAGCAATGGTTGACAACGATTTAAAAAGTGCTGATTCGAACTGCCTACCTCGATCGGTTACGATATCCGATGGGCAGCCGAAGCGGGAGATCCAGCCACTCAGCAAAGCCTTTGCCACTGTTTCTGCGGTTATGTCTGCTAACGGTATTGCCTCAGGCCAACGCGTAAAACGATCGACGGCGGTGAGACAATAGCGAAAACCTTGACACAATAGCAAAGGTCCTACGAGATCTATGTGAATAAAGGCGAATCTCGACCGCGGCAACTTGAATGCGTGCAATGGAGCGGAGACGTGTCGTGTGGTTTTAGAGCGCTGACAAGCCAAGCAAGTGCGAACCCACTCACGACAGTCTCTCCTAACGCCAGGCCATACATATCGGTCAGAGACCAATCTTGCGGACGCTTTAGTACCTGGATGGCTCAATGAGTGCAGGCTCAGAAAAATGGTCCTGCGCAACTCTTTGGGCACAAAAGGTCTTGGCGTGGGGGTTGTAACGTCGCAGTATAGCTGCTTCTGCGAACCTGGTACATTAACTAATTGAAGGCGTAATGAGGTATTCCCAGCAATCAGTAGCTTCAGCCCCTGGTCCTCCAGTTGCGCTGCAGCGATCCTCTCAACGGGCACAGGTTGAGTAATTTCCTCAACGCGCGAAAGGGTATCCGCCACGACATTGTTCTTCCCGGATATGTGCCTGATGTCCGTTGTAAACTGGGCAATGAGATCCAGGTGACGGAACTGACGTGGGGAACAATTCTCTTTACGAGAGTGGAAGGCGAATGTGAGAGGCTTGTGGTCTGTGTAAATCACAAAGTCACGAGCCTCCAGCATGTGCCGAAAATATTTCACACTCTCGTAAATGGCGAGCAGCTCGCGGTCGTACGGAGAGTACTTAACCTGTGCCTCGCTCAGTTTCCGTGAAAAGAAGGCAAGTGGCTCCCAAGCTCCTGCGTTCAGTTGCTGCAGGACTGCGCCCACGGCCTTGTCGGAAGCATCCGTGACCAACGCCATCTTAGCGTTGCAGTCAGGGTGCGCCAGGAGTGCTGCTCTGCAGAGACTGTCCTTGCACCTTTGGAATGCCTCGTGTTGTTCGGGTGTGAAATTGACTGGATGTGAGCCTTTTACGGAGTCAACAAGGAGGGCATTCAGAGGTGCCTGGTAAGCAGCTGCGTTTTGGACAAACCTGCGGTAAAAATTTAACATCCCAAGGAATCTCCGCAGCTCTCTTACGGTCTTGGGTGCTGGGAAGCTCTGGATAGCCTCGACCTTGGAAGGTAAAGGTCTTGTACCCTTGGAAGAAATATGATACCCTAAAAAATTGACCTCCGGCACTCCAAACACGCACTTAGAGCTGTTGATGACCATACCGTAATCTCTGAGTCTGGTAAAAAGCTGACGCAGGTGGAGCTCGTGGGACTTCTGGTCTTTTGAGAAGACCAAGAAATCATCCAGGTATGCGTACGTGAAGTCCAAACCCCTGAGCATTTCATCTACGAAGCGCTGAAACGACTGTCCGGCATTTCGAAGACCGAACGTCATGAACGGAAATTCGAAAAGACCGAACGGCGCTGTGATTGCGGTCTTCGGGATGTCGTCTGGATGCACAGGAATCTGGTTGTAGGCTTTTACCAGGTCAATTTGGGAGAATACGGTACAGCCAGACAGGCTATGAGCGAAGTCCTGGATGTGCCGGATGGGGTATTGATCAGGGATAGTTCTCGCATTCAACATCCTGTAATCGCCGCAGGTACGCCAACCATCGTCTTTTTTAGGTGCCAGGTGCAGAGGCGACGACCACGGTGACTCAGACGAGCGACAGGTACCACACTGCAACATTGCCTCAAATTCGGCCTTGGCAATTTTTAATTTGTCAGGTGCCAATCTGCGCGGTGAACACGATACTGGTGGCCCTGGTGTAGTGCGAATGTGGTGTACTGTATTGTGTTTCGATGTACGGTGTATACCATGTGGGCGAGTGATGTCGGGAAATTCCCGCAGTATGTGTGTGTATGCGGAATCACCGAGACTCACCCTCATCGAAGAGACGTCATCAGAACGACGGACAGGCAAGGCCGGGGTGGAGAGCGTTGTATGGTTGTCGAGGAGGCGCTGGTTCCTGCAATCAACAACAAAATTATAAAAAGATAAAAAATCCACGCCTATTATCGCCTTTGTTACATCGGCAACAATAAATCGCCAGGCGAAGTCACGGCGCAACCCTAGATTTAAATTTAAATTTACAAAACCGTAGGTGTTTATTGGTGTGCCGTTTGCTGCACACAGTTGGTAGCTGGTTTTTTCCACTCTCTTCGCTATTGATGATCGGGGGTAGACACAGAGGTCGCTTCCAGTGTCGACCAAAAACTGTACCTTCGACCTTTGACCGGTAACGAATAAGCGACCAGCACTCGGACAATCATCGGCCGCCATCACTGATTGCCCCGCACATTTCCCGACGTAGGGTAGTCGCACGGCTTTACGCACTTCTTAGCCCGGTCACCGAAATCCTGGTGGTACCAGCACTGCGGGAATTTTTCGTAGCTGGACTGCGACCTATTCGAGCTGGACCGATAGCGTGTGCGACTGCGGGAACGTCCTCTAGAGCGAGACAATCGCTCGACCTTGTCCGCCAGTTTCTCCATTTGCTTGGTTAGGGCAGCGATCTCAGCGTTCATGTTGTTGACCGGGGTGCTCGACGATGCAGGAGTGGCAATGGCAGATGTTGATGCCACTTGGGTGCCGACGACGTCATGGATCCGGTCCGCCAGCTCAGCCAACTCCGCTATGTCCTGCTTGGTCTGAGAGGCTATTATAACCTGTGTGCTTGCGGGTAGGCGGCTCGTCCAAATCGTCCGCAAGAACTCCTCCGGTACACCTGGACCAGCGAGGTTGTGGAGGTGTCGGTAAAACTGGGAAGGTTTCCGGTCGCCCAGCTCCTCATGCATGAGAAGCTGTTTCACTTTCTTCTCCCGCGAAGCCGACAACCTCTTAATGAGCTCACCTTTCAACTTCTCATATTTTTCGGTGGCTGGAGGGTAGGTGATAACATCTTCAACCTCTGCTGCGTACTGCGGATCCAACTTCCCCGTCACATAATAGAATTTGGTCTCGTCCGACTTTATATTGGACAAAACGAACTGTGCTTCCATCTGCGAGAACCACAGCGCTGGTTTCTCGGGGTAGAAAGGCGGGATCCGTACACCCACACGAAAGGTTTCCGCTGCCACGTTAGCGTCACCCGGGCTGCTGCGTGTTTTACTCTCTGCCATCGTGCTCTTGAACGGGGTCACCAATGTAGGTGATGAAGATGAGATGATGTGTGTGGAGTTGGGAGAAATGAATATAAAGCCCAAGTACACAAGAAGTAGTATGAAAGTTTATTGCACAGACACAGGTTACAGTTCACACACACAAGAGTTCCACAGAGAAGAAGGAGTGATAGAAATATAGATAAGCGACAGAGAACAGAATAAGAATAAAGCTAGGTTTAAAACACAGTAAACTAAAGCGGGGCGAAGCTATGATTTTTATCGTAACAGCGGTGGTAGATGCGAGTAGCGTACTGGCGAGTTAGACCTCTGTAGTTGTGTCCGCCCGCGCGAGCGCATCGCAACGATAGCGCTGCCCCGCTCGCGCGCGGTGGAACGCGTGACGTAGCGAGCCAACCGGTCGACCGGCGGGCGATCGCTAGAACAATAGACGCGTCATAGCTGCGCCGGCCAGCTGATAAGTAATTATCTACTAATGTAAATTTGAATGTTTGTATATTGAATGTTAGTTACATAAATTATTTTATTTTGCTTTTTGAATTTATATAATACTAGTTGTTAAGTTGTAAATATGTATATAAATTATTTTTGAATTTAATTTTAAACAAACGCATAATTTATATTTAATTTTAATTAGATTGAACAAAATAAGATTTAATAAATAAAAGTAGGTTCACTACAATAATAATAATAATAATAAAAAATCTATAGGTATACCTATACAATTTATGTCAAGATATAAAATAATGTAAAAAAAAAAAAATTAACATCAATGTCACGAAAAAATAAAAACAATGTCCAAATTATAATAAATTACAATAAAAGACGTTCGATAGCCCGGTTCATTAGAACTATTCAATCCCAAGCAGTTTTATCGTCCATGTAATCTTTTAAAGTATAGTAGCCTTTAGCACAAAGTCTCTGTTTGACAAAGGATTTAAATCTGCTGAGACTTAATGTTTGTACATATGGATATCACAATGCTTTTCAAAGAGATTGATATTCTTGTAAGCATATAAAAGATTTTCGTAAATATACTGTGATGGAACAGTCATAATATCAATTTCTTTAAATTTCTCCCTCAGTGAATATCTGGGACTTAAGTTATAAATTGATCGAATAGCCCTTTTCTGCAACACAAAAATAGTTTGGATGTCAGCAGCATTCCCCCACAGTAGAATGCCATATGACATCACGCTATGGAAATAACTAAAATAAACTAACCGAGCTGTAGGTATCTATATTCGTTAAATTACGATTTTTTTAACGGCATAAGCTGCAGAACTAAGCTTCTTCGTCAATTTCTCTATATGTGGGCCCCACTGAAACTTAGCATCTAAGGTAATGCCTAGAAATACAGTGGTATCTACAAGATCCAACTCTCCACCGTTAATTAGTACACTGGTTTTAACTTGTCTAACGTTAGGCGTTGTAAACTTAATACATTTAGTTTTGTTTTCATTCAAAAGTAAATTATTTGCATTGAACCAATGTACCACTTTCGAGATAGCAGTGTCCACATCGTATGTAGTCCTTTGCTGACGTTTTAGTTTAAATAAAAGCGAGGTATCGTCTGCAAACAACACTATCTCTTGATTATCTCCCATCAGATACGGTAAATCATTAATATAAATTAGAAATAAAAAAGGCCAAGAATTGAAGCTTGCGGAACTCCCATAGTAACAACCGACCCCGGAGATCTCTTTCCATTGACGTCCACCTTCTGAATCCTCTTACCCAGGTACGAAATAAGAAGATTCAGAGAAGTGTTCTTCACGCCATAGTGGTGTAACTTCCTGATCAATGTATCGTGAAGAACGCAATCGAATGCCTTAGACAAATCGCAAAAGATACCCAAGGCATCGTGTGACTCTTCCCATGCATCAAAAATGTGACCTAGAAGTTCAACATCGGTTGTTGAACGACGCTTGGTAAAGCCAAACTGTTTTCTATTAATTAGGTTGTTGGCGTAAAAGAAACTTTGTAATTGATCTAAAATTATTTTTTCAAAATTTTTACTGAACGTTGGTAGCACTGATATCGGTCTAAAATTAGTAGGGTCTGACGTGCTACCTGACTTAAACAAAGGTATAATCTTACTATTTTTCATAAGATCAGGAAATGTACCACTAATAAATATAAATATAAAGGATAAAGTGGGTGCTACAATGTAAATAATAGATTTGGCAACGTCAACAGAATTTCCCCACAGGTCTGCAGTTTTTTTTACATTTAGCGTATTGAAAGTTTTAATAATATCGCTACTGTTAACATGTTTAAAATTAAATTCAATAAAGCTAGCTTTTACATTTTCCCTAAGTAGGTTCTCTAAGATCGACTTCTTGGAACCGTGCAACTAGAATCATAACGTTTTAAAAGTGCTTGAAAAAGTTTATTTGAAATAAAAACCTTTTGATTTGATTTGATTTAATTTGCAGACAGGACCGTCATTCTAAACAATACCCGATTATTCTTTACATGAAATATTAGAATATCTATTTTATTTTATGTTTTTATTTTATGTTTGCCAATAAAAGAGTCAAGTAGATCTACTCCACCCATGTGTCGGTTATAGTGCTGAATAATGTTAGGGCAGTCGATGTTCACATAACGTTTAGTTTTCTTACAAAACCGTCTAACACTTTTTTTAGGTTGCTCGCCGACGAAAGAAGACGCGAGAACAACTGGTTTATTGTCGAACCACATAACTGTAACAACTGGTATACCCTCAACAGTGGTAGTGCCGGACAAAAGGGGCGCCGCAGGCGCCCCTTTTTACCCTATCGCTCATAGTTCGAGGTCTACTTACTCGCAAATTCCCTAAATTAAGCGAAAAAATCGAATGTTCGAAATCGAAAGAATCGAAACGTTTGATAGGAGCACTGTATCAACTGTATGCAGTTCATTTTACCGCGAATCCCCAATCAAATGTACAGAAATGTTGAAAAAATGCTGCAATTTCTTGAAAGATTATAGAAATACAGGTTTTAAAAGCGCAATTTTTCTGCAAAGGAATTGGCCGAAGATCTAGAAATTGAACCCGCTTTTAGAGCTACGACAAGAATTCGATATGTTAAACGTCAAGCTGGTGAAACTGCACGCGATGACCCCATAATTTCTCCAAAAAAAAAACAATTTGAGGTTGAATTTTTCAACTGTCTTTTAGACACCACATTAATTTCAGTCAATGAAAGGTTCGAACAGTTAAATGAGAATTTTTGACTTTTTTATACAATATGTCAAACTCTGTTGTAATCTCCAATTAAAATTAACTGAAGACTCTAAATCAGACATAGATGGTTGTATGTTGTGTGATGAACTTGTAACTCTGATAGCGTTTTTGCCTGATCAGAATGGGGTTAGGTACTCCTATTTTTGTTTTAAATTTCATTAAAGACTTATAAGAACTGTATCCAAATGTATGGATAGCATTGCGAATATTATTGACTATACCTGTAACGGTTGCTGGTGGGGAGAGGAGTTTTCAAAGCTGAAGCTGATAAAAACCTATCTTCGATCAACAATATCTCAATCTAGATAGACAAACTTAGCAACTTTGTCAATTAAAAACGAAATTGCTGAAAAAATCGACTTTGATAACCTTGTAAGAGAGTTCGCTGATAGAAAAGCCAGAAAAAGTAAAATTTTATTAGTTATTTTCTAATAAACGGTTATTTTTATAATAAATAATTATTTCTTTTAATAAATGGTTATTTCATTATATCCTTTCCCTTTTATAGTATGGGTTTAAATTGCAGTTAGGGGGCGCCGTAGAAATCTCGCCCAGGGCGCTGGTAGTGTTAAAACCGGCACTGAGTGGTACTCCACTCTTCTGAATATATGCGTAATTTCTTGGCTTTGATTAGTTCTTTATGGGAGGGTATCTGTATGTTCTTTCCCAAGCGATCTTTATTTACTGTACCTAACGTGTGTATTCCTAGTTTTGCTAAATAGGAAATCAATTCAGGCGATGTATAATAGTTATCAAAGAAAACTTTATAATTTTTTTGCTTTGGAACACATCGACATAGCCGTACTACAATGTTACTACTTGCGCCTAAATCAGGTTCATCTGGCAATCTCAGTTCAGAATCGTTTTCAGAGCCCGAATAAATTTCAAAATCATAAGCAAAGCCAGTGTCATCGCATAAAACTAGTAACTTGTAACCCCATTTATGGGGTTTATTCGGAAGATATTGACGTAAAAAGTTACACGCTTTTGTAGCACACATTTGCTCGTCGACCGAAAGCGTTTCTTTTTTAGGTATCTTCTGACATTTTTTTCTCAAAGTCTCGAGAAGAGGTCGTATTCGAAACAGTCTGTCATGTCCAGGTTCACCTCTTAGTTTATAATTTTCGTTAACATTAAAATGTATAAAACTCCGCAATTTTTCAAAATCTGACAGAGTCATAGTGTTGTATATTAGTGGAACACCTAGCTCTGAGTACCACAACTAGCGTATATTAGAGAGCGGTACTAGTCCCAACAAAATACATATACCGAAATATTTCTTCAGCTCTATCTCTGTTACTACGTATGGCTTGGAGGGATCTTTCTGAACACTATACTTGGTAGATTCCTCGGCAATATGATGAAGTAAATCGGCATCAAAAAAGTACAAGAAATACTGCAGATGTGTTTCGAAATCCACGAAAGGTGCTTCTAGCTTGTCATTTCCCCTGAAAGGACTAGGTAGTGATTCAAAAGTACATCTGCGCCATAAATATCTTCTCTTATTTCTACTAGTTCTGACAATCGGGTGAGCTGGTCGCACTAGAGAGCGACTTGTGTGATCTTGTTGCGACGAACGTCTAGTTCTAGTCGAAGCCGGCGATGAACTGGATTCAAGATCATTTATGTGACCAGAAGTGCTGGGCTGAGGTTCTCTATTGGTACTTTCCGTAATTAAATTCGAGGTACTTGCCTGTAACGCATATGCATCTAAGGTTTCTTCTAAGAAATCATCCTGAAGTAATTGAGGAGTTCCTACTACCTCATCCATCACTAAGTCACGAAGTGTGATCAGTTCATCGTTGCTATCCTCTTCAGACGCTTCCAGTCCATATTCGCTTCCCGAAGGTAAGTCCAAAAAGGACTGAATATTCTTATCTGTCAATGATTTATGAGGCCTCATCTGTGAAAAAAATAAATAATTATGTAACCGTTTTGCATGTTGTGACATATCAGTCACATTAAATAAAAACTCAATATTTTACACAAAATTTATCAAAATCATTGAAAACTAACTTTATGGTAAAATACAAACATAAAATTACCTCTATAAAAATCTTAGCTTGAAATAAGCTAAAAAATACAAAAATGCAATATCATCCGGAATCTACTCGCTGTAAAGGGAGAATTCTGGGTTGGGCAGAATTGTCCAATCGATGTTGCTATGTCGCCGTAAAGACATAAGTAACATAAAGAAAGAAAAATTCAACACATCAGGCGGATACCTCGGTGGCTCAGTTGGCAGAGCGTCTGGAGTACCGATCCAGAAGACGCGGGTTCGAGTCCCGCCTGAGTCTGAATTTTTCTTTCTTAATAAAAATTTAAAAATCTTAGCTTGAAATAAGCTAAAAAATACAAAAAGATTACCTCTATAAATAATTATAATTACAAAACACGACGTTTTTAACTTTTTTAGGAATTTTTAAAATCACGTAAAACAACTTTTGTCTAACTGCCTGCAGATTTGAATTAAAATCAGTGTTTAGTACACTAGCGCCAACGTGTCAAGTTTATAAACGATTTTTTATAATAGTTATACTTCATAATTTCACTACTTGACGATAGATGGCGCTAATATAAAATTACGTATTGAAATAATCGCAATTTTTGGTATGACCCAGATCTGTCACACCATGCGCTGTAGGGTTAATAGGACATAGTACATGTACTACACTAGCCTAGTTTATAATGATAACGCTTTTTGAATAAATCCGTTCCGACTGCGCCACTCTTGTTTTCGGAGCGTAAAAGTATATTTTTAAAAACTAATGAAAATACGTGCTTGTCGATTTGGAGACAATTATATTCTGAATGCACACGATGATGTACACGATGATCGGGCTCGTCCGGTGCAACAAACGGCGGAGCCTGCAATTTATCTGAATAACAATTCTTAGTAAAGTACATGATGATCGGGCTCATTCCGTGCAACAAACGGCTGAGTCTGCAATATATGCGAATAACAATTCTTAGAAGTAGTGCTTGTTTATAATGTAAGCAGAAAATGTATTGCGTACTTAATCTAAGGCGGAGGGACGAGGTGTAAACATAACTAACTTGTTGGATTAATGGCTAGTGACCCTGACTGCCAGGACGGAGGTCGTGGGTTCGATTCCCACCCCGGACATTATCTTTGTGTGATGAGCACAAAAAAAAAACACCCAGAGACAGAACAAATAGTTCTGTCTCTGGGTGTTTTTTTTTTGTATTTATTTAGAAATATATATGTATGTTCATCAGTTGTCTGGTTATCATATATCATAGTTTGGATATCCCAAGATATTATTTCCCAATAAAAATAATTATGTAGTAATACAAATATATTGTATAAAATGCCGTGTAAGGACGTCAGTTCTAATAGAACATGTTTTTTTTTTATGAAAGGTGTAATATACTATAAATAAACCATTCTACGTACTTATTATAATGTTTTCTCAGAATTATAATATCGTGTGCACGCCATCTAGCGCAATTTTTAAACTAAAACAAAGGTGGCGCTTTAGTTCGCTAGTCAAAACAAACTCACATATGTAAAAAAGTGACAAATTTTGCTTGGCTTTAACGAATGTTTTTCTCAGTAATTAATGTAAGTTACTTCCTGAAAAGTTAATTGCGCCCACATTTCATTGTAGAAAAGTGATAAAGTGATTCGTTTTAAACAAAGAGTGTCAATTTTTAGCGTAAAGCTGCATCAAAGAACGGACGGACGGACGGACGGTCGATCGGAGCTTCCTCCTTAAATCATTATATTAGATGGCGAAACATATCATTACATCTTTTATATGTCTAAATAAGTTTATGATTAATTAATATTATTGAACTTAAATTTTGGGGATAATCTGTAATTTTATTTTTGTCACTTTGAATGATGCTGTATCACATATTAAATTATGTATTTTTCAAATGTCTGAATAGATGGTTTTTGAGTTAATCGAGTACTCAATTTATTTGAGTAACCTGACATGGGTACCTACTAGACATGTGCGCCGATCGGCGTGGCGCACGCCGCCGGTCAATTTAGCCACGCCGCCGCCGCCGATTTTTTCATCGGCGTCATCGGCGTCAAAATAATTCGTAATTATAATAATTATTCACATAGTACCAATAGTGATCTCATCACCAGGGGTTATACTGAAGAGCCTTCAGCGTCGTTTAGATATGCTATAGGCCCCCAAACACACATTCCTTACACTCCAGAAAGCGGTGATACTCAAAACTGCCGAACCACTCGCAAATTCCTCACAACATCTTCCGTCCCTTCTGCTTACACCATTACCTAAGCCCGATTCACGCTTTACTAAGGCCCATGTGATTAGGTCATTGATAAAAGTCTGAAATGGAGAAAATATATACATAAATACATCAATTATAATTAGGTACAAGGAATGTCAGTAATAGACAAATGCCTTTCGACGCATTGGAAGACGTCTTCAAAACACTGGAATGGACTGGACTCTCACCTCCGCTTCCCTGACGACATCGTTATTTTGGCAGAGTCACTGGAAAAACTAGCCGAAATGTTGCACGGCCAAAATGGGGCTTCACGACGGGTTGGTCTTGGTATGAACTTGGACGAAACTAAAGTTATCTTCAATGTCCATGTAAAGCCAAGGCCAGTCCTTGTCGAAGCCGCAATGCTCGGAGTTGTGCAGGAATACATCTACCTAGGGCAGACCATTCAACTTGGTTGCCACAACTTCGAGAAAGAAGCCAATAGGAGAATCATTGGGCTGGGCAGCATTTAGCAAACTTCGTCGAGTCTTCGCGTCGCCCATACCACAATGTCTGAAGACCAAAGTCTTCAACCAGTGCGTCTTGTCTGTTATGGCCTACGGCGAGACGTGGACACTGACTATAAAACTAGTCCACAAATTTAAAGTCGGTGAGCGAGCTATGGAGCGAGCTATGCTCGGAGTCTCTTTGAAGGATAAGATCAGAAATGAGATCATCCGGAGAAGAACTGGAGTGACCGACATAGCTCGCAGGATCAGCAAACTGAAGTGGCAATGGGCTGGTCATATCTGTCAGTGGACTGACGGCCGCTGGAGCCGACAAGTTCTAGAGTGGAGACCGCGCCTCAGCAAACGTGGTGTAGGACGCCTCCCGGCTAGATGGAGTGACGACCTAAAAAAGGTAGCGGGGATAGACTGGATGAGTAAGGCGGAGGATAGAGTGTTATGGCGCAGTTTGGGAGAGGCCTATGTCCAGCAGTGGACTGCGATAGGCTGAGTTGAGACAAATGCCTTGAGGAAAGGGGGGAAGCAAGAGTTTCCTTTATGTCTTGGCGATATACTTCGTTATTGGAAGGGAAAGAAGAATAGTTATTCTTGGCTGTTTAACTGTGAGGGCTATAATGAGCGTTCCTGCCACCAGCACACCAAGCGAGCAAGTTTTCTCAATCAAGGGACTAACCATTACGGCAAAGAGGTCACGGTTAATCCTATATCAGTAGATAAAATTATTTTTATTTACAATTTGTGGTCAAACAAAAAGGAGAAGTTAGAGAACAGTGATGTGTAAGTAAATAAATATATGTTTATTTTGAATTAAGGTATATTTTACTTATTTTCACCATCCACGCCGATTACGCCGATGACGCCGCCGCCGCCGACGTTTTAGACGCCAGACGCCGCCGCCGGTCAAATAAGCATCGGCGCACATGTCTAGTACCTACTCACACGGAACAGAAAATTTTTTATTGCAAAACAATATTTGTGTATTGTAGTTAAGTTTCGTAAGCTGAGAACTCATACTATCCAGACTCGAGTTACATCACTATTGGTGTGTATGGTATACTTATTATCTAGACTTTAATACTGGAATAAATGTTTTTTTTAGGATGTGGAGTTAGAAAACTCACTTTTGTTAACATATAAATGTCATAATTTGACGACCCAATTAGTCCAGCGCAGTGGCGGACTAAGGGGGGGGGGGTGGGGGCGGTCCGCCCCGGGCCCACACTGATAGGGGGGCCCCCGTTTGGCACACGAGTCAAAATTCGAGGTGTGTTTAAACCGTTTTAAAATTTTCGTATGTTAACAGCATACCTAGTATTACCATCGGCCAACCTGGCAAACTGCAGTGGCGTAGCGGGCCTTGGCGGGACCCTGTATAAAAATTGATTTGGGGGCCCTTATGAAGGGTAAAGATTTCTCACGAAAGAAAACAGAATGTTTGCATAAAATCAAAAGAAATATTTATTCACTGTATTATCGGTCACTTTACAAAATTTATACAAACGATTTAAATTACATATACACGGAAATACAAAAAAGCAAGGAGACTTGCCTTTTTTGTAGTTTTGGTAGTTTTTATTATTTTTTGCTTACGCACCTCGGAGGCCCGGGGCCCCCCTATAATTGATACGGCAGATACGGCGGTGACTAAGCGCTTGGGAAACTGAAAAGCGGCACCGTTTCATGGTGGAAATACCCGAAACCTGCACGAAGCGATCGGTTCCTCGAAATAATAAAAAAATTGGGTAGTTTTTATTATGTTTTGCTAACGCACGTCGGGGGCCCCCATATTCCGGGGGCCCGCTATAATTGATACGGCAGATACGGCGGTAGCTACGCCACTGGCAAACTGAAAAGCGGCACCGTTTCATGGTGGAAATTCCCGAAAGCTGCACGAAGCGATCGGTTCCTCGAAATTATAAAAAAATGGGTAGTTTTTATTATTTTTTGCTAACGCACGTTGGGGGGGCCGTAACACGAGGGGCCCCTATAATTAATACGTGTTAGCTACGCCCCTGGCAAATGGAAAAGCGGCACCGTTTCATGGTGGAAATACCCGAAACCTGCACGAAGCGATCGGTTCCTCGAAATAATAAAAAATATTGGGTAGTTTTTATTATTTTTTGCTAACGCACGTCGGGGGCCCCCGTATCCCGGGGGCCCCCTATAATAGATACGGCAGATACGGTGGTAGCTACGCGCTTGGCAAACTGAAAAGCGGCACCGTTTCATGGTGGAAATTCCCGAAAGCTGCACGAAGCGATCGGTTCCTCGAAATTATAATAAAATTGGATAGTTTTTATAATTTTTTGCTAACGCACGTCGGGGGCCCCTGTGTCCCGGGGGCCCCCTAAAATAGATATGGCAGATACGTTGGTAGCTACGCCCCTGGCAAATGGAAAAGCGGCACCGTTTCATGGTGGAAATACCCGAAACCTGCACGAAGCGATCGGTTCCTCGAAATAATAAAAAAATTGGGTAGTTTTTATTATTTTTTGCTAACGCACGTCGGGGGCCCCCATATTCCGGGGGCCCGCTATAATTGACACGGCAGATACGGCGGTAGCTACGCCACTGGCGAACTGAAAAGCAGCACTGTTTCATGGTGGAAATTCCCGAAACCCGCACGAAGCGATCGGTTCCTCTTTTTTTATACGCACAGCGAGGGAACGGAATCGGATGCCTGATTCTGTTTCCCGATGAGTAAAATTTGGGGGTCTTCAAGTCACGAGTGAATAGGTTTCTTCTAGCTAAGCGTGCTTTATCTTAGACCACATTTTCAATACCATCAAGTGAGATTGAAGTGCTTCACCCTGTTGAGCACATTTAGCTTTATAGATGCCAACTTAGTTTTGTCCTCTTGATGACATTGGAATTGGACGTCACTGGAGATATCGGCACCCAGTATGCCAATGTGTTTTGAGATGTTAAGGGCTGTGTTCACAAATTGAAGTGCTACAGCAACTAGGGCATTTTTAGTGGCGAACGCGCGACCTTGTGTCTTAGCGGGGTTACGAATCGGATACCCTGGCCAGGCCCGAGTAGTCTCGATTTTCAACACAAGTTTACTTCGACCATCTTCAACAACGGACCGGGAGATATTGGCACGGCCCGTGTAGAATGTGTCCCCGTTACTGTCATCTGCATAGAATGGAAGCCGTCAATCGACACCACGGTGTGTATGCATGTGGAGTAAAAACAACGGAGCCTTGTGGGGCACCAGCATTTATGTCGAAACAGTCAGGTCTGCTGCCGTCAACGACTGCTGTAACGCTTCTGTTGGACAAAAATCTGACAACCCAGTTGTATAATCCCTCGGGGAGCCCGTATGATGGCAACTTTGAAAGAAGACTGACTGCCAACGCCTCAGCTTCTGGCTGTCGCCCACCGCTGCACCGGTGTGAAAACACTCTAGGAGTTCTAGGAGTTCACCTGTCGAGCAACCGTGGCGAAAGCCGTACTGACGGTCATTGATGAGTTTGTTGCCTTCTTGGTGTCTTAGAAGTTTGCGATTAAGCACCTGCTCCAACACCTTGGAGAGAAGGGGAGTTATAGCGATAAGCCTGTGATTAGTAAAGCGATGGGTTTGATAATTGGGCACTGGATGCACATTTGCAGTATTCCACGATGACGGAACACGCCTGCTGCTGTATAAAAGTGCGAAAACATAACGAGTTAGTACTGAACACAGCTCAGCAGTACAGTGCTCAAGCACCACTGCCATCCGGCCCATTCGACTTATTAACGTCTAGGAATCGGAGCTCCTGCCGGATCTTTCGTTGTGGGTCTCCAGCATGGTGTAGTCACACCTTGGGATGGTAGGAGGAACTGGGTTTCCGTCGCCCAAAGTCGAGTTAGAGGCAAAGAGAGTACCCTCTATTTAGCAGTATAGGCCGAGTTCGCCATCTGGCTTCCAAACAAACAAAAGGCTGCCGAGGGTACTCAGCACCCTTCGCAAGCCAAAAAGCTCGATTCTCAGAGGGATAGATACATAGCCGCATACCAATTCTGTCAATGAATTCGAATTTGGCTACGGCGATTGCTCTCTTACTGGATCTCGAGGTAGCATTCAGTTTGCATCGAAAACCTTGAGGTCTTGTCTAGCCCGAGTCGTGGTCCAAGTCACAAATGCATTTTGCTTGAAAGTTCTAGCATCCCTACAAGGCCGGTTAAACCACGGTCGTTTTTTATCCCCTGGAACAGTCACTAGCGGGTTGGGGATGTAACATTCCATACCCGCTATGATTGCTTCGGTTATCCCAATTCTCTTTCAAGGGATCACATAAAAATATGTTCTACGTTCTAATTTTTTCCTACCTTTTGTATTTCATCATGAGGATGGAAACGGCTTTTTAACCTGGGATGATGTTTCCGAATTTATACTCAACATAATGTCCAATTCTTCAGTATTTCCTAGCGATTAGTCCTATATCAATTATCAGTGGCGTTATGCGAAACCAAGTTTTTGAAAACTTAAACTAATCAAAACCATGACTGAAGACCAACTTTCCAGTCAAGTAACTTTGTCCAGAGAAAGAAAAACAGCGTTGGTTTTGGATTTTAATGACGTAATTAATATAAACTATCCAGAAAACAGAATTTTAAATGAGTATAATTTTAATTTCTTGTCTAGTGCCATTGCTTGTCTTTCTTACTTTACTTGAAAATGTTTATTAACATGGTAAAATATTGATTACAATTTGATTAATGCATTATGTTTAATTCGGTAAATATTCAAAACTGGAGGGCCAAAATTTAAAAAATTGTCTCAGGGGGCCCAAAATTAAAGATCGCCCCGGGCCTCCAAAAGTCTTAGTCCGCCACTGGTCCAGCGGTAGTTAACACCATGCTATGGTAACTTAGAACAAATTCGTTGGTTCGTTAACAACCGCGCCATCTAGTATCGCTTTCAAGTAAAACTCGTATGAATGTGTGTTTGGAAACAGAAATATATAGATGTCACTGTATTAGAATTTATATCATAGTTGACATTTTCATTTCAAAGTTACAAGAATAAAAAATGATATTCATTACAGTTGCATAAATTTATATAATTAATTATTATTAAAATAAGCATTTATAAACATCCTTTTTTTATTGAAGTTAATGTATAACTAGAAAGCAGCATAAAGAATAAAATTATAAAATGGTCATATTTTAATTTTTTATGAAAATTGCAACATTGCGATAAAATGTCGTTATAATAAATTACTGTTGATGCCTTTGCGCAAATTCTGTTATTTTCTTGTTTTCCGTGTTTTTGTGGTCGTATCTCCGTTCGGTTCGTTGAGTTGAACTTGCTTTTTCCGATCTTACGTCGAGACTTCTTAAAATTATTTTTGAAATTATTTTACAATAAATTACAATGGCTCAACCACAGAACAGAAAAAAAGAGTAGAAGTGGTATGTCACAAAATTAGTATGGAACCGCTGTCGCCAAACTCACACAAATGTACCAATAATCATATTCTGCACTCCATGTAAAATGCACTCAATTGGTCATTTTTATTTCCGTCAAAAATAGATTAACTCCCTAATGCATACATTAGAGAATATACCTTTACGGTAAAAAAATAAGATTCTATTTTTATTATATTACAAACTTACTTAAGGCGGAACATACGGTCTGTTCCCGGCCATTTTCACGCTAGATGGCGTTGATGTCAACATTTTTAGTTTTTTTTATTTTATGTAAAATCGGAGCATTAATATGTCGTAAGAATGGCCTGTGCGACTATCGGCTATTACGCTTTATTGAACTTGGTCATAACTTTGCCTCAAAAGCCACCCAATTCAACAAAAAGTTGTAAGTATTATTTGCCATTGATTATACAGTCTTTTACACACACAGACGTAATTCCTGCGTTTACAAAGACTTACCACTAGATGGCGTGTATTTAAAAAAAATTTCACATAATTATGTAAAATGCTAAATAATTCAGTCCACTTTTGGATATTATCCATATAGTTCTGGTAATTATATCTACGACTACATTAGGAAAATAAAAGTTATATTCATAGGCGAAAACTATTTAATTGATTAATAATTTTGAGAAATAAATAATGTCAAAAACAATAAAATATAAGTTCATTTTATTACCTTACGCTAATTAGAATAGAATATTCTTTATTGCACACCAAAAACCAATGTAAAGAACAATTTTATAAACTATAAATATTACAATGGGCGGTCTTATCGCCAATAGCAATCGCATACAGACAAGCTTTGGTTGGACTCGTGTGAAAAGGAAAAACTATACCTAGGTAATTTATTATCAAAACACAATTATTTGAAGTGACACATGATAACCAATTATTACAGACGTAAGAAACTTCAGAAACAAACAAGAGAAAACAACTAATCTTAAATACAATTTAGATTGCAATTATAATTAGGAAGCCGAAACAATATTTCATAATGTCAAAGCACTGCATCTACAAAAGTTAGTAAAACAAAAATGCAAAGAGCAGCTTGTTGAGTTCAATAAAGTATTGTTTCGCCTCTTATAGTGAATTCAAATAAAAAGTAATATAGGTACAATGATAATGTAGATTCTAAACTGACTGCTGACGCTCAAAATGATCTTCATCTGCTGAATGAGTGGTTTCAGTCAAACATGCTAACTATTAATACTACAAAAACTAATTATGTAATTTTTGCAGCGAAAAATAAAAAAATAAATGATAATTTTGAACTTATAATAGACGGCCAACCACTTGAAAGAAAACCAAAAGAAAAATACCTCGGACTTATCTTGGATAGTAACCTAACCTGGAAGCCACACCTAGAAAAAATTAAACTCAAACTAAGTTCACTCACCGGGGCGCTACGAAATATAACTAATTGTCTCCCTCAAAAAGTACGATATCTAATTTACAATTCTCTAGTTAAGCCTCATATCGACTACCTCATTGAAATCTGGGGTACTGCAGCGATGACCAATATAGATCCAATTCAACGAGTTCAGAACAGATTAATTAAAACTTTATTTAACTATAAATTTCGGACACCTACTGAAAAAATATATAAGGATACAAAAATAATGAATATAAGACAAACCTACATATACTACACATGCATACTGATACGTAAAATATTAAATAAGGAAATTAATTCAAACATAAAATTTATAACAAAAAAACAAACACGAAAGATCAACCTAAGACGCGCTAGTTACATAGTGACCCGTCCTCCTAGAACTAACTATGGGAAAAGAAATTTGGAATTTGAGGGTGTTAAAATTTATAATAAATTACCACCAATAATAAAAGAAGAAAAAAGCTATGCCCGGTTCAAAAAGCTACTCAGAAATCATACAATTAATACATTCAAATAAGGGAATAAATATAATAATAATTTAATAATTACAAAAACATATAAATAAATTAAAAATAAATAAAACATAAATATATCCGTAATAAATATATTTAATCTATACAAAAATAATAAACTGAACTTAAAACAGTATTTTAATTTATACAATAAATAAAAAAAAAAAAAATAATAAAAAAAAAAAACTGTCATTACAAAAGTCGTTAATAGCAGACTATGCCATCAATGCCACATCTAGTAATCATTACTTCATGCATCCATGTTCTGCTTAGTTAACGTAACGACGGCGACCGGTACGATTGAGTTTCGTTGTGCTGTCTATTGCGTAAGGATACCCACATTAATTTTTTTTGTCATTTAGTTTTATTTATACTTTGTGTGCTCTAAATATTTATTTATTTTAATGTTGTTTCTCAGTAAGTGAATTATGTATGTAATTCTTCATGAGAAATAAAGATTCTTAAACCTGAAACCTGAAACAAACTACTACAAAAATACAATTGAAAATACAATACAATTGATCATTTCTTCTTGTCCTCAAACCACTGCTACACTACTGCTGCAAAGAAAGATAACTTTACTTAGTATATTATTACTTTTGACAAATATTATTTTAAAATGTTATTTACCATCAATCTCCAAAGCTCTAAAATGAAACTATTCCATACTTGAATTTCCAACTGATGTCGAAGAACGATTTTTCACTAGAACAACAAAAACACGCAAAAATACATTTTGTAGTTTCTCGCTCGTGATGGAATGATTTTGATGCACTAGGCGTTGCGCGTAGGGATGGACATTTAAAATATACATCGATGTTTTTTCCGATGTAATGCATCGATCGGTTGCATCGATGTTAATACGATGTATTGAGAAATACATCGATGTTTCTAAAACATCGATTGTTTTAATGTGATGGTATTATACCATACTGCCCATTCAATGTCGGATGAGCTTTTTTTTTTTAGCTCAAATCCTTAAATTTTTCGATTATCCTAGCGGACGACTTCTTGGCATGACTTTTTTTTGTGAGCGTCTTGCTTTTGTATCGAATAACGTTTCGTTTCGCGAAACGTCGTGAAGTCACTGCAGTCGTCAGTCAGTGTTGACTGTTCGAGTGTTCGATGCATCGAATTGAAAAAACATCGATATATATTCGATTCTGAAGTGTTAACGATACATCGGTTCAATACGATGCATCGTTACTATACATCGAGTGTTTAAAATACATCGATGTATATCGTCCATCCCTAGTTGCGCGCGGAATGTGTCGCGACGTGCATATTACTTTTTGTATGCTATATTTTCATTGATTCAAATTGCAATTTTACTAACACAAAAGTATAGGTAGGTACCTATCTATATTTCGGCGGTATTAGAAACAGCCAGTTGGCTCGTGAATTGGGTTTATTTACTTATGTAAGTAATTAGTACTATATCACGTTATAGTACTAATTACTTACATAAGTACATATTTTTTTCGGTCAGCAATAAATAAAATTATTAGGTACCTACAATTCAGTATATAAAGTAGTAATGAATAAAGTAGTCGTGGGATATGGTTTTACCTTTTTTTTGTTACATAAAGAATACCTAGTATGCATTTTACAGACAGACACATTATCGTGCTCCCATATTATTTTTATAACTATACCTACCTACTCTTTTGGTTGTCTTACACCATAGACTAATATCACAGATAACCCCCTATAGATACCGCATGATGAACATTTTGTTCTGTTCCAAGTTCACCAAATTTGGCGGAAGGCACGGGTTGCGCGGAGGCTGACAACTGCAATGTGATTGGCTATTTCAAGGACACATTTGATCGTATTCTTTTCATAGTGGTGGGACTATAACAAATCACATTGATTTTTCTATCGATAAATTATAAAAGGGAATACAGATTAAAGCATTATTTTTATGCGATATGATGTTCCTCTATATTCATATTGATTTGTTTACCTTGTGCACAGACTAATCTTAGGTTAGTTTATAAAAATAAATTCGTAGAAATTTATGTAAAATTGAAATTCATGGGTTCAAGCAGGTACATCATCTTATTTATACACATATAAAATATGAATCGAATGGGCTAGTGGTATATAATATTATTGCAAATACTCACTTTTTTTGTGATATATAAATAAATATGTATAATAACATAATACAAATATAATAAACGAAATTACATTAATTTTATGAGTTATGACGATCAATAGATTTTATATATTTGTCAAGCAATAAAAAAGAAATTTATTTATTTATTTATTTTTATTTGGAAAACCAACAGCTTTAAAATAAAGTGAAATAGAAAAAGTATGTATCATAAAGCCAATTACAGGTTTTCACGATTAGCGACAAACTTAAATTAAAAAAAAAAGAAAACTTAACGGACACTTAAATACAACACAACTACAGGTTATGTTTTAGGTAACGGTTTATCAAAAAACTTAAGGTTGAGCATCTTCCTAGCCGCACAGCTTTTAGTGACAAATGGATCAAAGTTGAACTCTTTGCACAGCTTATTGAGATTTCTGCTAGCCCGCACGATATATGAGTTTTGTCTATAATTTGAGGAACAATGTGGAATAGAAATAGGGGGATTATATCTAGTACACCTACTAGGGACACTAAAATTAAGTTTATGCAATAACTCAGGGCTATCAATTTCGTTCGAAATTAACTTAATTAAGAAAGAGACATCTGCTAATTTACGACGATTAGTGAGGGGCAGAATGTGAAATTGTTTGCATATTTTTGGGTAATCGTCAAAAGTATATGGAATTTTTAGCCGATAACATAAATATCTAATAAAACGTCTTTGAATATTCTCTATTCGGTTTATGTACTTCCAGATTCCACGGATTCCAGACTTGTGAGCCAAATTCAAGATGACTGCGAACATATGTGCAGTACAATATTTTAAATGTTTTCGCTTGCTTAAAACACTTAGAGAGCCTCATAATGAACCCTAGTGACTTTGATGCCTTGGCAACTATTTTGTCGATATGGACATCAAAAAGAAGCTTACTATCGTGATAGATGCCCAAATCACGCACTACATCACACTTCGTTAACAGTTGGCCCTTTAGTTGGTAAGTAGTTGGAATAGGAAGACGTTTACGACTGTAGGTAACAACTGAGCATTTGAGGGGGTTCAGATCCAGTTTATTTAGTCGACAATAATCATCCAAGCGCTTCAAGTCGGCTTGTAGGCATTCCATATCCGTGACTGACGATATAGAAGAAAAAATCTTCATATCGTCAGCAAAGCAGAGTAGGTTAGAGTTGTGAAAGCAAGTGTCGATGTCGTTTACATAGATAATGAAAAGCAGCGGACCCAATAAGGAGCCTTGAGGAACCCCACTGGGAACAGAACCCCAGCTAGAAATGTAGTTGCTATTCTCCTAACCTATTCTCAAGGTATGAAGTAAACCATCTCAAGAGGTCGCCCCTAATACCAGTGATGAAAAGTTTTGATTTTAAGATATTATGGTCAATTTTGTCAAATGCTTTACTGTAATCTGTGTCCCATAAGTATATTAAAATTAAATAAATTAATAAAAATTTACATGATATTTTACATATTATTTAGGTTTCTGATCCGGTTTCGTCCTTTATTTATACCTAAAACTTACGTTAGCCTTAACCGTTGGTAATTAGTAAAAGTTATTTAAATATTAATTATTATTTTTATACTTATTCATTTTACTCCTAACATAAAACATCGATAATTTTCCGATAAGCATTATTATGAACATTTACAGCACTATTGGTTTTGTGGGAAAGAGACAGTTATATAAATTTATCTAAAGAGTGAAAGGGATTTTCCAAAAAGACATCGACGAGTTGTATTACACCTTTTAAAATGTACGATTACTATCCATTATAACTTGAGCTCTGCTAGACTGGACGTTATTTAATTATTTCAGTTACCGGTGGAATGTTATACTATCTTTTTCATAACTTGATGTCCTGGACGATTAACCACACCATTTTACAGTACAGTTAGTCATTTATGTGTATATAAATTTGCTAAATCGATTTATTTCAAGTACTTGGAAGACAATGTTTAATACATCAGCACAGGTCTAGTGTTTGGTTGCCACTGAAGACGTGAATTCGACCGACGAGTATATCAATGCAAATGCATTGATGTGTGGTGCGCGTCAGTTGCCTTCTATGCGGAATCTATAGGGGGTTATCTGTGACTAAAATATACTTATATACTATCAGAAAGTCTTACACTCGCCTGCCGGCACGGTGCGGTGCGTTCGAAACATACAAACAAATAATTTTGGTTACCTACTTACATCGAACAAACGATTTATTGTTTATAAATAATTACCTAACGTATTCTAATCAGTGTTTTTTTATTCGTCGACCAATATTCTACTAGGAATATAAAGAAGTAAAATTTTACTGTAAGTACATTTTATTATACTATTTTTGTAGGATGTGTGCAGAGTTCGGACGTCTGAACGCACTGTCGACAGTTTATTTATCCGTGTGGCGGCACGAAACATAATATGATACCTAACCACTTAGAAAAGGGAATATAACGTTCCTGCCTTAAGCCACACAGTCGTTCGCCTCCCGCTGTAGAGTAAACCCGTATTAAATATTATACCTATAATGTAAACAAATACATCAAGTATTATATTCGAATAGTTTCACTTATAACTGAATACCCTTTCTGATCTGGACGTAACACTAAGTGCTGTAGTACAATATACACATACAAAATAAATTCCTTCAAATTAACAATATTATCTTAAATAAAGCCTAAATTGGTGACCCCGGACATAAGTTATAAGTGATATATTAAGTGACTAACAGTGAAATAAAATTGTAAACATGTCTTTCGGAACGACGAGCAATATTGCAAATTCACCAGCGTTAACCACTACGACGGGAAGAATTATGTATTCTACGGCAACAGAGGGAGCTAGAGGCATGTGTACTGTTACCGCGGTACCACAAGAGGAGCTGGCAGCAATTACTGTAACATCTCGTATCCCAGAATTTTGAATATGCCTCGTATGTGGTTCGCTCAATTCGAAAGTATTATGTCTCAGCAGAAGCAAGGAGACAAGACGAAATATAATGTAGTTGTCTCGAAGTTAAATATGAACATTATACAGCAGGTGAGTGACATTATTCGAGATCCTCCGGCTCAGGACAAATATCAAACTCTGAAAGATCGGCTCATAAGTGTTTACGAAGAATCTGCGGAGCAGCAGTTTCGTAAATTAGCGAGTGAGATAGAGCTGGGAAATCAAAAACCTTCTCAACTTCTCAGAATTATGACAGATTTAGGCCGAAACTCAGATATATCAGGTCAAGCGCTGCGTACACTTTGGCAAGCGAAACTTCCAGCAGCAGTCAGAGCAGGATTGGTAGTTAGTGAAGAAAAAAATCTAGACAAATTGGCACTCATCGCAGACAGAATAGTAGAGAATCTCAGCACCGACAGCATTGCAGCATTGCATATGAATGCAACAACATCAACAAGCAATAACCAAATATTCGCAGTAGCCGATGTGTTATCTCAACTAAATAAGCTATCTGTGGAAGTAGCGTCATTGAGAAACGAAGTTCAAGAACGAAGAAGAGGTAATTTCTGAGGACGTGGATATAGACGGTGGAACGGACGCTCGAGATCAAGATCCAGGAGTAACCAACCGAAGATGACCTCAGACGATCCGAATTGGTTATGCAAATACCACTATAAATATCGCACTCGTGCAAATACTTGTGAGAAGCCCTGCGCCTGGAAAAACAACAAGGAAAACTAATTGCGGTACATCCTGTGGCGGGAGAGTATGTATCGGCAACCAACAACCGCCTAAGTGTAACAGACTGTCAAAATAATATTAGGTTTCTGGTGGACACAGGTGCGAATATTTCCGTTTTGCCGGCTAATCTCAAAGACAGAAATCGTGGTGAGTGTTCTAAATATAAATTATTTGCAGCTAATGGCAACGAGATAAAAACGTATGGTATAAAGTCACTTATAATAATATAATAATAAAGCTTTATTTATTCCTTACACGTAGTTTACATTAATTCTAAACATTATATGTAGTGTTAGTATTATACTTATTCTAGTTTGTTAGTATATGTTATTAAACTGCGTTAACGCGTTTTGTTGTAAGGACCGCTCTGGCGGTGAAAGCCTCCTCCATATCCTTCCATTTCACTCTATCTCTTGCCAGTCTGCTCCAGGTATATCCCACCGTTGCAACTATGTCATCACTCCATCTTTTGAATGGCCTTCCTTTCCGTCTTTTCTTGTGAATAGGGTACCAATTAGTGACAATTCTGGACCATTTGTTCCCTGGTGACCTTTGGACATGCCCAGCCCATTTCCATTTTTGAGTCATTATGGTTTTTGTTATATCTTTTACCTTGGTAATTTTCCTGACGTCTTCATTTCTCACTTTATCACTTAGCTTAAGGCCCAAGAGACTCCTTTCCATGCTATTTTGGCACACTTTGACCTTATGAGTATGTTTTGTTGACAAGGGCCATGTTTGGGAAGCGTAAGTGAGACAGGGTACTAAGCATGTCTGCATAGCTTTAGTTTTCAGTTTAACTGGTAGATTACTCTTAAATACCTCCTTCATTGCCCAATACTTGTTCCAGATTATTTTGATTCTTCGCTCTACCTCTTTATCATTGCATGCCTTGAAGGATAGTAAATGTCCCAAATAAATATAATCTTCGGTGTATTCGATTTCTGTTGAGTCTGACTTTATAATTATGGTTTGCCTATTTGTCATTAATTTAGTCTTCTCCCAGTTAATTTCTAGACCTACTTTTCTGCTCTCTTTGCTGAGTGATTGTATCATGTATTCCATTTCTTTTGGGTCTTCCGAGAGCAGCACTATGTCGTCCGCGAATCGTAAGTGTGAGAGGCGGTTGCCATATATGTCTATCCCTCTATCTTCCCAGTCAAGTGTTCTGAATATTTCTTCGAGTACTGCAATGAAGAGTTTTGGAGCTATAGGGTCGCCCTGTTTCACTCCTCTTCCAATTTCAAAGGCTGAGCCATACTCATTTATTTTAATTCTAGCGTTACTTTTGTTGTATATTTCTTTCAATATATTGATATAGTCATGGTTCACTCCTTGCCTTGATAAAGCTCGCCAAATTGCACTGTGGAATATACAGTCAAATGCTTTGCTGTAGTCAATAAAACATATGTAGAGAGGTAGGTCGTATTCGTTGTATTTTTCAATGACAATTTTCAAAGTGTGGATGTGATCTATTGTCGAAAACCCCTTTACAAAACCTGCCTGTTCTACTGGTTGGTGTTCATCTAAGATACTAGTAAGACGTCGGAGTAGAGTCGATGCAAACACCTTGTAGACGCACGACGTGAGGCTGATTGGTCTGTAGTTTGATATTAGTTTCGGGTCTCCTTTTTTGAAAAGTAAAACAATATCTGAAAACGTCCACTGTTTAGGTATTTCTTTTGTTGATAGTATTAAATTGAATAGGTTTGTAAGTGGTAAAGTGAGAGCGCTTTTACCCGCAATCAGCATTTCGTTTGTAATACCATCAGATGCTGGGCTTTTTTCTGGTTTTAATAAATTTAACGAGCATTCGATTTCATTTATATTAAATATTGGTACTTTGTCATTATTTTGATAAACTCTTTCCTCAGCTAGTTTTTCCTGGTTTGTGATATCTTGTGATGCATATAGTTGCTGGTAAAAGTTTGTGGCAATTTGCATGATCCCATCTCTGCTCGTAACTGTAGATTTTTTCTCATTTTGGAGCTGGTTCATCACGTGTTTTGCGTTGGCTAGATATTTATACGCCTTTTTAACTGCTCCTGATTTTCTGATGTGATTTTCTATAGTATTGACTCTATATTGTCTCATATTTTTCTTAATCTGTTTATTTATTTGTCTATATAACTTGCTAAGTTGAGTTTTCTCACTTTTTGTTTTATTGTGCTTGTTTTTTAAGTAGTGTCGTTGTTGACTAAGTTCTATAATTTCTGTTGTTATTATTGCTTTCTTCTTGTTGTTATAGTTTGATGATGCAAACTTGATGCTAGCACGCTTGGCGCTCTGTAAGATTGTATTCTCTATAGTGTCGTAGTAGTTCTGCACAGATGTTATTGTGTCTGGCTCTATGAATTTGTTGATTTCTGCGGTGTATATTTCGTAGTCGATTTGTTTCCGTGCTGTTGTAGAGAAGTTTTTACGTGGTAGGTGCTTGCACTCAATATTAATTGTTATTCTAACCATGCGGTGGTCACTTGGGTGGTGTATGCTATTTATCACACTACAGTTTTCTATTATGTTCGGTTTGTTTGTGGCAATGAAGTCTATTTCATTTCTAGTATAACCATCAGGTGACAGCCAAGTCCATCTTAGTTTTCTAGGTTTTCTGAAGAGCGTGTTAGCTATTTTTAAATTATTCTGAAGGCAGAATTGAACAAATCTTTCACCTCTTTTATTTCTTTTACCGTATCCGTAGCTGCCCATCACCCTGTTTTCACCTTCCGCTGGTTGCCCAATTTTGGCATTCATGTCCCCAAGAAATATAAAATTGGGGTTGCTTTTTTCCAGTAATGTATCTAGGCTGGTGTAAAACTCTTCTATTTCTTTTTCGCTTGCTTTTTGGGTAGGTGCGTAAGTTTGACCGATACTATATAGTTTTCCATGCAGCTTAATGTGAATTAAAGCGACTCTATCTGTTATACCGATAAAATCAAGGACCTCTACTGACAGTTGTTTTTTAACTAGGAATCCTACTCCGTATTTGCCTCTGGTGTGGCCGTAATTGTAAAGGTAGTAATCGTCTCTGTCTTCTATTGTGAAACCTTGTCGTCTTGTTTCACTGATGCCTATTATATCCCATTTTAGTGATGATATAGCATGCTCCATTTCCAGTATTCTTGTTTCATTTGCTAGGGATCTTACATTGAAGGTGGCAATGTAGAGCTTATTATTATTTCTTCTTGATTTAGTTATTGGAGGGTTGTAGTCTTTCGCCCCCGCGGTGACCAGCCGTATTGGGGGACGTAATTCGTTTGTTCTTTTTGAATTTTTGGTGCTTGTTCGACTTGCGAGAGGAGGCGGTGTTGATTGCTATACTGCGTTTTGATCATGGTTGTCTTGCTGGTTTGACGGGTTGTTTGTATTTTTGTTCACTAAATAATTTAGCATACTAGGCTTAAGGACTCCTTCTGTAATGCTAGATGATCTTTGCAGTGAGGAGTGGGTAGATTTAGGGTTGTTTTTTCGTTTTTCTTGTGGTCTTCTATCTGCTACTTTGTGAGGGTTTCGTTGGTTAGTCTCGGGAGACGCGGAAAGCATTCTCTTTTTGCTAAATGTATCTGATTTATTTTCAAGTAGTATGAGTTTATCGTATTTAATAATAGCTTTATTTCCTTTTTCTTTTTCTATTTTAACCCTTTCCTGTAATTGTTTCCTTTTTTCTAAGATATTTTTTGGGTAATCCTCTTTTATGTAGTACTCAGTATTATTTAGTAACGATTTTTGCTTGAATATGTCAATTTTCATACCAAGTGTTGTAAAGGTTACTGTTATCGGCCTAGGCCTTTCTCCTTTTTTGCCTAATCGCGTAATCGCCTGTAGATCTCTTTTTTCGAGCTTAATGCGAAAGTGTTTATCAATAAAGTTTATGATACTGTTTTCCAAATCAGAGTAAGACGATTCTTTTTCTGCTAACCCAAAGAGTACTATGTTTCTCTGTCTTGCCTGTTTTTCCAGAAAATAGAGTCTCTTCTCTTGGTTTTCCACTTTTTCTTTTAGGTAATTATGTTTTTCTTCCCATGTTTTGAATTTTTCTTCAAGAATTATATTAATATTTTTTGTTACGTTTGTCGTGACATCTTCTCCGTTTTTAAGGATTGTTTTCTTCTGTTCGTCTAGCTCGTTTTGAATTTTTTGAAGTGCGAGCATTACCTCCTCCATAGTTGAAGAATTTTTTATTTGGTTTTGTTATGGTACAACTGCAGCCCCCTGTTGGTAGTAGGCTGAACTAAGCAACGTTTTGGTGTGTTGCATAGTATCTGCTACTCGTCGGTAGATGGCGCTCTTTCAACAGATGATCCAGTAATGACTTTTAAATTTTCGGTTTCGAGGTTATAATTTTTAAAAAGAATCTAATTTTAACACTTTCTGCTTTATTTTGCGCTTTTTTATTGACTGACCTTCTATTTAGGGTGTTGTAACTTTCTCTTCAATAAACTTAGTGGAATTTGATCATTTATTGGAGCGGTTGAAGAAATCCGTTGCCGTTGTTTTAATCAGTTTTCCATTTAAAGGTGGCACTTTCACGTTAGATAACGATAATCCTGGTGTTTCACCACAAGTTCCACTCGTACGTTTTGGTTTTCGTTTGATATATCGTTGTTTTATACTTTTATTTGATAAAAAATAGCGGAGCCGATGTAAACATGAGAACAACAGCGCCCTCTTTTCTAAAGTCACTTATACTAAATTTAAATTTAAAACGAGCATTTCGTTGGACCTTTGTTATCGCGGATGTTACGCAACCCATTCTGGGCGCTGATTTTTTAAAACATTATAAGTTGTTAATAGATTTAAGTTCTAAGAAATTAATTGACCAAGTAACAAGTCTAAACATCCTCGCTTCAGTAGTTCAGAGTGACCAAGAATCAATTAATACAATTAATAGCAATCACCCTTATTATGATCTTTTGACGAAATATTCTGAGATAACTAAACCAGTCTTATATAAAGACACACCAATGCATAGCATTTGTCATATTATCGAAACTACCGGTCCGCCGGTGTATGCGCGCGCTAGACCGCTACCTCCGGACACGTACAATAAAGTTAAGGCAGAATTCGAGTTGATGCAAGAACTTGGTATATGTAGGCCCTCTAAAGGAGCTTGGGCAAGTCCATTACATGTAGTTCCGAAAAAAGACGGTCAGCTACGACCTTGTGGCGACTACAGACAATTGAATAAAATCACAAAACCAGATAGATATCCAATCCCAAGATTATTAGATTTCACGTATGTTTGTGCTAACAAAAAAGTTTTTTCCCGTTTAGATATCAATCGTGCTTATCACTGTGTACCGATTGCAGAGCAAGACATTGAAAAGACAGCAATCATAACACCATTTGGCTTATTTGAATTTTTAAGAATGCCTTTCGGCCTGCGTTACGCGGCTCAGACATTTCAAAGATTTATGAATAACAATGTGTTACAAGGTTTAGAACAACAGTTAGAGCAGAGCCATGGTTATAAAGATGCATTCTATTTTTCTTATCTTGATGACGTCATTATAGCTAGTGATAGCGAAGAAAATCATAGGCAACATTTAAAAATGATTTTAGAAAGATTTAGTTTATTTGGTATCACTATAAATCTTAGTAAATGCATATTCGGAGCAACGGAATTAGAATTTTTAGGATTTAAAGTTTCTTCAGAAGGAATAAAACCTTTGCAAGAAAAAGTAGAAGCTATTAACAATTATCCAAAACCAGAGACAACAGAGCAATTGAGACGTTTTCTTGGAATGATCAACTTTTATAGAGCACATATGCCGCGAGCAGTAGAATATCAAAAAGAGTTAAACATATATTTACATAATTCGAAGAAAAAAGATAAAACTAAAATAGTTTGGCCAGAAAAAGCGGAAAATGCCTTCATTAAATGTAAAGAGAGTTTACAAAATAGTGTTATGTTATCACATCCAGCGCCTGACGTTCCGTTATCACTGATGACGGACGCATCGAATTCTTGCATAGGTGCTGTATTGCAACAAGAAATAGAGGGACAGTGGAGACCGTTAGGTTATTATTCAAAACATTTGTCTGAAGCTCAACAAAAATACTCAACGTATGATAGAGAGCTATTAGCAATTTACTCAGCAATGCAATATTTTCGTAAAATGTTTGAAGGAAGGAAACTTACTATTTACACAGATCATAAACCATTAACTTTTGCTTTCTCCCGGAAAATTAGTGAAAAGGAGACTCCACGTAGAACTCGACAATTAGCGTACATTAGTGAGTTCACGACCGATATTAGGCATATTTCAGGCGACAGTAACGTCGTAGCGGATGCTTTGTCACGCATAGAGACGATAGATTCTCCTTCTAGTATTAATTATGAAGAACTTGCGAATAAGCAAAAGTTAGACTGTGAATAACTTACTAGAGTAGAACAAGCTAAAGGTACTTTGCAATTAAAGGAAATATTTTTACCTAACTGTAAAGTACCAATTGTTTGTAATATGTCAACTCAAGTAGCTCGACCATACTTAACGAAAAGTTATCGTAGATTAATATTCGATCAATTACATAATTTAAGTCATCCAGGAATAAGAGCAACAAAAAAATTAATTAAAGATAGATATTATTGGCCATCGATGAATGTGCAAATTGCAAAATGGGCTAGGACGTGTGTTAGTTGCCAAAAGGCAAAGGTACAGCGACACACGAAATCGAAATTGGGAAATTTTATGCCTAGCGCCCGTTTCGAACATATACATGTTGATTTAGTGGGACCTCTGCCGACCTCACAAGAAGGACATAGGTACCTACTAACTATCATAGATAGAAGCACGGGCTGGCCAGAGGCGTACCCATTAAAAGAAATTTCAGCAAAGTCAGTTGCACAAGTAATTTTTGAAAACTATATATAGATAGCTCGTTTCGGATGTCCTGTTAGGCTGACAAGCGACCAGGGTAGACAATTTGAGAGCGATTTATTTTTGCAATTAACAAAATTTTTAGGTATAGAAAAAATACGTACGACTCCATACCACCCTCAGAGTAATGGGATGATGGAAAGGTGGCACAGGTCATTGAAAGTTGCATTAAGAGCACGTCTGAATAATAGTTTAAATTGGTTACAAGAATTACCTATAATATTATTAGGGTTACGCGCAGTCCCGCGAAGTGATACACAAGTCAGTGCAGCAGAATTGACGTATGGTCTAAAGATAAAACTTCCTAGCGATTTTTACGAGTGTTCGAACTCTAAAGTTAAGTATGATAATGAATATGTCAATCAACTTGTAAACTTGTTTGAGAATCTTAAACCGCGAAGCGTACGACACAGAGACGCTCGTACTATATTTGTTCATCCAGATTTGAATAGTTGTGATCATGTATTTGTTAAGAACGAAGTAATGAGAGGAACACTTCAACCTCCTTATTTAGGCCCGTATAAGGTCATTAAGAAGGGAAGTAAATCATTTAAGATAGATATTTTTGGAAAAAAATCATTAGTTTCGATTGATAGATTAAAACCAGCGTATTTACTGAATGAAGAACCAGTACTGCTGGAACGAACATGTTTAGATAAAAATAGTTGTATATAAGCATACAGGATAGTCAACATGAATCACCTATAAGTAGCGATAAGCGTGTCAATTGTACTACGCGCAGTGGTCGCATATCAAAATTACCAGTAAGATTTTTAATATGAATAGTTTGCAAATAATTCAACTTATTCGGAATACTCACGTTGATTGTGTTGTTATAAAGGCCAAAGTATAAAAGCCAAAATTGTCACCAGTTTCTACAATTGTTTCTAATAATGTACAGTAAGTACAACCACAGCAACTACAGCAGGTTGTGTTTGCTTAAGGAAACGTATATGTTAAAGTATCATTACTTAGTTATTCCAGTGAACTATATTTAACTTAACGAAACTAAACTTAAGCTAAACAAACTAACTTAGCTTTGGAACTTAAGGAATTTCTTGATAAACCCCCCCCCTTAACTAAATAGTTTTTACTTGACTACTAACATCATTATAGTTATATAAATTATCATAATAATTTTAGTAATCAAGTTAATAATATCTACGTCTGACAGCGGGGTTATTTTCTAGCCTAAAATTTACACATCACAAATGACACAGAAATATTTTTTTTTCAAGAACAACACATTAGTAGTGGATTAAACTTCACTTTTATTCCCATGAAAAAAATACATCGACATGCTTTTCTGAATAAATCCAAATCCCGTAATCTCGGTATCGCGGGAATGACTTCTTTTGGTCAGATGCAATTTATAATATAGTCAAATGTTTTATTTAAGAAATAAGTATACTTACCTAATAAACATTGTCCTCAAAAGTGCTATGGAAACTTTCTACGAATTCCAAGATTTTTATTAAATAAACAAATTAAAAAATTTAGGTAGAAAGTCAAGCATGTCTATATTTTTTCCATGTTATGAAACATTAAAGTTTAGGTAGGTAAATAACCGCCCAAATATCCGATCACTAGATAAAGTACATATTCTTTAAGTTCTTAATATATTTAAGTATATGGTAATATAATCTTTCTATACAATTTCGCCGTTACTTATAAACCTACTTAGAGAGATGATAGAAGATGTCGACATAATGAAACTAAATAGGTACTTATATTTATCTACTAATAATCTTCTAGCGAAGTTAGTCGATAAAAATATTTATAGTATTCATAACTAGGCATTAGTCGTGTCATAGGCATCATAGGTAAAATTAGAAAAAAAATATTATTCTCACTTCTGTTCACTGTTAGCACAGTATAACTGTGCTGTTAGCCATTTTTCCTTCGAGAACTATAATTATTAACTGTCGGCTATAGGACACAAAATAACTTGGATGTTGGTGGTAATGTGTTGACCACAGACCCACTGACTATAAGCGGTTCAAATGGTCAAATGTTGGCCTGCGTAAATTTATGCCCGAATGAATTAAACCAATTCAAAAGTCCGATCCAAAGAAAGTGGACTACGGAAGATAACTAACGATAGCTAACAAAAAATAATAATTTACGCAAACTTTAACCTTATAAATTATATTTAGTCAGCTTACACAAACTGAACGCACGTGCGCGTCGCCGTTCCGTTTAGCCAACATGTCTATCCAATTATATTTACAACAGCTATATGACCTATTTTTATAGGTTGAAAAAAATCGGCGATAAATTATTTCGATTAACTATATATTATATTAAAAGCTTATCATAATAATTATTGCTAAAAAGTCTTTGAGACACCAACGCACAAACACGAGATAATTTAACGTTATTTTACATTGAACTGCTAACATTTTTATGTTAGTAGTTTGGGACTGGGTGCGAGTGACCACTGGGCACTGACACTATGCCAAAAGAGAATCAGAGGTCCTGTTCGACCGCTGCGGTTTACCTGCCTAGACAATATGTAACAAACGGTGAACGGTGGCGGTACCATACGTAGGCTAGCCAAAATTGTTTTATTGTTCTTTATAAACAACAGTTTGTACGTAAAAACTTTTTAAACGCAATTAATTTGGTCTAGAATATGATTATTTTACTGTTTAAATAGGACTGAAAATAGCCCTCACATGAAATTATTTTTGTATTCAATGTATTTTGGCAATAAATCTCTACAATTAGCTCCGTCCTTAACCTACTAAGGATGACCCGTGTAATGCCAGTCGGCACACGAAGGGTGGAGATGAGTGTGTACCGGTGGGTACAACGGAGGTGGATGGTGCAAGCTGTGAGTTGCGTATCGCGGCTGTAACTCGTGGTAGTCAGGTACCAGCGTGGCAGTGGTGCAGGTAGAGCCTGGCTTTAAGTATTGATCTAACTCTGCGTTGTCCGGCGGCCCGTCAGATAGTAGTGCTGGGTCAGAGATGTCCGGCATGCCAGTGAAGTCGATTTGATCCCTTTCTGGGGAAGGCTCCTGCTTCGGCCTCACCGATGACGTCGGCTGAGGCTTACGACGACGAGGTTGGTACTTATAGTCTGGGTATTCCTTCTTATGCTGTGTCCGTAGTTTATCAGCTTCTTTGATGAATGGTAACTTTTCATTGTCGCTCAAACTCCTGTAAACAAACGTTATTATTTTAAATCAAGACTAGAGTGCTTTAATTTGTAATTAATGATATATTATCTGTATATATTATTCATGAATATGAGACAACCATACAGAGCAACCTAATAATAACCGTGAGAGAGATAAAAATCGTTTAAAATGACAATAAAATCAACATTTATATAAGTCAACAGTTGGAGAAAGTAAATGAATTATAAAAAAACAAAAGAAAAAAAAAATGGTTTGCTTTGGTTTTCTTTGGACTGATTCACCCTATCCCCTCGTACTAGTATAAAACTGTATCACCAGCGGATAGTCTTCCTCACCCTTAGATCAACAGATTCCCACAAGGTTCCAGTTAAGTCACATATTTAGGCTGGTTGATTACATTCTGTTTAGGTAATAATTCACACTACAGTTATATTAATTAAGTTACGTTACGTGATTGCAATTGTCTATGGCTGGGTATAGGTATAGGTACATGTGTATGTGTATATAATATATGTTATGTATGTTTTAGTATGTGTTCAGTTTTGTGTACTTTATTGTGTATGTGCCTGGTTTATACCAATTTTCTTAGTAGATTTTCAGCGATGTTGTAGTCTAGTGTTTTCAAATAATTATCCATAGTTCTTTTTAATATGTGACTGCCAAAATTCTTTAATTAAAAAAAAACAGTTCCACAATCACAGTCCGGTATACAAATCAGAGGTTGGGCAGGCAATCAGTCCGATAGAAAAAAACACGTCGTAAAAGGTAATTGCGATGAGAACAGGAAGCGTGAACAATGAGCGAGGTGCAAATTGACACTGGCTACCTATTTGTTGTTATTTTTTTTTGGGTACACCCTCATCGCACTCACGCAAAAAAAATCTTGCATCTTATTGGGCGAAAGAAAGAAGGGGCGTGGTCCGTTACTAGCTGCGCTGCCGCAGGAACTAAATAATAATAATAAGAATAATAATTTTTATTTCAGTAACTATAAAACTTCTACAATATACAATCATACATAGAGACCTCCTTTTAAGTATAAAAATACATGTGTTAGGAGGTCCCGCTCTTCTAAAACAAAAACAATTATAATGTAGGAGTAACATTTGAAACATCTAATTCAACTTGTATCTAGGAAGTTGTGCATATGTATTTGTGTGTGTGTGTGTTTGTGTGTAATGTGTGTGTCGGTTTTCATAAAAACAAATATTATCGCAAGATACTATGTAAAAGAGCTTCAATGTCGTCATAGCTCTTGCTTTTTAACCAGTCTGTTAATGATTTCTTACAATCTCCATAAGTCATGGGATAAATATTTAGAAATTTATTTAGTTGGTTGTAGATGGAAGCGGATCGTCTAATGAACTGCCTTTTTGCATATGAGGTTTTGACCGGGACTTCTGGAGCAACAAAATATTTTCTCCTTTTTTTATTCAGGCTAGTATCATAGGGAAGGGATTTATGTAGTTTCAAAACCGCATGGAGAACATATAATTTCCTGACTGTAAGAAGGCCACTTAGTGAGTAGAGACTATCAGTAGGGAATCTATACGATTTCAAATCAAATCATTTATTTCAATTAGACCAATACATGTACTTTTGAATTGTCGAATTTAATTGAATTTAGTTGCACGGTTCCAAAAGGTAGGTCTTATGGAGAAGAACCGGCAAGAAACTCCATAGATACTCTTTTGAAATTAAATACAAAATTGTTGGTTTTGTTTTACAATGCTTTGTGTATGTAATATCAATATGAGACTGGTGCAGTTCGATGTGAAACGTATGATTTATGAAAGTAAAAGAAATAACTAAAACCAATTTAGGTTGCCATAACATGTATGAGCCGACCAGTCCCAACTGATAGCACCCGTTCACGAGCATGACGTGTGTATCGGCGTCTGTCTACTCAACCATGTTGTAGGGAATAAAAAGACCCGACACACAACGCCACCATCAGCAGGACATTTGAGTGAGCATGACAACCCCAGAATGCCCGGCAACCGGTAGGCATTTTCAATTTTATAAAAAAAAAACAACATCAAAGCCAACATCAGTCTCATATTTTACAAGTTATTTTACTACTCAGTAACTATTGCGTTAATAAATAATAAATTAAATTAATAAATAATTTGCATGTCAATCAGTAAAGGTGTATAATTAAACATGTCAAATTGTATAATTGAGCATGTCAAACTGTAAAAATTTATAAACATCTTTATGTAAAACAAACAAAAGTCAAACCAATAAAAAAAAAAAGAAAATATAATAATCATGAGGCTAGCAAACCTGTGGAGCTGGACCAGCATTTTGCCAAACTTTTTTATCTACAAGATGATCTTCTAATTTGTAGTATGCTTTCTTGCATAGAGTAGACTTTACAATGGATTTGAATTTATTTTCCGGAAGGTTTAAAATTATTTCCGGAATCTTATTATAAAACCTAACACTATATCCCACAAAAGAGGTATGGACTTTAGCGAGACGAAGCTGTGGCTGCATTAATTTAGACTTATATCTAGTATTATAATTATGCAGTTCACATCTTTTCGTATGATGTGAACTGCATAATTATACACATGGACATGGACAGAAATGTCCAATCGATGTTGCTATGTCGCCGTAAAGACAGAAGTAACATAAAAAGAAGGCAAAATTCAACACATCAGGCGGATACCTCGGTGGCTCAGTTGGCAGAGCATCTGGAGTACCGATCCAGAAGACGCGGGTTCGAGTCCCGCCTGAGGTTGAATTTTTCTTTCTTAATAAAAAATTAAAAATCTTAGCTTGAAATATGATAAAAAATACAAAAAGATTGTAAGTCACTTTTGTTATTTTATCGTACGAACAATTTGTGCTAGAAGGGTTGTCACAGCTATGTATTTTAAGGTTATAATTAGGTCCAGGTTGACTGTTATTGTAGTTTGTAAAGGCTATATATTTAGTTTTAGTAGTATTTAGTGTTAGTAAAAAGTAATTTAACCATTTAGTAACTTGTATGAGTCCCTTTTCAGCATATCGATAAGCAGATTCCCATGTATCACCAGTAAAAACAATAGCTGTGTCATTCGCATACAAAAACGGATGTCTTTTTTCGTTAATTAAGAAAAGCGCCCAAGACAGTGCCCTGAGGAACGCCAAACCTCACTTTTAACTCATCACTTAAATAGGTTCCTATTTTTACACGCTGCTTTCTATGCTGGAGATAATTTGTTAGCAAGTCCAAAGGGACTCCTCTTATGCCTATGTTTTCTAGACTGCGCACAAGGACAGGAACAGACGAGACGGTGTCGAAAGCTTTTTTAAGATCCAGGAAAATAGTGAGACACTTTTTTTCTGAATCCACATTTTCAATAATATGTGAAGTTAATCCTGAAATAGCGTCTTCTGTTGATAGTCCTTGCCTAAATTCGTATTGAGAGTCTGATATTATGTTGTATTTGTTTATGTAATTTATTAGACGAGTGTTGATTAGCTTTTCTATGATTTTTGAGATTGCACAAAATACCGAGATGGGTCTGAAATAACTCACATCGTCTCTGTCGCCACCCTTGTGCACAGGTGTAATAATGCCTTATTTCAGAGTGGGTGGAAAAATACCTTGCGTGAAACATAGATTAGCAAGATGTGTAATAATAGGTACCACTACTTCACGGGCAGATTTAAGAAACTTGGTAGATATATTGTCCCATCCAGGTGCACTCTTTGTTTTAAGACTCATCAGTACGCCATGGACTTCCCCAGGATCAGTTCCCAAAAGTACAAAGATGAGGCTAGTGAATCCGTGAAGTTATAGATCGCACGATTATGCGATAGATTGGAGGATATGATTTCCTCAGCCAATGTCTTCCCTATTTTAGCGAAATAGTTATTGCGACATAGTTCACCGACTCGTGGGAGGTTGCCTTTATCTCTAATAAATTTAGGTTTGGAGTTTTGGTTTGTTTCCGATGCGTGATATTATTTATAGCTTTCCACATTTTTTTTGTGTCCTTATTTGCTTTGTCTATCTGTTTCCTGTCATATCTTATTTTAAGTTTTTTAATAATGTAATTGCAATGATTTTGATATCTTCTGTATGTTATTTTTAGGATATTGTTATTTGGATCTACGCGTAATTTTCTCTGCATATTGTTCCTGTTCTGGATACAACGTAGGATTCCTATACTAATCCATGGTTTAACTATGCGGTTATTTCTCGGGACTAAGGTTGCGACGGTATTTTGTAGAAGACAATATCTGAGTTGGTTAATTAGACGTTCAGCTAGTTCAACAGGGTCATTTACTTTTGACAATTCAAAAATATTACTTTCCTGCAAAGTGACCATTGCCTTCTCAAAATCTATAACTGATGTTTTTTAGAGCATTCATGAGTTTTCCTGACATTTGATAATTTTAAGAATATCATTAAATGGTCCGTCACCGTCGTATCCAACACTGCAATAGAGGCAGTATTTTTGTTTTTGTCCATATTCAAAATAAAATGGTCCAGACAGTTTTCACCTCTAGTTGGCAATGAGTGACCTGGTAGTAGGCCGTGCATTGCCAGCATGTTTAGATAGCTATTTCGATTTGTACGGTCATTTATTTTTTCATTTGCCTTGTGTATAATATTTATATTTATATCGCCTGTTATTACAATATTTTTGCATGATTATAGAGTGTTCAAGTGAGCATGCTTATCTTTTGCCAATTGTATCTACTTAACCTACTACCTACGGTACCTACAAAAAATTTAATCCCTTTTATTTAATTGGAATGTAGGTTCTACGTTCCTATCTCGTATTAGCTGATTAAACTAAGCAGCTAAGCACCAACCTTGTCGTATTTCAATTTATACCTAGATAGTTAAGTTACGTAGATAGGTGTAAGGTAATACTTACCATCAATTTTGTCGCCATCTGTATCGTATTGCTAAATACAATTTATTTCAATAATAAAATGACATCAATAAAGTACTGACCAACTAGCTTTTAAATAACGCGTAAGTATTTATTAGTACTTATTCGCTCGGGCAGTCGTTTAGTACCAGCTGACTGGCGTTCGGGTCATTGCCTCGCCACCCGCGCCGCCCGCCCCACCTTCACCGCCGCCGCCGCCCCGCGTCTTTGATAAGTAGCGAGGTGGCGACTGCGGCCGATTTTGAATAAAATATTGGTACTACTAGCAAACTCGATCAAGTGAAAATATTCTTTTCACTTGCCAACTTTTTTATTATAAACAGTAGAGTTAATGTACGAGTTTTTATTAGTTCTATTAATTGAATGAATTATCATAAGTTTCCCACCTTTCGGTTCCGAAACGACTACAATTTAACGGTGTATATTCGCCTCGAATAAATCCTCCTCAAATAAATTGAAATGATTTTGGTACACTCCATCATAACCATTACAGAATTGAGAGAGTTGCATTGATCTCTCAATTATTAATTTATATTAATTTATAGTAAACTTACATTTAAAGATTACATTTAATACCTTTCTAAAATACTGCGTGAGCTTATTTATATTTTCAAGCTACTTCGGCATTCTGCGACCTTTCTAAAATACTGCGTAAGCTTATTTGCACTCAAGAAAGAACACTACACTTCATATACCGCAAGTTTAACAATCATATGATGCTTCAGTTTGTTCTTTACTGGAAAAGATTCTTACCTAACCTTGACGCATCTTTAATCAAAACTACGTCTGTTCAAAATAAATTCAAACCCGCGTACTTTTCAGATATAAGCCCGGAGCTGCCCCTACACGAACTGTCACTTTTTTGCCTTTGTAGTCATAATGGATGACCTTAATATGATTAACACCGAGATCGAAAAATTTACGGTCTCAGAATGTTTCGTCTGCTCTCCAGAGTCCAGTACTAAGTTTCTAAGTAAGCCTGAGGATAAACTTAAAATCTTACATCTCAATATTCGTAGCATTAATTGTAATTTCAATAAACTTCTCTTATTATTAGGTAGATTGAGTTATACACTGGATGTTATTTTGCTGTCGGAATGTTGGTTGAGCAAATGTCCAATTGTCCCCCCCTTAGCAGGTTACAGCACATGTTCTACTTCATTTGAAAACCAAAATGACGGAGTAGTTGCTTATGTCAGAAAGGACTTACAATATTCATTTGATACTCCCTCAGTTAATGACGCAAACTGTCTGCTACTGAAATTCGCTGATGAGTTTGCAATTCTCGCAGTATATAGATCACCGTCGTTTAAAGACATAAATCCATTTCTCAACAGTCTAGATACATTGCTCCATCATTTAGGGAAATTCAAAACTATCTCTCTTATTGGTGACATTAATATTAACATTGCACCGACGAATGCGGACCCAAATTGTGATGAATATTTAAATATTACTGCAGCACATGCTATGCTTCCCGCGCATACGTTCCCTACCCGGCTTGCAAATTGTCTTGACCACGTTCTGCTAAAGTCGACACACATTGCTATGACTCTGGTACTGGAATGCGACATAACAGATCATTATCCGGTTATCTTGTTCTGCAGTGCTGGAACAACAAACACACCAAAGGCTACGGTCATAAAAACTGATATTGTAAAAATAAAGTCTGACATTGAGATGACGGACTTCTCTAAAATACTAAACTCTAATAACCCAAACTTTGCTGCCGAAACTTTCGTATCTCTTCTATCTTGTTCCGTTAAATTACACACGAGTTCTTAGATCATACCTAATAGAAGGCGTATCCTCAAGCCTTGGATTACCCCTGGCCTTCTCAGGTGTATCCGCCAAAGAGATAAATTACACAAAATGTTCAAAAAGCACCTAGACGACAACACTCACAAAATTATTTATCTTCGTTATCGAACATTCTGCAATAATTTATTAAAAAAATTTAAAAGAGAGTATGAGAGGTCACAATTTCAAAGGGCCAGGAAAAATCCTAAGGCGACCTGGAAAGTCATCAGGGAAATAACTTATATGGACCATGGTAAAACATCCTCTTCCGAGCTACTGAAATGTGAGGACGACCCTCTTCTCTCTATTAATAAGGTAAACTCTTATTTTGCAAACGTGGGCAGAACCCTTGCATCTAAGATTTCTAATTCTTCATCACATAATCACGCTTCAGATTTTCAGTATTCACCTCAGGTTACCACGATTGCGAATCAATGGTCATGTATGATGTTGACGACGCCGAAATCGAAAGCATAATTCTAAATCTTAAAGATGAATGTGCTGTCGGTTATGACGGGATCCCTTCCAAAGTTATAAAAGCTACTAAAGAGACGATTATCCCTCTACTGGTCCACATTTTTAACCTCTCTCTATCCTCAGGTGTCTTTCCGGATGTGTTCAAAACTGCCATTGTCCACCCTATACACAAAGGAGGAGATAGGGATCTTGTTTCGAACTACAGGCCCATATCCGTCCTTACAGCCATCTCAAAAATTTTTGAGAAAGTCATCAACACGAGGCTTGTGAAATTTCTCGCTAAATTCAACATCTTAGCCGAAAATCAATACGGTTTCAGAGTGGGAAAATCAACTGAAGACGCCACTCTGAATCTCACGAACACCATAGTCAATCACCTAAACAATAAACAAAAGCCTCTTGGAGTTTTCCTAGATCTCTCAAAGGCTTTCGACACCGTTTCTGTCCCTAAGTTAATTGACAAGCTGGAACAAATTGGCATTCGTGGCATTGCCCTAGAAATCTTTCGTAGCTACACTTCGGGGCGGAAGCAGGTTGTAAGGATTGGATCTCTCATCAGTAATGAGGAAAATTTGACTTTTGGGGTTCCTCAGGGTAGTGTCCTAGGACCAACCCTCTTCCTCATATATGTCAATGAGCTGTGTCAGTTATCTCTCCCGAACACAAAAATAATAACATATGCTGACGACACAGCCCTAATAACCTATGGGAAGGACTGGTCTGAGACTCGTGAGAATGCAGAACTGGCACTGAGAATGGTTATGATGTGGTTAACCTCAAACCAGCTCACGCTCAATATCTCTAAGACCAAGTTCATCTCTTTTACTCCTAGTACCATCAGTCAGCCACCACTGTCGTTCACGATCAAAGCCCATGTGTGTAGAGTAGCCAACACCTGTAAATGTGCCCAAATAGTACGGTCTGAAAGCATCAAATATCTTGGCGTTATTATCGACAGTCAATTATCGTGGAAAAAACAAGTTGATTCAGTTGTGGGCCGGGTTAGGAAATTGATTTACTTATTTAAGAAACTTCGCGCGGCTGCTGACTTTCAAACACTGAAAATGGTGTACTTTTCACTCGCTCAATCAGTTCTCAGCTATTGTGTTACAACATGGGGAGGGACCCATAAGACAACCATGTTGCGGATCGAGAGGGCTCAAAGAGCAGTTTTAAAAGTACTAGCTAAAAAACCCATTAGATTTCCGACCTATGAACTGTTCTCAATCTGTGAGGTACTTACGGTGAGACAGCTGTTTGTTCTACAAACAGTTTATAAGAAACACCTACACTTGCCTTATGACCCAAAGCCCCTAACAAAGAAGCGGCGTGCGGACAAAGCTTGCAAGATAGAGTGCTGCAAGTTAGCGTTAGTTAGACGCCAGTTTAACTACGTCAGCTGCAAACTTTACAATTATATAAATGCAAAACACACACACACAAACACACACACACACACACACACAACACACACGCGCACACACACACACCCACACCCACGTAAACACACATACACACACACACTTCACCCCACCTCTACACTACATCTTTGTATGCAACACACAGTAATCCTTTTTCTTTTTTAGTCTGGAACAATGTACTTGCGTCTATATATCTCGAGTAGAGCGTTGATAGCTGCGCCACAGTATCTTACTTTTGTGGTTATCTTCGTTTACTTTTGTAAATTGTGTAAAATTTCAGTTGTTCCAAATAAACTTTATTATTATATTATTATTATTATTATATTTATATTTTCAAGCTACTTCGGCATTCTGCAGACGCAGATGCACATTATGAAAATGGTCTATCAAGCATTATGTGAATCAATATTGAATTATTGCATTACTTCTTGGGGTAGTGCAGCAAAAACGCACTTAATGCAGGTCGAACGTGTGCAAAGAATGGTGCACAAAATGTGAAAGAAAGAAAACCAATTTTATTGCCACAACAACGTATCTGCGACGTACAAACTTCATAATCGAAACTACTTATTTTTAAACATATTTAAAACACATTAACTGTGTATAAATAAAAAAAATAACAATATAATTATAACATAAAATATAAAAATGGAATAAATTATGAGTAGCACGTTGCAGATGTGACAAATAGGTTCTCACGCAGCATGATGCCGTGTTAAGGCAAGCCTCAACACAGCGCTGGTTTTCAGTGAGGACCTTAAGTGAAGTGAGGACGCGGAACTGGAAAGTAATAAAGGTGAGAAAAGTGATAAAATAGATATATACAAAAATAAGAAATTGATGGATTACATAATTATATGTTTAACAAATACAACTAATAAAATGTTATTAATAATAATAAAATAATATTTCTGGACATTATGACACAGCGTCATTTAGTTCTGAGCTAAGGAACGGGGCCCGTGTTACAGATACCAGAAGGTTGATATACTACATATGTATGTACAGTCGCCAGCACGTCAAGCTACCTCACTTTGACCTTGAACGTATTACGAGCAGCGACAGAGCGAATCGTGCGAAAGAGATAAACAGCGTTTTGTCAGTTCTTGCTTGTTATGTTTCGTGCTGCAGTGCTTACGTGAGGGTGTGTGCGAATGCGCACCAAATATGAGTTTTTAGTTTTTACTTTCTGTGTTTGTTACGCATCATCATGAAATGTTGCATGAAACACGTTATCAGGGGTACAGAAAAGGATACGAATGGGATCCGCGAGAAACCGCAGTAAAAATACCAAAATAAAATTTGGAATAATAATGTGCATTTTTATTTAATATAATTGAGAACTTTTAAACAATTACCAAACTGTCAAACTATACAACAGATTAAAAACAAGTACGTAGATAATATTAATTTTTGAGTTACTAAGTTTAGACTACGACACAGTACGCCGTGCACTGTGTCCGGCAGTGTCTCTGTGTGCGAACACTCATAAACTCGACGAATAACCACACCATGCGGCACCGAGTGTCTAAGTGTTTAGACACGTGTCAGACATTGAGTGAACTACCTATTCGGTTGTAGACTAAACTACGTTCTCTCGGGTTTTATTAGCGACAAAGAATATGCCATGACCTAAAAGAACCCAAACGTAACCTCAGTAATACTCGATTAGATCAATTCAATAAGAGCCTTTCAATTATGAAAATAATATACCTAACTACATGGGAGCGTAACAATATATTATTAAATGATACATAAAAAGTTACATAAATTAAACTCTAATAACTATAGATACTGTAAAATTGTAATATAATATCAATACAGCAACTAGCAACAGTAATTATGGAAGAACCAACAGGCCACTATGAATCACTTAGCTCATGTTACATCTCTAGAGAGGAAATCCTACGCGCTCTGAAATTCATTAACACCAACAAGGGGCCAGGGCTCGATGCTATCCCGCCGATTTTTTGCAAAACTGATCAGAGCAGATTGTGGACCCATTGTATCACATTTTTAATAAGTCTTTCTTGTGCGGAACCTTTTCTTCTAAATGGAAACTTGCACACATCACTCCGATACATAAAAAAGGAGATCAGAGTGATATCTCAAATTATAGACCAATCTCGATTTTATCCACGATAGGAAAGGTTTTTGAGAGGCTGGTCCAGGTGAAAATTCATTTTCACCTAAAGCCAATGTTTCACAGTAACCAGTACGGTTTCTTGCCTGGTAGGTCGACCACGTCAAATCTTCTAAACTATGTAACGGACACCTACGGAGCAATAGAAAATAATACAGAAGTACACGCTATTTGACGACCCGATTAGCCCAGCGGTAGTTAACGCTGCCTTCTGTGCTACGGGTCCCGGGTTCGAATCCTGGTAGGGACAAAGGTTTGTGTGATGAGCATCAACATTTGTATCCGAGTCATGGATGTATCTATGTATAATATGTATGTATTTACAAAAAAAAAAAAAAGTATATATGTAGTATATCAACCTTCTAGTATCCGTAACACAAGCCTCGTTGCTTACCACGGAACTCGAGGGCGCTGTGTCATAATGTCCAGAGATATTTATTTATTTATTTATTATTTATTTATTTATACTGATTTCTCAAAGTCCTTTGACGTGGTCGATCACAATATCCTTATATACAAACTGGGTCATGCGAGGATCTGTAGCTCCTTACTTAGATGGTGTGAATCCTATCTCATGAATAGGTCACAACTCGTGAAAGTGAGAGGCTATAAATCAGTTACTTGAATAGCGCCATCTGGCGTGCCCCAGGGTTCCCACTTAGGACCCCTTTTTTTCTTAGTCTATGTAAAAGATTCTTATTCTGCTATAACATCCAGATATCAAATGTTCGGGGATGATCTAAAGCTCTACATAATTGTCTCTAACCGCGACGATGTAAAGTCCCTTCAAACTGACATTGACTCAATCAACCATTGGTGTTCTAAGAATGAAATGACCATTAATATATCTAAATGCTTTTACATCAAATTCACATGTAAACGGGATCCTACATCAGCCACATATTACATTTCTAACACTTCAATCACTGAAGTCTCGAGCATGCGTAATCTGGGTGTCGTGGTTGATACTAAGTTAGACTTCCGCGATCATATTGATAGCATTACAAGCAAAGGAGCACGCTTAGCTGGTTTTGTCACGCGCCAAACAAAGTTTTTAAGGATCAAGAGATACCTATTATCCTTTATAACTGCTATGTAAGGTCAATTCTTGAATATTGCTGTCATATATGGAGTCCGTCCTATGCAGTGCATATATCCCGGCTAAAAAAGCTGCAGAAACAATTTCTGTATCACTTATCATATGCGCATAATCTTTGCCACAACCTAACGTCTTATGATTCAAAACTTGCACATTTTAAATTAATCTCCCTGAAACATCGCAGTAGACGAAATATCGCAGACATCGTGTATCTGCACAAACTAATAAATGGAAGATTAGACAGTCCCTCCTTGCTCGAGAGATTGAACCTAGCTGTTCCACGAACAGGTAGCCGTTTTCACAATAGAAGGACTTTTAGTTTGCCTCTCTGCCGTACTAATTACAGTCAGCACTCACCGTTTTACCGTATGTGTTCAGCCTACAATAATGTTTGTAGCGAAATTGATATATTTAATGTATCCGTTCGCTGTTTAAGACTTTATTTGTCAAAAATTAAAAAAAATGTAATATCCCTTATCCCTTATTCTACCGTGATGCACCCTTTGTATATTGCATGCAGTGTTCACTTCCAGAAGGTCATACACTAATATTGTTTAATGTAACCGTTTATTAAAATGTACTCTTGTAGTGTTTTGTCCAGTTTAGTGAACCAACAATAAAAAAATAATACGAATATAGGTATTTAATGATTAATATTACTTTAGGTATACATAAATAGATTGTTGAAATAAATACTTAAATATATTTATATACATTTCCGGACATTATTACACAGCGCCATCTAGTTCCGTGGTAAGCAACGAGGCTTGTGTTACGGATACTAGATGCTTAATATACTACATATATACTTTTTTTTTGTAAATACATACTGTTAGGATAATTTTATTTTATTTTCTTTTCTTTGGGAAACAAACAACTGTACAATATATCTTACAACTAACTTATAATAACATATGGACCAATGTACAATCAATGACGTTTCCACAAGTTACTTTAAGGTACATGATGAGAGCGACAATGCATATAATTATATAAAATCATAAATATCTAAGATCTACGTATTAAAAGATCTGTCGAGGACTTCAGTGTCTCCAAGACTTTCTTTCTGAATACACTACGGGGCTCCGCAAATACATCATGGTGAACAAAATATGTATTGTATTTTTTTAGCATTTTACGGAGAGGGGCTCGCTCACCAGCGTTTGTATGGCCTCCCGTCTTATGACAGTTCTAGGCACAACATAAAATATATTATTTACTAAGTCAGGACAATCCAGTTTGCTGTGTATCAGTCCATGCAACATCATAGTTTGGAGTAAAAGGCGTCTCGACCTTAAGGTTAATAACTTAAACTCATTCAAGGAGTAATTGTAGGAGGTATGTTGCATGCGGCATTTATATTACAACGTACTTAAAAATTTGCGTTGAACTTGTTCTATGGCGTGGTCATATTTTATGTAGTGAGGGTCCCATGTCATGCAAGCGTATTCAACTTGTGGGCTTATAAAACCGTTAAAGAGATGTAGGTATGTTGATGGGCGTTTGAAGTCATTAGAGGACCTCATGATAAAGTTATACATTTGGCAACTATTTTTTCGATGTGTAAATTTAAGTGCAGTTTGCAGTCAAGAATTACGACTAAATCACAAATTTCGTTTTCTTTAAGAATGAATTCATCGCACAGTGAGTAACTATGGTTAATTAAGTTTCTTTTCTTCGTGAAATTGACAAATTTACATTTCAGTATATTTAATTTTAATTTATTATCTTTACAATAGTCAGTTAATCGGTTTAAATCCTCCTGAAGCATATGGCCATCATTAATGTTTATTATTTTCTTAAAAAATTTAAGATCATCAGCATAAAGCAAAAATTTACTGTTATGAAAGCAATTGTTAATATCATTTATGTATATAATAAACAGCACTGGACCCAGTATGGACCCTTGAGGGACGCCAGATGTCGCAAAAAATGTACTGGACTGGTACCCGTTACACACTACCCGTTGACTACGGTTTCTAATATAGGACATGAACTAACGCAGCAGATTTCCTCTGATGCCATTAAATGCAATCTTATGAAGCAAGATCTTATGATCAACTCTATCGAAGGCCTTTTTGAAGTCCGTATATACTGTATCTGTTTGACCTCTTGCATCCATGTTTTTAAACTGTTTGACCTCTTGCATCCATGTCTGTAAAGATCATTAGGTTGGTAACAGTAAGTATTTTTTTTTTTAGTATCTAGTTGACATCGGCATTTCCTAACTGACGACCTCTGAGAAGAAATGCCGAAACAAACTCAGAGAATCATGGTCTCTTTTAAAATCCAAACATTTTGGTTACAATATGTGAGCCTGACGATGTAAGTTAAAGTCTGGGATGGCCTTTTGAAGAAAGCACCAGTGCAGCTTTGAGTTGACCTGTCCATACTGACAGCACGCATACGTCAGCCATCGTTTAGCTCAAACCATTATTGTGGGAGCTTAACGACCCGACGCACGTCTATGCAAGATCAGCGGGACATTTGCGTAGGCCATTTCAAAAACCCAAAGCCGCCAGACATTAGTTTGTAAGCGTATGTTTATCTACCTACAAAGTGCTCACATTCACATAGATATGTATATTATAAATAATCCCAATGCATAAAAATCAACATAATGTCAAATATAAAATAATTATGTCAAAACATAACATTAACATAATGTCAAAAATATAAAATAAATAAAGTCAAATAATAATAATAATTAAAAATCTATAGGTATACCTATACAATTCATGTCAAGATATAAATTAATGTCAACAAAAAAAAAATTAAAAAATAATAATAATAATTAACATCAATGTCATGAAAAAATAATGTCCAAATCATAATAAATTACAGTAAAAGACGTTCGATAGCCCGGTTCATTAGAACACGTGAGTGAGGCACGATGGTTCGAATACTGATTTAAAAAAAGATGAAAACAGGTTGCATATTGCCTGGGGTCAGTCGAAATATGGTTATCGTAGAACATCCTAGCTCCCTGCTCCAGACTTTCCCTTCCGATTAGCAATATAAGTCCAAAAGTGTTTTACATTTTTTGGAATACTTTCTTCCACACTTTCTATATAAATACGGTAACATTTAGTGCATTCTGAATGAAAGCGTGCCCTATACAGAGAGAACACTTCGTAGTCGGATAGATTTTTATATCGTTTCCATTTTGACCAGGTTTTCCTTTTGAAATTAAATATATGAACAAGTGATTTTGAGAACCATACGGGAAAGTTGGATGTTTTCTTTTTTAAGGTAGGCACTTTATTCTTGACAATACCGTTTATCTTGTCGTAAAAGATGTCAACACATTCATTAGCGGTTGAATTAGCTAACACATCATCCCAATTCATATCCTCAATGTCTTTATTTATGAGATTATAGTCTGCTTTATGAAAGTTGAACTTTGAGATTGGTAGGGGTCGTATAAGGTCAAATTTGATATTCAGCGAATACAATGTGCAGAACGGAGGATGGTGGTTGTCAGCCTGAACTAAGTATTGATTGTGTTTTAAGACATGACATGCAGTTTTTTTTTTTCTTTTGTATGGAAATAAGGGGGCAAACGGGCAGGAGGCTCACCTGATGGTAAGTGATTACCGCCGCCCATGGACATCTGCAACACCAGGAGACGTGCAAATGCGTTGCCGGCCTTTCAATAAAGAATATACTCTCCTCTTGAAGGTTCCCACGTCGTAACGGTTCGGAATGGCCGCCGGTGACAGCTGGTTCCACAGAGCAGTGGTGCGAGGCAGAAAATTCCTTAAAAACCGCACTGTTGTGGAACGCTGGACATTGAGATAAAATGGATAGAACTTTGAGTTCTGGCGCGATGTCCGATGGTGAAATTCAGCAGCCGGGATCAAACCAAACAATTCCTCGGAACAGTCCCCGTAATAGATGCGGTAGAAGATGCAGAGTGATCCAACATCTCCACGCAGAGCCAAAGGATCATCGACAACTCGAGCCGCCCTTCGTTGTATTCGGAGATGTCGATACCAAGTATTCCGATGCTGGCTGTGGCGGATAAGGGAGTGTTCTCAAAATGAGGAGTTACGCAAAGGGTGACTTTTTAGCGGTTAACGCGCAAACCTGTGTCTTTTTGGGGTTGAATTGGACTAAGTTAAGTCTACCCCAGTCCGAGACTTTGGTTAGCAAAGACTCGACTTCAGACACAAGTTTGTTCCGACACTCAACGACGCATTCCCGAGAAATGTTTGCTCGGCCAGTGTACACGGCATCCACAGTGCTGTCGTCTGCATAGCAATGAATGCTGCTGATATGCAACATGTCATTGATATGCAGAAGAAACAGGGTAGGAGACAGGACACAGCCTTGTGGAACACCAGCATTGACAAATTTAGGATCAGAGCATGCACCGTCAACGACGACCTTGATGCTCCGATCTGCCAAAAAACTGGTGACCCAGTCGCACAATTTCTCGGGAAGCCCAAAGGAACGCAACTTCGACAAAAGGGCTTTGTGCCACACCCGATCAAAGGCCTTTGCCAAGTCCAGACTAGCTGCAAGCGCCTCTCCCTTGCTCTCAACTGCCTCCGCCCATCTATGCGTTAAGTAGACTAGAAGATCACCAGCTGACCGACCCCGACGAAAGCCGTACTGGCGGTCACTAATTAGCTGGTGCTCTTCCAGATATCGCAGGAGCTGGCAGTTAATAATGGTCTCCATTATCTTGGAGAACAAGGAAATGATTGCTATAGGCCTGTAATTGGACGGATCCGAGCGATTGCCCTTTTTAGGGATCCGGTGCACTAAAGCGGCCTTCCAGGATTTCGGGACTATGCCTAATTCGTAGGAGTGTCGGAAAAGACGCGCTAAAACCGGTGCCAACTCTGGAGCACATGTCGGCAACACGATCGGAGGGATGCCATCGGGCCCACTCGACTTGTGAATGTCCAAGGAAAAAAGTGCTTTGCGAACTGCACTTTGCCGATACTTAATCTCCAGCATCGTGGTATCGGACCGCGGGATTGTCGGTGGTGAGTTTCCTTGGTCATCCAGGGTCGAGTTGGACGCAAAGAGACAGCCCATAAGATCGGCTTTCTCTTTCGCGGTATGGGCCAGCGAGTCATTCTCCGTGTGTAGGGGCGGAAAGGATGGCTGACAGAAATTCTCTAAGACAGCCTTGGCGAGAGACCAAAACGCACGGGTTCCCGACGGGAGACGTGCCAGTCTGTCGCCAATTCTGCCAATGTGCTCCGACTTCGCCTTAGCAATAGCACTTTGGAAGGACCTAGAGGCAGAGTTATACTCCTTTTTAAGTGCGCTGATATTTACATCACTAGACGCCGATGCGTTAGCCCAGGCCCGGTAGCATTCCCGCTTTCGGCATAGTGCCGTCATGCAGGAACGACCATACCAAGGCTGGGATCTGCCACCGATGGGCACCGCAGAGAACGGAATAAAGAGTTCCATACCTGCAGCACCACATCGGTGACAGAGTCAGCAACGACGTCTGGATCATCCGGCGAGAAGCAAATCCGCCCCCATGGGTAGGATGCAAAGAATGACCGCATCCCGTCCCAATCCGCTGACCTGTAGTGCCATATGCGGTGGCAGCCCGCAAAGCGAGGCCGTGTTGAGCGCGCAGAACGAGGCAGTGGTCTGACGAACCAAGAGGAGGATCAACGGAAACCAGGTAGTCATCCGGATGAGAGGTCAACAGAAGGTCCAACTGGGAAGGTAAATGATCCTCCACATCTGGGATTCGCGTTGGCGAGGTGACCAATTGTGTCAAATCATATGCTAAGGCGAGATCGCAAACAGATCTCCCCGCATGATAGGTGTTGCGTAAACTAAGCCATTCGACGTGGTGGGCGTTCAAGTCGCTATAATCACGATCTCTGCGGATGGGATCTGCTGCAGCACAGAATCTGTAGCCATTTGTATGTGCTCAATGAGTCGATCAGTTTCGGTATTGCCGCTATGGGACCTATACAGGCACGCGTAAATGCGCGGATGGTCGTCGCAGTCTACGCGCAGCCAGAGGATGGATAGGTCCCGTCCTTCAAGGCTCCCGAGGCGACGAGAACAGATATCCTCTCTGACGTATACGCACACCCCAGCCCGCGGCACAAAGGAATGCTCCAGTTTGTACCCCGGGTAGGAGAGGAAAGAGGTGTCAGCCGGAGTGCATATCTGCGTCTCGGTGAGAAAGAGCAAGGTCGGCTTCGCCGTCTCAAGGTGAAAGTGTACGGCGTGCAAGTTGGAGTTCAGCTCCCTAATGTTGCAAAAGTCCACAGCAATGATGGAAGGGGTAGCCTTAAGTTGCCTGCTCCGTTTACCCCTAGTTGGAGATGATAGCGCAAAATTGCCCCCCCCCAGAGTACGAAGGGCAGCCCGGGCGTCCACGCTCAGGTGGTGTACGACCTGAGCGTGGACGTCCAGGAAGGGATTCTCCCCAACGATGTACGCTGGTGGTACCCTCCTGGGGTATTCGTACTGCATCTTGCATTATTATAGGAGAGAGGGAAGGGGGAGTGGGCCGCCGGCTCACAGACCGAACGAAAGGCGACAGTGTAACTATTAGACATACAGAGATCGAGTATGCACCCGTTTGAGTTTATTAGATGGTCGTATTGTTTGGTATCATGTATAGTCATGAAGTCTTTTAGTCGGTTACAGATAGAAGTGGTGCCCATGCATGTAAGAAAGTTGGAAGAAGGATAAAGTGTTATCCAATTAGTAGCTGGTATATTATAGTCACCGAATAACAGCAAACTGTCTACGTTCAGTGAACTAATTTACTCAATACTCAATTTTTTATTGCATTCCATGGTAATTTTACAGATGGACTTAAATTAAAAACAGATCATCATGGACCCTGTCGGGCACAGCAAAGTAAAAACAATTTAGGAGAGAGGAAGAGGGCTATTTTATTCTATACAAGGTGTTGATTTGCATCCTCGTCAAATTCAAGGACGTAATTATGCTAATGATTCTCGACCCAAAGCAACAATAAAATGAGTAGGTATTTTTTTTTTTATTTTGCTTTTATACGGAAATCCGTAAGTGTGAACCAGCCGTATTTAAACGCGGCCCGTCTGTTACTAGCCCTATAACCGCGCTTTCACACACAAACAAACGCAAACAACACATACACAACGCATACGCAACGATCATTCATTGATCGATTCGTAGGTACAAATCCCTAGCCACGCCGCCGCGACCCCGGAACAAACAGTCTGTTTGATGTCGCCGACGCGTGCGCGCGCTTTGCGAATTTCACTTCTCGGTACATCGTTGAGACGTAGGTACGAAGTGCAAGATGACGGACAACTATCCGAATGTCGAGTTGGTAGAGATAGTCCGCCTGTATGCCATCAGTGGAGACAGCCTACGTGGAGCCATCCGGATGTTTACCGAAATGTTTCCCGATCGGGAACCCCCATCACAGAGCTGGAATACTTCCAGCGAGACCCACGGGCAAGCACGCGGCAGGCTGGTCAACACTTTGGAGTGCACCACACTACAGTGTTTCGCCTACTGAAGCGTGAATTGCAACACCCAAAAACTGGAGCTGTTGCGTCACGTTGTCGAGGAGATGTTGGAGGATGTTCCCTGGCACTCCATCGCAACTTGTACTACCAGCAGGACGGTGCCCCCCCTCACTATGGTCGGCAAGTACGCGAGTACTTGACCGAAAGTTTTGGTGACCACTGGATCGGTCGCGGAGGACCTGTGGCCTGGCCTCCGCGTTCTCCGCACCTGACGCCTCTAGACTTTTATGTGCGGGGAGACGTTAAAAGGTTAGTTTACACGGAGGAAGTGACCCGTGTAACAGAATTACGTGCAAGGATCATTAGTGCTTTTGACACTGTAAAAACTAATGTGTTAGTGTTACGTAAGCTGAAGGAAAACCAGCTACGTCGTGCTCAATTGTGCGAAGAGTGTGATGGTGGCCACTTTGAACAATACCTCCGGGTAACTTAAGTAGGTAATTTATTTATTTGTACATTTTGTAAATACGTTGTTAGCTTAATCAATTTGATTAGTGTAAATAAGTTGATTTCAAATTTGTAACTACGCTAATAATACCTAAGAGTCGAAAGTATCACCACGTACTTACATTTAACTAGCACGTCTTTCCATTTCCATCATAAGTAGATCGGTACACCAACTAAGGTAGGTATTATTGCCGGTCCTAAGCCCGTTAAGTAGGAAGGAAAATTTCAAATCAATCAATTTAATCCACAAATCAAAACAAAATCACTACGAAAACTTTAGGTGGAAGGATAAAGCAAAACTAACATTTTATTAATCATCTGATAACAGGTCAATGAACTTTTCTTCGGCGCACTAGTATTACTGCCATTAGTAAGATTTCCGCATTCCAATGATGCTCAACAATGAGTTCATTATCAAGCAAAATTTATGACAATAATGTAGGTGATTTTCGAAATAAAATTAGGTAAATTATTGCTACCGATCATTCGTTCGCCCGCGCTTGCATTTCGTAGGAAGACGTCGACACTCACGCACACAGCTGCATTGTCGCTGTGTGCGTAGTCGGGTGATTCTGTTTTATTTGTATTGAATTAAGGGTTTAATTCTGAAACACTGTTAAAATTCAACAACAAATAAAAGCAGCACTTTTTAGTTATTGCCCACTACCGTACTTTCAATTGATTATTTATGTATTTTATGACAACCTCCTGAAATTTGACGAGGATGCAAAACAACACCTTGTATACAAGTATTTGTTTATTTAATGTTTATGTTATAATATTTTATGTAATGTGTATATATTATATATATACCTATATATATATATGTATTTTTGTATATATATATATATATTGCAGATGTATATATATGTACACAATATATATATATATACATATTTTAGTTATGTTTATTATATGAGATGTATACATACCTATATAATAAAATGTTTAGTGTGTTATTATGTAGTTAGATTAATTGTCATCCAAGAATTCCTTTATTGTGTAGTAGCATTTATTTAATAGAAAAGATTTTAACTTATTTATAAAAATATTTGTTTTATTTTGTTCTTTAATATGTTTTGGTAATTTGTTATAGATTTTTATGGACATAACTAAAGGACTAGATGAGTGGATTTTAAGACGGGATGTTGGTAGATTTAATCTATTTTTGTGTCGTAGTGTGTATCCATACTCCCAAAGTGCATGTCATATATCGGAAGAGATGAGTTATTAGGTATGTACACCGCACTTATGATGTTTAATAATAATAATATTGATTCCAAGAAAATACAGGATTACAATTATAATGACACTGAACTCCACACTAGGATACCCTGTGTTGTGGAGCCCAGTCAAAAATTACATGTTTATAAGTGCATTTGAGTTTGGGTGTTGTGAATCGTGTGAATGTTGAATGAGGTGTGAATATTGTGTGTGGTGAGAATGCTGTGTGTGGTGTGATTTTTGTGTGTAAGGTATGTTAGGTATGTTTAAGAGGTATGTGCATCTGAGTTTTGCTGTTGTGAGTGGTGTGAATGTTGTGTGAGTTTTGAACATTATGTGTGGTCAGAATGTTGTGTGTGGTGTGATTATTGTGTGTGGTGTGAATGTTGCATGAGTGTATATGAGGGTAATTGAATAGATATGTATAAGAGAGATTGTAAAGAGGGTGTTATAAATGTAATTCCAGGTTAATCAGAAAATAGTAATCAACTTTTCGGTATTCGCGTAGTCTAACTCCATCAACCAGTATATTAGTTTTTTTTTTTAAATGTATTTAGACATGCATATTATATTTAGTTCCCTGTTAATTTTGGAGTATAAATGTGGACCCATAAAAGCGTAAGCTTTGTTGCCAAAGCTCAAGTTGCAGGTTATCTTTTTCCATTTAGTTCTCCTTTGTGAGCGCTCATCAACTACAACATTAGTTCTTGCGGAGTGATGAAACTTAAGTACCACTGCCAGTATATACAACTTACGGACTGATGGCACTTTAGAGTCTTGGTACAGCTGATAGGTTGGGTAGCGTATTCTTTTTTTATGCATTACCTTTAGGATTGCTCTTTGCGCTCGCTCTATAGCAATAAGATGACTCTTTTTTTGCAGTTCCCCAAGCTATCACACAATAGCTCAGGATTGACTGACAAAGAGAGTAATATATCATTTTAAGCGTCGAGATATCTGCCAAAGACCGAAGTTTTTTGAATATGTGAAGTAGCTTTCTTACTCGAGCACTTATGGATACAATTTGCTTCTGCCAGGTCAGATTTTGATCAATATTGACACCTAGGTACTTAATACTATCCACACGTTCAAATTCTTGACAACTACAAGTGTTTCCCTGGGTATACGCACAAGTATGCAGTTTAAGTGTCAGAAGTATTGGAGCTGAGGATCTTTTGGTAACACTAAAGTTGATAATTTTAGTTTTTTCCACATTCAGTGTAAGTAAATTATGTTGCAGCCAGTCGGCTATTTTCTGCATACCAGTTTTTGCGACCCTGTAGGTTTCGTCCCAATTCTTACCATTAAAAATTATGGCAGTATCATCTGCGTAGGCAAAAATGTGCGCAATACTCAACTGAAGAGAGCAGAGACCATTGATATAAAGGAGGAACAGCGTAGGACCAAGGACACTGCCCTGGGGCACCCCATATCCAACGTTCACGAGAGAACTCTGGAAGTTTCCCAGACACACCCTCTGTTTGCGGTCCGTGAGATACGAGTCAAACCAGTCCAACGCAATGCCCCTGATACTTAGTTTCTCTAGTTTTTTAAGTAGAATTGGCCTTGATACGGTATCAAAGGCTTTCGCCAGATCGAGAAAGACGCCCACACACTTTTTTCCACTATCAAGTTTAGAAGTGACAAGGTCCACCAGGTTCGTTACTGCGTCCTCCGTCGATTTATCCTTACGAAAACCATATTGGTTAGCTGAAAGTATATTATGTTTCTGCTAGTAATCAAGTAGCCATCCTGTTAACTAGCTTTTCCAGTATTTTTGATAAAGATGGTAAGAGGGAGATAGGCCGATAGTTTGACACCACAGTAGAATCTCCTGCCTTATAAACTGGACACACATTTGCTACCTTCATCTGAGCAGGCACTTTTCCCAATGAGATACTTAAGTTGCATATATGTGTAATCGAAGTTACCAGGTGTTTCTGACCAAGTTTGATAACCCAGTTGGTTATACCGTCCCAACCTGGAGCAGAGTCAGTTTTTAGGCTAGAAATAATAGAGCTTACCTCCGCTTCATCTGTAGGGCTCATAAAGAAAGAATGTGGGCTGTTTGGAAAACTATTCGAGCTCAGTTTAGTTACCATCCTGACCAAATCTGCCTCAGTTTTATTGAGAAGAGTCATTGTGTTTGTTGCCAGTTGTTCACCCACATTAGTAAAAAAGTTATTTGTGTTGTTTAGAAATGTAACTTCATCGTGGTGAGTGCGTAGTAATCCGAGACTGCTTGAAGCCTTATTTTTTATGTTACATATCTTTTTGACCGCTGCCCATGATTTTTTACAGTCTCCTTTAGAGCCGTCCAGAAGTTCTTTATTATAGTCATCCTTCAGATTTTGCAAGATATTATTGCAGTAATTCCTGTAATTTTTATATTTTTGTTGTAGCACAGTATTATTTTTATTTAGTTCTTTTTTCGCTTCTAAATGTAATGAGTCCCTTTTTCGTATGCAATTAAGTAGATTGGAAGTCATCCAGGGTTTTCTTATATGCTCAGAGTTTTTAATAATTATTGTTTGTGAGTGCCTTTGGATAACTTCACCAAGCCTTCTCGTAAACTCTACCGTTGCATCAGTGACATCACTCACATCATCACTCGAGGAGTGTACTCCAATCAGACTGTTCAATATCTTTGGCTAAATTAGGGAAGTCTATTTTAGTCTTTAAGTGATACTTGTCATATGGCATTCTGTTTGCTACGTCAATGCCGATTATTATCGTGTCATAATCTGTAATGCCAGATTCACAGACCACCACACTAGCCGATTTTTTGGTTTTAATCAGTGCATGGTCCAGGCATGTCCGATCGTGGGTGGGATACTGGTGACCAGGATAGAGACCATAATGTCCTGTTATATCTAAATACTCGCTAGCACGGCTATCACATGCGTCATTGGTGATATCTATGTTTATGTCACCTGTCAAAACACAAGAAGGCGCTTTACATGTTTCAAGAACGTTCTCAAGGGAAGAACAGAAGTTTTTAATATTATAAAAGGATGGGGACCTGTAAATAGCGCATATTGTTAGTTCAGAACCAACATGGATCAGCAGGCAGTTGGCTTCTTTAAATTGCGGCTCTTCGATTGTTACCTTAAGCTCAGTTTTGTAAAGAACTGTTAGTCCATCGTTTTGGTTTAAGTAGCATTTTGAGTAATAACATTTGTTTCGGACGGTCGGCTTCTAAAGCGCTGCGTCCCGGGATGTCTCCCCTACTTGTGCCGACATACTAATGTTTTTGTAGCACGCCGGCCTGTTCACTATTCCGAGGGCTTAAGGTGGAAGCTCCGATCGACCGTCCATACATTCTTTGATACGTCTTTACGCTAAAAATTGACACTCTTTGTTTTAAATGAATCACTTTATCACTTTTCTACAATGAAATGAGGTCGCAATTAACTTTTCAGGAAATAACTTACATTAATTACTGAGAAAAACAATCGTAAAATCCAAGCAAAATTTGCTATTTCTTTACATGTGTGAGTTTGTTTTGACAAGCGAACTAAAGCGCCGCGCGTTTGCTTTTTGTTTGTTTTAGTTTAAAAAAATGTGCTAGATGGCGTGCACACGTGATAAAACATTATAATAAGTACGTAGAATAGTTTATTTATAGTATTACACCTTTCATAAAAAAACATGTTCTATTAGAACTGACGTCCTTACAAAGCATTTTATACAATTTATTTTTATACTACATAATTATTTTTATAGAGAAATAATATCTTGGGATATCCAACACACAGCGCCATCTGATCCCAAACTATGATATATGATAACCAGACAACTAAATAGCATACATATATATTTCTAAATAAATACAAAAAAAAACACCCAAAGACAGAACAAATAATCGTGCTCATCACACAAAGATAATATCCGGGGTGGGAATCGAACCCACGACATTTGTCCTGGCAGTCAGGGTCACTAGCCATTAGATCAATAAGTTGGTCAATATTATTGTTGATATTATTTTCGAAGGTAAATTAGGCAACGTTGCCATACTTCCTATCCTGGAGTTCTTGACCTACACGGCCGCGACGTTGCCAATCTTCGTCCGCTATGTTTTGTACGGGTATAATAATAAAAATACATTTTGTAGTTTCTCGCTCGTGATGGAATGATTTTGATGTACTAGGCGTTGCGCGCGGAATGTGTCGCGACGTGCATATTACTTTTTGTATGCTATATTTTCATTGATTCAAATTGCAATTTTACTAACACAAAAGTATAGGTACCTATCTTTATTTCGGCGATATTAGAAACAGCCAGTTGGCTCGTGAATTGGGTTTATTTACTTATGTAAGTAATTAGTACTATATCACGTTATAGTACTAATTACTTACATAAGTACATATTTTTTTCGGCCAGCAATAAATAAAATTATTAGGTACCTACAATTCAGTATATAAAGTAGTAATGAATAAAATAGTCGTGGGATATGGTTTTACCATTTGTTTGTTACATAAAGAATACCTAGTATGCATTTTACAGACAGACACATTATCGTGCTCCCATATTATTTTTATAACTATACCTACCTACTCTTTTGGTTGTCTTACACTCGCCTGCCGGCACGGTGCGGTGCGTTCAAAACATACAAACAAATAATTTTGGTTACCTACTTCTAATTTTATTTAATTATTATTAAATAATTATTGTTAATTTTCGAACAAACGATTTATTGTTTATAAATAATTACCTAACCCTAACGTATTCTAATTAGTGTTTTTTTATTCGTCGACCAATATTCTACTAGGAATATAAAGAAGTAAAATTTTACTGTAAGTACATTTTATTATACTATTTTTGTAGGATGTGTGCAGAGTTCGGACGTCTGAACGCACTGTCGACAGTTTATTTATCCGTTTATCGGAAACTGAAAAACTTCGCTCGATTCCGTGCTACCTTTTTATTATGTGCAATATATAAAAGAGTTGCTTTATATTTCCAGGCCTGCATTATTGGTAAAGAAACTAAGAAATGCCTGTTTCATGGTGTTCGAAACAAATATTGTTATACATTTCAATATTATGAGAGAAGAAACATGGATATAAAACCACATAATTGCTGCAAACATTTTACTGGACCATCTACAGCAATGGAATCTCAGATTATAGTGGAAGGCTTTCAAAAGACTGTAGAAATGCATCAACTTCGCTATTTGAGTTTTATTGGAGATTTCGACTCTTCTGTGTTTGCAAACTTGAAAGAGAAAGTGTCATACGGGAACATGATAAAAAAAATTGAATGCAAGAATCATGTAATCAAAAACTATACCTACTAGTGCACTCTACAAGGTAAATAAATAAATCAAATTGTAGTCATTTCAACATCTGTAAAGCATAATCTTATTCGGTATTTATATTTGTACTTTTTTAGATCTTGGCCAACGCTAAGCTCCCACTTTATGGACGAAATATTTTGAAGCCAAAGGTGATGAACTTACCCTAGTGGCACGGAAAATTATAATGTGTAGCAGTGAGAATGCTGCTATGGCTGCAGACTTGAGAATTGGTCCGCTTCGTATATTCGGAGTACATGAAAACTGCAAGGATTATTACTGTAATATCAATAAAACATCTGCACAAGGAAGTGAAAAGAAGGAACAAAATCTTGTAGAATGTCTAAAGAAGACCGCCCCAGAGGTGTGGGCTCTGATTTATTATCAAAGCCTGGAGGCAGCTGCACTAGAAAAGAAAAACTTTGCACTAAAATTGGATAATAATGTTTTGGTCATGAACAAAAAGCATGATTATTACTATCAAGTAAATTGACAATTCTATTACACATCTACTTTATAATTCATTTCAGTATCTTATTTTCTCATAATATAACTAAACTTTATTTCAGGTTGAAGGGCAATTGTGTGTCAGCAAAATGGATAAGTGCTACTTTATATGTTTTATTTCAGTCACTGAACCATTGACTGTAAATGAAGTTTGTCGAGATAATGAATTTATCAGTAATAATATGATGCCAAAACTATTGGATTTCTTTAAAAACTGTATTCTGCCAGACATAATTTTGAGACGTGTTCAGAAAAATGTGAAATGTGTTGATTTGAATGGTATGTGCACCAGGCTACTGATTTTGTTTATTTACTTCATATATTGTATCAATCAATTAGTTATGTATTTTGTTGTTCTAGTGAAAAATCGTTCTTCGACATCAGTTGGAAATTCAAGTATGGAATAGTTTCATTTTAGAGCTTTGGAGATTGATGGTAAATAACATTTTAAAATAATATTTGTCAAAAGTAATAAATATACTAAGTAAAGTTATCTTTCTTTGCAGCAGTAGTGTAGCAGTGGTTTCAAGACAAGAAGAAATGATCAATTGTATTGTATTTTCAATTGTATTTTTGTAGTAGTTTGTTTAGAATCTACATTATCATTGTACCTATATTACTTTTTATTTGAATTCACTATAAAAGGCGAAACAATACTTTATTGAACTCAACAAGCTGCTCTTTGCATTTTTGTTTTACTAACTTTTGTAGATGCAGTGCTTTGACATTATGAAATATTGTTTCGCCTTCCTAATTATAATTGCAATCTAAATTGTATTTTAGATTAGTTGTTTTCTCTTGTTTACTAATTATCTAAAGTTTCTTACGTCTGTAATAATTGGTTATCATGTGTCACTTCAAATAATTGTGTTTTGATAATAAATTACCTAGGTATAGTTTTTCCTTTTCACACGAGTCCAACCAAAGGTTGTCTGTATGCGATTGCTATTAGCGATAAGACCGCCCATTGTAATATTTATAGTTTATAAAATTGTTCTTTACATTGGTTTTTGATGTGCAATAAAGAATATTCTATTCTAATTAGCGTAAGGTAATAAAATGAACTTATATTTTATTGTTTTTGACATTATTTATTTCTCAAAATTATTAATCAATTAAATAGCCTATGAATATAACTTTTATTTTCCTAATGTAGTCGTAGATATAATTACCAGAACTTTATGGATAATATCCAAAAGTGGACTGAATTATTTAGCATTTTACATAATTATGTGAACATTTTTTGAAATACACGCCATCTAGTGGTATCAAATCAAATCAAATCAAAAGGTTTTTATTTCATATGAACTTTTTCAAGCATTTATAAAACGTTATGACTCTAGTTGCACGGTTCCAAGAAGTTGATCTCATGGAGAAGAACCGGCAAGAAACTCCATAGACACTCTTTTAAAAAGAAGGTATTGTTACATTATTTTGGTAATAATTATGCGAGGTCAATGTAAAAAATTCATGTCTTGAGATGTCAATGGTCAAAGATATAAAAAAAAAGTGATATGGTAAGTATAATTCTCTAGACTGAACAATACACTGAACTCACATTTACAAAATTATAACAATTGAATAGGGGCGTGAAATACGCCATAATAAAATGCTACAAGCTATGTCTTTAAAAAGACAACGTTTTTGTAATAGAAACAACCTCACGGTACCAGGGAGGCCACATGCACAACAGTATCTACATCCACACATTCCTATCGTCAACATAGTCCTTGATTTTATAATAGGTGTAAAGCACTATGGAGATTAAAACACTAATTATCCACACACTAGTTTATATTTGAGCAGAGTTACAGCTTAGTTCAAACACTCAGTTACAATACATTCAATAATGGTTGTCCTACCCTATTTATAATATTTCGTAGTTATCAAATCAAATGTAAAATATTTATTAAACACATTTAAATGTTCTAAATTAATACTAATAATTGATGTAATATAATATTGATTAATAATTATGGTTTATCTAAGCATGAACAACATCCGGAAACATAACAATTTAATAATCATGCCATTATACGTCACGCCCGCTGAATGTCTATCTGGTAGTTGTTAACATAGGCTTTCTTGACAAGAACAGATTTCACATGATTTTTAAATTTCTTGCCGGTGAGATCGGTGACACATTTAGGTAGTTTATTATAAAAGCGTATACAATTCCCTAGAAATGATTTATTAGTTTTTGTAAGTCTATATTTAGGCACTACTAATTTATGTTTATTCCTAGTATTAATGTTATGATAGTCACTATTGATGTTAAACTGTAGATGGTTTTTCCGGACGTACATAATATTTTCAAGCATATAGAGTGACGGAAGTGTGAGTATATTAATATTTTTAAAGACTTCTCTTAAGGATTCGCGGGGGCGGGCCCATGTCGTAGATTGCGCGGATGGCCCTTTTCTGTAAGATAAAAATAGAATCCACGTCCGCAGCTGAACCCCACAGAAGGATGCCATATGACATGATGCTGTGAAAGTATGCGAAGTATACCAATCTAGCTGTAGGTATGTCAGTGACTTGTTTAATTTTTCTTACTGCATAGGCAGCAGAACTTAACCTACTAGAAAGAGCTGAGATATGAGGCCCCCACTGTAATTTGTAATCCACTGTAATACCAAGGAATATAGTTTCGTTAACTAACTCGAGTTTGCTGCCTTCGAGCATTAAATTAGTTTCGCCTTGAGGAACGTTCGGTAACGCGAATCTTAAACATTTTGTTTTACTAGCATTTAGAAGTAAGTTATTCGCATCAAACCATTTAGATAGCGTTGCTAGGCTCTTATTAACATCTAGAAGTACGCGATCTTTCCTATTGATTTTAAAGATTAGTGAGGTGTCGTCAGCAAACAATACAATATTAGACAAATCTGACATCATGTAGGGAAGATCATTTATGTACGCCAGAAAGAGAAAAGGACCTAAAATTGAACCTTGGGGAACACCCATTTTAACAATAGACCCTAAGGAAGTGACTCCGTCTATACTAACTTTCTGACGTCTTTCTGAAAGGTAGGAAGAGACAAGCTCTAGAGAAAGCCCTCGTACTCCGTAGTAGCTGAGTTTACGGACAAGCGTGTTGTGATCAACGCAATCGAAAGCTTTAGAAAGATCACAGAAGATACCTATAGCATCCTGCGATCCCTCCCAAGCATCTAAAATGTGAGAGACTAACTTCGTGCCTGCATCAGACGTCGATCTACCTTTGGTGAAGCCGTACTGTCTGTCATGCAAAATATTATATTTCTGAAAATGTGCTACCATTTGCTCGAGCATCAGTTTCTCAAAGACTTTACTTAACGTTGGAAGAACAGAAATCGGCCTATAGTTTGAGGGATTCATCTTGCAACCTGATTTAAAAATTGGAATAACTTTACTTTCTTTCATTAAATCAGGGAAGGTTCCCGACTTGACGCTAACATTAAATATATTTGCAAGTATTGGAGCAATATTGTCTATGATTGAATTAATTACTTTAACAGATATGCCCCATAGGTCTTCCGTTTTTTTCATATTTATACTTTTAAATGCTTTTTTTACCATATGAGCTGAAACTTGAAAGAAATCAAAATTTGGTATATCTCTAGCAACAAATTGTTTCACTAGAGATTCAGCTAATACAGACGACGAGTGCAATGACTTTGTCACCTCGATGGGAATATTGGTAAAATATTGTTCGAGCGAATTTACGACTTCAATTTTATCTGAGACTACTTTATTGTTTATTTTAAGAATCGGATCGGAGCCCTGTTTTTTCCCCCTTCCAGTCTCCGTGTTAATGATATTCCACACAGCTTTAATTTTATTATCAGATTTATTAATTTTATTACTAATAAGTTTTGATTTAGCTAGCGTACATACTTTTTTAAAGCATTTAGAATATTTCCGAACATAATTATGAAAATTGGGGTCGGAGGTCAATGACTTATCATAATATAGCTTATAAAGCACATCTCTACTTTTCCTAATACCTGTAGTGGCCCATTGATTAAATTTAGTTTTATTGCGTAATGGAGCCTTTATTATGGGGCATGATTTATTAAATGCTTCACATATTATATGGAATAATTTACAGTACATTTTATCGGGGGTATTCAATGTGAATTTTGTGTTGAGTAATTTAATTTTAATAGCATTTTGCAGAGAGTCTAATTTATTTTCCGTTAAAGGTCTAACTGATATAGTTTTACTCAGCCGCGTATTTTTAACATTTTTTACCGAAATTAACTGTCCCATATGGTCCGACCTAACACCGCTAACTAAAGAAGAGCCTTGGACTGCGCAATTCACAAAAATATTATCAATACAAGTGCGAGTAGTGGGGGTAATTCTAGTGGGTTTATCAAAAATATGCTTTAAATTAAAAGAATTAAATAAAGCAAGAAATTTGCTTACTTCCGGCGATTCAATTATAATATCAATATTAAAATCCCCACAAACAACAATATGTTTCTTACATTTAAAAACTTTTCTGAAAACTTCTTCCATTACTAACAAGAATGTAGCAAAGTTTGAGGCCGGCGGTCTATACACACATATAATAATATAGTTACCTACTTCTGCACATGCTACCTCACAAAGGCGATCAACAGAGCAAGAGGTGATGTCCTTGCGTTCTTTAAACTTAAAATTATTCTTACAAAGTATTAGAGTTCCACCACCCATGGCTGAAAGTCTATTGTATGCACTGGCCACCGTGAAGTCATTTACATTAAATTGCATGGTATCTGGTTTCAACCAGGTTTCACAAAAACACAATATATCTATAGAATATTTATCCACTAAAAGTTCAATATCTAATATTTTGCCAGAGAAGCGATTTATGTTCTGGTGATATGATAAAATATGGTTCTGCCTCTCTATTGTCGGTTGTAAAAGTTTAAACAATTTATCTCAGTATCAGTAGAATAACTAGTTGATACTGATTCGTCAGTAACTAACCTAGTCTTTGGTATGGGTACTATCACAGATTGAATATTGTATGCAATTAAAGATGCTACTAAGTGTTTGCATCTTTTGGGAAGAAACATATCTTCACCAGTCAATTTAAAACCACTAACAAATCTATTTGTGTCGAAAAACAGTAGTCTATCCTCATGGCGACACGTTAACAAATGATAAACACTGTTTAATCTAGAAATGTAGCTATTCTGTAAGTCAGATAGCATGTCTGAATAAGGCAAGGCACATAGCATTATTTTTCCTACATTTAATCCTCATAAGGTGGTGATACCATTTACAATGTCTCCTCTCTTAACTCCAATGCTATTTCCTAACAATAACACAATACATGTTTGGTCACACATTTTTGTGTTCACAATTTTATCAATGATTTGATTAAAATTTAAATTATGGTAACAATGGTTTGTTACACTACAAGTTATATGGTTATGGATGAGAGATCCCAAACCTACACCTATTTTATCAGAGAAGACAAAACATTTGCTATAAGACTAGATGCCATCACAATTTATTACAGGTTGAGTAGATTCGGACAAAGTACTACAATTAGATCCATGCTGGAGCTCAGGAGGTGGGGCAGAGTCACCACAGTTACAAGAAAAGTTATTGGATAGGGATTCCATCCTCTCAGCATTATATTTAACAATGTCCATCAGCTCACTGGCCTCCAGCATGC
>LR990976.1:9007837-9174917 GCA_905163465.1 Craniophora ligustri
GGAATGCTGCTGACATCCAAACAATATTTGTGCTGCAGAAAAGGGCTATTCGGTCAATTTATAAATTAAGTCCCAAGTATTCGCTGAGGGATAAATTTAAGGAGATTGATATTATGACTGTTCCATCACAATACATTTATGAGAATTTGTTGTATGCACACAGGCGTACCAATCTTTTTAAAAAACGTTGTGATATTCATAATGTTAATACCAGGAATAAAAATAAATTTATTGTTCCTGCAACTAGGCTCCAAAAAATAAGTAAATCATTTAAATGTCAATGCATACACTTGTACAACAAAATTCCAACACATTATCAAAAATTAAGTCTAAACAAATTTAAATCTATTATTAAACGGAGACTTTGTTCTCAAGGTTATTATACGTTGAAAGACTACATGGATGATAATAGTGCTTGGGATTGAATAGTTCTGATGAACCGGGCTATCAAAACATGTTTATGATTATTATTATATTCTTGACATTATATTTTTATCATTTATAATTTTGAAATTTGCACAATTATGATTTTATTATCTTGACATTTTATTATTTTAATTTATACACTTTTAACTGACATGCATGTAACTTTAGTTACAATAGTTTTATTTTATTTCAAAATTTATTTTAGATTTTGTAAAATTTCCTGTAAAATATGAGATTAATGTTGGCTTCGATGTTGCTTTGCGAAATGAAAAATGCATACCTACTGGTAGACATTTTGGCCAGGCAGTCTGGGCTTGTCATGCTCTCTCAAATGTCCTGCTGATGGTGGCGTTGTGTGTCGGGTCCCTTTATTCCCTATATCATGGTTGAGTAGAGCGACGCTGATACACACGTCATGCTCGTGAACGGGCGCTGTCAGTTGGGGCTGGTCGGCTTATACATGTCATGGCATCCGGGTTTTATATTATAATTATTTTATTTAATTTTTTTTAGTGCTAGTGAATAACTCATGCGTTTCACATCAGACTGCATTATTCTCATATTAATATTAAAAACGAAAATTGTAAATATAACGAATTATTTAAAAGAGTATCTATGGAGTTTCTTGCCGGTTCTTCTCCATAAGACCTACTTTTTGGAACCGTGCAACTAGTGTTGACATTTCGAAAGAACCTGTAATATTGGTCTACTTGAAATAAAAATATTTGAATTATTTGAATTATTTGAATTATTATAACTTTATTTTATCTTTATCGAACTCACAAATACAATAATAAATTTACTCAAAACTGAGTTTTCTAACAGCAAACCTAAGAATTATTTTAGAAAGACATTAATTTAAGTTAAATCCTAGTTTTACGGATCTTCTGTTAAAAGGATTTCGTTTTAAGCAGCCTAAAGCCGACGAATCTTTTCAAGCAATCTTTTTGATTTTCTGTATCTAGATTTTATAGTCTCAGAAAAATAAATAAAATACGAATATAACCCAATCTTATTCCGAACAGGCATTTAATATTTTTTAAAGTCGCCATGTTTTCTTTCGTTTGTATTCTGTTTTTAAATCCGCCAGTACTGGTAAACTATTGCATTGAAGAGGTAGGTACTTATAAAATCAATGGAACAGGTATTATGGATTTTGTGCAACCGTTCGGAAAAAAGTATTAATATAAACTCAAATCGCGTTAGATTGGGAATACAGGATAATGACCCCAACCTGTACCAAAATTCGCAATTGAAAACGATAATTATCGTTTGCGTATCGCCCCCCATACTAACTGTAAAAATGGAACTTAGGCTATTCGTTTCGAGGGGGGCGACGCGTCATTTTTTTGTCAGGAGTGTGCAACCTAACGACACATATGATGCCGAACCGCCATTTTGGTTTCATTCCATCGTAGAGGAAAATTATAATACGGGAATGGATACAGACATACGCAAACTTACTCTTACTACGTTAAAACCTTGCCAAGTTATGTGCCGGCAACTATGTATAACACTTGGTACGTTAATATAGGTACCTATTGTGGCGGCACGGAACGTAATATGATACCTAGCCACTTGAAAAGAAATACAACGTTCCTGCCATAAACCACGCAGTCGTTCGCCTGCGCCGCTGTAGAGTAAAATACTTAAACCTATCCACCTGTAGTATTTAAGGGTTATTAAAAATATTTTCCACCAAAATCAAAATCAAAAGGTTTTTATTTCATATGAACTTTTTCAAGCATTTATAAAACGTTATGACTCTAGTTGCACCCTATAAGTATTTCACTTTTACAAAAATATGTATGTTAACATACACCGTTATTGAAACGTGTCGTGAAAGTGTCCTTTTGTGAGTTTCATAAACAACATTCCCCTAGTATGTACATAATAGTTTACATAGGTAGTACAGGTTGCATTGTTGGAAGCTCAATTCATCAATACTCACCTCAAAGGTATTAATTATTACGTCGATGGAGCTATATTGGGGAAAAGGGGGCGCATAATAATTATGCGTGTCGGGTGCCCCGGTAACCGGGGGACGGGTGGGCTTACATCTCCCCTTTCTGTCTCGCTGCAACTCCATTATAGCATCACGTCGCATCGGACAAAGGTAGTTATACAATAATGTTAGTTAATTGTGCCGGCTTGCACCGGACGTTTCCATGTCGTATTCAATCACAGGATTAGTAGCAATGCGTCAGGACTGACACTTGATCTCTTAACTTAATGAATGTGTAGTCTATCCGTGATCAATTATATTTCTTTTAGTAACAAGGAAGGTATAATCTATCTTATCAAGTGAAGTCTCATGTAAACTTTTGTTAACAAAATGTCCTTATTTTAAAATCAAAACAGTACGCAAAACTAGGTTTCAAAGAGTAACTCAATATAGAAATAAACTTTTTCAACGTTTTGTTACAGTACAAACGAATGGTAAAAATGGGTGTAAGACTAAGTTTTATACTTAATAGTACATATTTTCAAAAACTTATACCTTGGTCACGGTCACTTTAATGGTTTCTTTCATATCGCTAATATGATTGAGTCTTGATGGCACTGTCGATGCAACAGGGCCGGTAGAGTGGAAGTACTTACTTTGAAAATATAGAGCCTCTAATCAGTTTAGGCTTTAATGCATTTTAGAGTCTTGTAAAATAGAATCAACGTTTCAATACGGTTTTGACATAGATGAAGGGTATTTATATAGGCTGCTTACAATAGGCATTTATAAATGTTACGTTACGTGTTTTTGTGTTTTATAAGATTGAGTCTGAGTAGTTTCATTTTATAACAAAGCTAGAGAGAAAGAGAGAGTGCGGCATGATAATATTATAATGAACGGACAATAAAGAAAGATGTATGTGAAACTGAGTGTAGTACAACTTCAAAAACTAAAAAGCAAAAAATAACTTCATACAGTTTTACCTTTTTTTAGTTTTAAAGGTATGAAGTCGGTGCCAAGCCAAACGTAATAGTAAGTACACTCACCGCGAGTGACCTTGAGCAGGGTGGTTAAAACCACCACATCATCGGCACCGACTTCATACCTTTAAAACTAAAAAAAAGGTAAAACTGTATGAAGTTATTTTTTGCTTTTTAGTTTTTGAAGTTGGTATTTCTTTTTTTTAAAAGTTAATTTATTTTTTTCTTTTTAGTGTTGTATATATTAAACTTTTCATATCAGGTCAATCTAATAGCCTGAAAGAATACAACTATCGATCCATATATACTTAGATTTATGAAAGATTTTCCCTTCAACTCCTAACCGTTGAGGAGTTGTACCTTCCATCATCAGTACATTACATGAGATGGTGATTTTCAAATGCAAATACTTGAACAGCTTTGGAGAATACATGTAAATGTAATAAATGCCTATAACTGAAAGAATTTTCTTTTAACTCTTAACTGTTGAGGAGTTCTACCTTCCACCATCAGCTCATCAACATCAAATGATGATTATCAGACGCAAATACTGGAACAATTTTAGTAAATATATTAAAAACGTGATAATTGCCTTTAAAATTTGAGGGTTGCCCTCGATTTTCCTGGGATCCCATCATCAGATCGTGATGTGGTTACAATGGGACCATTTGTAAAGTTGTTCACGAATTACTTGAAAACGCCTGAACCGATTTGCAAAATTCTTTTTTTGTTTAAAAGGTTGTTTACCTTTTAAACAAAAAAAGAATTTTGCAAATCGGTTCAGGCGTTTTCAAGTAATTCGTGAACATAATTAAAAAAAAAAAAAAAAGATTCCGACGAATTGAGAACCTCCTCCTTTTTGAAGTCGGTTAATTATATTTCAAAATGATAAAGCACACGTATTTGACCAATGAAAAATATCATTAAATGTAGATATAAATAATAACTAGAAAAACAAATACAAGACACTGTCTTGTATTTGTTTTTCTAGTTATTATTTAAATTTAAATACGTGTGCTTTATCATTTTGAAATATAATTAACCGACTTCAAAAAGGAGGAGGTTCTCAATTCGTCGGAATCTTTTTTTTTTTTTTTTAATTATGTTCACGAATTACTTGAAAACGCCTGAACCGATTTGCAAAATTCTTTTTTTGTTTAAAAGGTAAACAACCTTTTAAACAAAAAAAGAATTTTGCAAATCGGTTCAGGCGTTTTCAAGTAATTCGTGAACAACTTTACAAATGGTCCCATTGTAACCACATCACGATCTGATGATGGGATCCCAGGAAAATCGAGGGCAACCCTCAAATTTTAAAGGCAATTATCACGTTTTTAATATATTTACTAAAATTGTTCCAGTATTTGCGTCTGATAATCATCATTTGATGTTGATGAGCTGATGGTGGAAGGTAGAACTCCTCAACAGTTAAGAGTTAAAAGAAAATTCTTTCAGTTATAGGCATTTATTACATTTACATGTATTCTCCAAAGCTGTTCAAGTATTTGCATTTGAAAATCACCATCTCATGTAATGTACTGATGATGGAAGGTACAACTCCTCAACGGTTAGGAGTTGAAGGGAAAATCTTTCATAAATCTAAGTATATATGGATCGATAGTTGTATTCTTTCAGGCTATTAGATTGACCTGATATGAAAAGTTTAATATATACAACACTAAAAAGAAAAAAATAAATTAACTTTAAAAAAAAAGAAATACCAACTTCAGAAATTAAAAAGCAAAAAATAACTTCATACAGTTTTACCTTTTTTTAGTTTTAAAGGTATGAAGTCGGTGCCGATGATGTGGTGGTTTTAACCACCCTGCTCAAGGTCACTCGCGGTGAGTGTACTTACTATTACGTTTGGCTTGGCACCGACTTCATACCTTTAAAACTAAAAAAAGGTAAAACTGTATGAAGTTATTTTTTGCTTTTTAGTTTTTGAAGTTGTACTACACTCAGTTTCACATACATCTTTCTTTATTGTCCGTTCATTATAATATTATCATGCCGCACTCTCTCTTTCTCTCTAGCTTTGTTATAAAATGAAACTACTCAGACTCAATCTTATAAAACACAAAAACACGTAACGTAACATTTATAAATGCCTATTGTAAGCAGCCTATATAAATACCCTTCATCTATGTCAAAACCGTATTGAAACGTTGATTCTATTTTACAAGACTCTAAAATGCATTAAAGCCTAAACTGATTAGAGGCTCTATATTTTCAAAGTAAGTACTTCCACTCTACCGGCCCTGTTGCATCGACAGTGCCATCAAGACTCAATCATATTAGCGATATGAAAGAAACCATTAAAGTGACCGTGACCAAGGTATAAGTTTTTGAAAATATGTACTATTAAGTATAAAACTTAGTCTTACACCCATTTTTACCATTCGTTTGTACTGTAACAAAACGTTGAAAAAGTTTATTTCTATATTGAGTTACTCTTTGAAACCTAGTTTTGCGTACTGTTTTGATTTTAAAATAAGGACATTTTGTTAACAAAAGTTTACATGAGACTTCACTTGATAAGATAGATTATACCTTCCTTGTTACTAAAAGAAATATAATTGATCACGGATAGACTACACATTCATTAAGTTAAGAGATCAAGTGTCAGTCCTGACGCATTGCTACTAATCCTGTGATTGAATACGACATGGAAACGTCCGGTGCAAGCCGGCACAATTAACTAACATTATTGTATAACTACCTTTGTCCGATGCGACGTGATGCTATAATGGAGTTGCAGCGAGACAGAAAGGGGAGATGTAAGCCCACCCGTCCCCCGGTTACCGGGGCACCCGACACGCATAATTATTATGCGCCCCCTTTTCCCCAATATAGCTCCATCGACGTAATAATTAATACCTTTGAGGTGAGTATTGATGAATTGAGCTTCCAACAATGCAACCTGTACTACCTATGTAAACTATTATGTACATACTAGGGGAATGTTGTTTATGAAACTCACAAAAGGACACTTTCACGACACGTTTCAATAACGGTGTATGTTAACATACATATTTTTGTAAAAGTGAAATACTTATAGGGTGCAACTAGAGTCATAACGTTTTATAAATGCTTGAAAAAGTTCATATGAAATAAAAACCTTTTGATTTTGATTTTGGTGGAAAATATTTTTAATAACCCTTAAATACTACAGGTGGATAGGTTTAAGTATTTTACTCTACAGCGGCGCAGGCGAACGACTGCGTGGTTTATGGCAGGAACGTTGTATTTCTTTTCAAGTGGCTAGGTATCATATTACGTTCCGTGCCGCCACAATAGGTACCTATATTAACGTACCAAGTGTTATACATAGTTGCCGGCACATAACTTGGCAAGGTTTTAACGTAGTAAGAGTAAGTTTGCGTATGTCTGTATCCATTCCCGTATTATAATTTTCCTCTACGATGGAATGAAACCAAAATGGCGGTTCGGCATCATATGTGTCGTTAGGTTGCACACTCCTGACAAAAAAATGACGCGTCGCCCCCCTCGAAACGAATAGCCTAAGTTCCATTTTTACAGTTAGTATGGGGGGCGATACGCAAACGATAATTATCGTTTTCAATTGCGAATTTTGGTACAGGTTGGGGTCATTATCCTGTATTCCCAATCTAACGCGATTTGAGTTTATATTAATACTTTTTTCCGAACGGTTGCACAAAATCCATAATACCTGTTCCATTGATTTTATAAGTACCTACCTCTTCAATGCAATAGTTTACCAGTACTGGCGGATTTAAAAACAGAATACAAACGAAAGAAAACATGGCGACTTTAAAAAATATTAAATGCCTGTTCGGAATAAGATTGGGTTATATTCGTATTTTATTTATTTTTCTGAGACTATAAAATCTAGATACAGAAAATCAAAAAGATTGCTTGAAAAGATTCGTCGGCTTTAGGCTGCTTAAAACGAAATCCTTTTAACAGAAGATCCGTAAAACTAGGATTTAACTTAAATTAATGTCTTTCTAAAATAATTCTTAGGTTTGCTGTTAGAAAACTCAGTTTTGAGTAAATTTATTATTGTATTTGTGAGTTCGATAAAGATAAAATAAAGTTATATAAAACTATCATGATTCAAAAGGACTTCGAATAAGGAATAGAATAGGTATAGACATATAAAATAAAAAATGGCTTCAACAGATCAAAAGATCTTTATCTCTCTTTGAGGCTGAAGCCAAACGAACGTACATATTTTGATCCTCCAAATCGCGTCGCGCTATTTACGTTCCACTGAGACTCTTGCTTTAAAGGTTTGTACCAGGTATTTGTGTTTTAGGCTTGTTATTTAAACTTATGTATGAGGCATTAAAAGATGATGTTCAAAAAAACTCTACCCTTCAAATTACGTTAATTTATCAGCCTTACATATATGGCGGCATCTATTAGCGTCTTATTACGACAAATTGTTGTTGAGCAAACTTATTACAAATATTTGACGACCTATGTGGTCTAGTGGTTCGAGTACCGGACTGCTGATCACGAGGTCGTGGGTTCGATTCCCACGGGACACAAATATTTATGTGATGAATATAAGTTTTTGTGTTTGTCTGGGTGTTTCCTATGAATTATAAGTATGTATTTACAATTAACTTTTAAAAAAAAGAAAAACCAACTTCAAAAACTCAAAAGCAAAAAATAACTTCATACAGTTTTACCTTTTTTTTAGTTTTAAAGGTATGAAGTTGGTGCCAAGCCAAACGTAATAGTAAGTACAATCACCGCGAGTGACCTTGAGCAGGGTGATTAAAACCACCACATCATCGGCACCGACTTCATACCTTTAAAACTAAAAAAAAGGTAAAACTGTATGAAGTTATTTTTTGCTTTTTAGTTTTTGAAGTTGGTTTTTCTTTTTTTTTAAAGTTAATTTCTTTTTTTTCTTTTTAGTGTTGTATATATATATTAAACTTTTCATATCAGGTCAATCTAATAGCCTGAAAGAATACAACTATCGATCCATATACACTTATAATTATGAAAGATTTTCCCTTCAACTCCTAACCGTTGAGGAGTTGTACCTTCCATCATCAGATCATTACATGAGAAGTTGATTTTCAGATGCAAATACTTGAACAGCTTTGGAGAATACATGTAAATGTAATAAATGCTTATAACTGAAAGAATTTTCTTTTAAATCTTAACTGTTGAGGAGTTCTACCTTCCATCATCAGCTCATCAACCTCAAATGATGATTATCAGACACAAATATTGGAACAATTTTAATAAATATATTCAAAACGTGATAATTGCCTATAAAATTTGAGGGTTGCCCTCGATTTCCCTGGGATCCCATCATCAGATCGTGATGTGGTTACAATGGGACCATCTGTGAAGTATACCCTTTTAAACAAAAAAAAAATTTTGCAAATCGGTCCAAGCGTTTTGAAGTAATTCGTGAACATACATAAAAAAAGATTCCGACGAATTGATAACCTCCTCCTTTTTGAAGTCGGTTAAAAAAAAAAGTACATAAGTATTATATCCATTGTATAGTACCCATAGTACAAGCTCTGCTTAGTTTGGGACTAGATGGTGCTGTGTAAAATGTCCCTGAATATTTATTTATTTATTTGCCCCTCACGGGATTCCAACCTTACCACAGAATCGGTTTGTCAAACTAAGTAAATACTATAATTCTTCAGTCCGCCAGTTACAAGAGGTGCTGCCATGGCCTGCCATTATAAACTGGCCGGCCAGGCTATAAAGTCGTTGGCCTGCGTTATACGATCGATATAATGACTTTGATTAGAAATTCATACTCAAGGTATACATTTCTATTCTCAGCAGTTCAACCACCCCACTACAGTTCATATAAGAAAGAAAGAAAAACATTTATTCAGGCATACAGGTGGCCACATAAAAAAACAAAATAAATAGGTAAAACGCTCGATTTATAAGATTGTTAAATGCCTGTAAATTGGCCCCACGACTGCGCTCAAAAGGCCCTGGTTCAGCATATGCCAGACAGATTGCCGACTCACGGGTGACAAAACAGTTCATAAAAAAAAAAAAAAAACATAGAAGAAGAATAAAAAATTATAATATTATCAAAATAAAATGCGTGGGTAGGCCCCCGGCAAGGTGGACCGAAGACCTGGTTAAGGTCGCCGGAAACCTATTAATTCTATAACTAAATACCTATTACAGGCGCGAATCATATTTTGTTCAATGTACAGCCTGACAAATACTATAAATTGCTAGCGTGGAGCTTCCATCTTAATATAAAACACTCTTGTCTCGGGTTGAGTGCCTTCTGACTGACTGTCTGATTTTCAGTCCAACTGTATATCGAATTTAATCGAAAATAGCAACACTTTTTGTATTTTTTGATGAAATTTTTAGTAACCAAACATAATGTGAATACCTACTTATTTTGAATGACGGTAAATGGCTTGGTGATGATAATCCCCACACTAATTTATTTTATTTTATTGGGGAGACAAACAACTATATATGTATGTGTTTGCCAACACTGAAAGACAGAAAGCTTACCACTATTATAGAACCTAATGTTTACTCTAGACATGGGTAGGTTATGCGGTTGATATCACAGATGCCATATTGACTGAGCAGTATATATGTTACGGTAAGAGTGAATAATTGAAGATTATTAATAATTATCTATTATTATTAATAATTACCGAAAGTCGAGGTTAAAGTGATAAATTAATCACATTTGTCGGTTTTTATTAATAATTTAACCCTAGTAGTGATAAATGTAATAAGTAATATCTAATTAATATAATTGTAAACTGTGTTTAATATTATAATTATGAATAGGACTGATTCGGTTCTGGCACTTCGCCGGCCGCTGCCGCGGCACGTTCGCTTCGCTCGCTCGGCTCGTGCTTTCCGTATATATAAATGTACTCTGTGGCTCGTGCGTTGTGGTCACAGTTCTAACCTAACCTAAACCAATAATTATGAATAGGACCGATTCGGTTCAAATTTAGTGTGAAATTCAGTATTTTTGGTTGTAATTTCGAATATTTTGATTGAAAAAAGGGGATTTACAGTTAAAGTATTAATACCACCCTTTATTTTATAACTTTTACCAATATGTGTCGTGAATTATTAATAATTACTACTAAAAGTAATAAATTTCGATCGTTTATTCACATTTACCAAAACATGTGGTTATTATTAATAATTTTGTAAAAACATTAATAATTTTCAATTAATCAGATTTACCGTAACATATACATTCACTCGCATTGCCCGAGGCAGCGTAACATGTAATATACACTTACACATGCACCGAGTATACCTATACTGTATGTATCTATAATAAACTACAGCATCAGCACGCGCGATCCGTATTAACCTACGATAGCAACGCAAATACAAATTATAATGAGAGTGAATGAGACAGCTTTCATTTTACAGAGTACTTACTACTTAGTCGATTCGGTAACATAGCCGCTTAAACAATTTTTAATGAACCTTGCTCCAATTATTTAAAGTCTATATCTCTATAGCAATATTAAAACGATAATGCCAGAACGGAGAAGACTCGCACACACACTTCCCATTGTTACGTTTTGGCGGGAAAGTGAAGCGTTGTGTTTAGCAATTTTTCTTTATTTTTAAAATTTTATCATCCTTCATAAACCATTACTTCACCAAATAATCAACTATTATCATCAATAAATTTTGGTCAACTGTTTGTGCACACAATATTTTCATTGTGTAATAATTACAATATGTCGTTGTATTATGTTACATGAACTGTCCTCCGAAAACTGGCTGCGTGCTTCTGTAATGAATATGAACAGTGAATGAATAAAATAATATATTGCCTTTTTACTATACTCTCATAAAAACATCACCAAACATGTTCAGGGACGGAAGTTGATTGCAGTTATGTCAAATAAATATGTCCATCACCTGCCATGATTGGTGGCGGTTGATATGTACCAAAGTACATATTACACTACACACTACAGGTGTCAGACGATAGTACCTTGTGGTTGGTGCTAAAGCAGTTTTTTTTTATTATTGTATAGTTTCCATAGTCACGGGCAGTCTGAGGGGTTGTGTGTCTTGAAGTTATAATTAATAACAGCTAACTTACATTAAGTAAATTATATTATTTGTAATACAATTATAGACAATCCGATAGACGCAGAACTAACTCACCGTATCCTTTGGTCTTGCAATATGTATAATCCGTAAAAAATAATTATGACTAAATTAAAAACTGGCGTGGCGACCACGTACTGGAAGACGCAGTGTGGGCAGGCCCCCGGCAAGGTGGACTGACGACTTGGTAAAGGTCGCTGGAATCCACTGGATGCGGGCGGCATATGACCGGTCGTCGTGGCGATCCTTGGGGGAGACCTATGTCCAGCAGTGGACGTCTAACGGTTGAAATGATGAAATTAAAAACTTAAATAACTCCAAACGGCGGCCATCTTGGACTAATTTCAAGCAGGCGGCTCACCTGGAGCCGCCTGCTAGTTTGCCCCCTTATCACTACAAAAAAAAAATATATATGTTTAAAAAGTCTCCTCTAAAGTAAGTAGTTTCTGCCATTCAACCGTAAAAAGTATCAGGCCAAACGTTTACCGGTTACCATGGCAACCGTAGACAATTGGAACACAACCTGTTGCTATACTTTCATCTATTTAGTTACTGTACAAGTTGTCTCACTTGGCGCTACAGCGGGGCAGGGGTTACTTTGTTGACGTTATAAACAGAGTCTTTAGAGATTTACGCCCTTTTGCCAGATTACCCGAGATCCCGCCGCGGAAGCCGCGTGAACCATTTGCTTACTCATGCACCCTCCAACTAGTGAACCAATTTGAACATTTTTGAAGTGAACTTAAATTTAAGCGTGAAGAAGTGATTCGCGGTAGTGATGGATCATTATCCATCCATTATGCAGGATCAATCTCTGCAAATGTATTGCAAATTTTAACAACTTCTGCTTAAGTTACATACGTTTTAAAATTATCGCTTTGCTATTTGGATTTTGGTCAAACGCAGGCCTATTTAAAATAAAATATGTACTTATTGTATTTAACAAGTAAGAAATAATAAGTAGGTACATTATAATTTAACTATAATAAATTAGTCATTATAATATATTAGTCAATAAAAATCAGCTAAACTTACTAACCTTTTTATTCGAAAATAATTCATTGATTAATATAGTTGTTTCGATTCTTTAACTCTCTAAACTCCACTAAAACATTTAATTCCCAAACGTCCTAAATAATATATTTGACGTTACATTTCAAATGATCGTAATAACAAGTCTTTACAAAGTTACCTACATAATTGAGGCCGGGCATTAAACGCATCGGCGATCGATACGTGCAACTTCAAATATTCAGGGCTGCCTCTGTCGCACGATAAGGCTCCATAATACCTGCCTTACAAGGAATATTTTATGATCTCGTGGTCGCACTTACTATACAATTTTCTTGCAGCTTTCGGCTTAATAGATACGAAATATTGCAGCAGTGAAGGTATACAATCTTCGGAAAACATTGAACAAGTCCATTCGAATAATTGCCCTGATTGCTCAGCTGTTAGTTCAGACCCAGTATGTCTTCGGAAAGAAGGAAGCGGATTCCGTGTGAGAACATTTGAAAACATTTGCGGGCTAGAGTAACACAATAGGCTAGTTGACTAAATTTGAAAAATTGCTTAATTAGATACTTTAATATCTATTTCATCCCAAAAAGCCTATATTTTTAAGAAAAAACAATATTTACTTTACATATTTTGTATTAAAAAAAAAACAATTTAAATTTCCCTCGAAAACGCTGAATAGTGTCATGTCATGGCGTCTTGAATGACGTTACACTCTGCAAAACAAACAAAACTGTTTACATCTGTGTCATGTGTCAACTTTTTGTAAAAATGTTTTCTTCGTATTACGAGTACTGTATGGTGCCCAGTGTAAAAGCACGACAAGAAAAACGTCAGACAAGTTATTTATAATTTTCCAAACAATCAACCCACACGGGAAAAGTGGTTAAGACTTGCTTGCAGGAGTGATGCTCATTGTTTATCAATATCAAAAAGTAATAGGATGTATTTTTGTGAAGATCATTTCGATGTACACATATATATAATATAATCTACTTAGGTAATGTAAATGTAAAATACTAATTTGGGGTTAGGTATTTTGATTTAGGTTTATGATTTAGATTTTTTTTAAGTGCTATATTCATTGATATATTCATGTATCATCCTACATTAACTGCTATTAATTCACCAAATTATCAACCATTATCATGTATGTAGTGTTGGGATTCCCAGAAAAGAAAGACCACCGGATTTTCACTATTTTATTTAATTTGGAAAAAGGAACTCTTAACAAAAATCACAACTATTCTTAACAACGTCCGTTCCGAATGCCCGGAATCGCCATCTTAATTTATCGTTCATCTCTTTCATACTTTCATTCTTTCACCCATTCAGTCATTCGTGCAGAAACATTCTATTAAACTTAAGAGTAAGAGTATATTTTTTAAATTCAATTTTATGAACAGAATTCCTATTGTGCTCGAATATTGTTAAGTTTGTGTTAATCATTTATAATAAATATGTTAATAGAATATAAGATTAAATGAGCCTTATGTATTGATTATGAAGAATATTATACATACTTTTACACTATTATTTCAACTATAAATATTTGGTGTAGGGAATGAAATGAATTGATTTTTTAAGCGTAAACAATAAAATTGCCATCTGTTGCCTTCTAAACATTCCATGTTATTTAGAAAATATATTCATGTATATATCCATTACACTTATTATAAAATAAAACATGAAGTTTTATCAATTGCATATTGTGTGTACAGCATTTTTTTTTAATCAAGATGAATTTACTCTGATATTAAATGAATTTGAAACAAAATCTGATTGTATTTAATCTAATAACATTATTGTTAAGTACTATTAATATATAAAAATATCAAATATTCATTGCCATAGTATCCTGTATGGACCTGACAAGATCTTTTCTCCTTGTTTTCTCTAAAGCATCACAAAGTATAAAAAACCATCTTTGTGGATCTGCTCTGCTTTCATAAGCTTCCATTAACTTAGTTGCCTTCACAGCAAGTGTTTTATTTTGAAAATCTATATCATCAATGACACATTCCCGAATTTTTAGATTTCTTGCAAGATCTCGCCAAAAACTACCTATCTCTTCAATGATAGTTTCAAAAATCCTTTGCTTCTTTTTTTTGCTCAGGGTAGTAGCAGTAAGTGGACTGCTGGTTATAAAACTGTCTTCTGGCTCTTTCTTAAGTATTTGTTGAGATGAAGAATAATAGTTGCCAAACTCCCTAGGAATGTGGGATGTTTCATAATCGGTAATTTTCTTCAATATATCTTTCGAGTTAGGGAGCTTCAGAGCAATATTTTTGAGACATTCCACATTGTCTTCAGATAACAAATCTCGAATTTCCAAAACTTTTAACAGCTGTCCTATACTGTTAATATTTTCATATCTCCTGACTGAATTGATGGTGTCTCTAAATAATTCTTTCAGAGAACTCAATATTTCACTGTGCCTTTCGTTTGTTCCAACTGAGAAAACTATGTATTGTTTTAGTTGAGAATATTCCGATAAAGTCATTTTTGTATTAATTTTGATCCCATATGACGAACGTGATGACGAACATCTACGTTTAACGTACAGGATAAATTTATATTGGCATGAATATACCACTTAAAATCCAGAAGGTCAATTGGTCTTATCTTGTAGGATATCGGTATATGTCGAAAACGATGGTACAATAGATAAACTGTATTGTTCCTTATATCTAATAATGTTACATTCACGCCTATTTTTAGATTTTTTACTCATTTACATCAATCCAACAAGGTATTCTAATCTATGAATCCAACTACAACTAACCAATAATCCAATCTTATTTTTAATCCAAACTTAATTTATGTTCGTTTTAAAACAACTCCAAAAAAATTAATCCTACACTCGGCCATTCTACTAACATTTCTGGCCTCAGAAATCACAATGTAACCATTACAACATTACATAAAAAAAAGTTTCAGTTCTAACAACATGACTACTTAACACTTATCATGTTACTTAAAGTTTAATAACTAAGATTATGTTAGGTACACAAAACAACGTTACTCTATAAACAAAGATGCAAATCACATTTTAAAGGTTTAGTCATCAGGCCATTTCTTTATGGAGTCTACCACAGTGGATGTCTTACCTGGTCCTTCTGCAGTGAGGTCTACCTTCTGCACATCATACCGGTCATTCCCTTTGACCTTTGTGATACGATATGGTCCAAGATATTTGGGCTTTAACTTCATTCCAGAGCCAAACTGAGTACGCTTGATCGCAACTAAGTCCCCTTCCTTGTACTTAGTACTCTCTTTACGTTTTCTGTTAAATGTTCTTATATTTTCTTCCTGCACTTATAGTATATGCTCCTTCGCCTTCTGGCGTCTCTCTTCTCTGTCTTGTACAAAGATGTCTCTTCCTTCTTGTACAAGTAAATCATAAATTTCAATGTCTTCTTTAGTCTTCATTGTCGTTCCAACAAGTAGTTCATAAGGGGTACAATTAATACTTCTTTGCCAAGTACTATTTAAAGACCTCTGTACTCGACTCACATGTTTGTACCACTGGGTTGGACTATCAATACACAACTTGGTAAGAATTGATATTATGGTCCGGTGTATTCTTTCTACCTGCCCATTTCCCCTAGGTACGCCTGTGGTGATCTTAACATGTTTTATTCCTTCTTCTTCACAATATTGTTGGAACTCTTGACTTGTGAATGCTGTTCCTTTATCACTTATTATTCTAGTAGGGTTTCCAAAGTGTTGCTGATGCATCCTTATTTTTTCAATGGTCTCCTTGCTAGTGGTACTCCTTGTGGGAAATATCCACACAAACTTAGTGAATGCATCCACCATTGTAAAAAGATGATTATAAAGTTTTTTAGTCTCTGTCATTGGCCCAATGTGATCAATGTGGATAGTATGTAGGGGTGTATCTTCTTTCTCTAGCAGGTGTAAGAATCCTTCTTGCTTACCCTCCTTACGGCTGCCTAGTATGCATGGAATGCATGTAATTATGAAATCTTCTAACTTCTTTGATAAATCTTTAATGTAATAATCTTTACAGATAAGTTCTGTCATCTTCTTCTTGCCAAAATGTCCATTTGAATGCACTCTTTTTATAACCTCAGCCTCCATTGCTTTAGGTACTACAAGTCTTCTTTCTAACCCTTTATACAGTACACCACCTTCCAAATAGTAATCAAGGTAAGGCTTTTCAATGAGCACATATATAATAGCTCTTAATCCTTCATCTTGCTCTTGAGCCCTTTTTATTTGATCATGTAGGCTATGTGTGGTCACTGCAATGTATGGGTTGCGGCTCAGTGCATCAAGATGCTGCATTCTGGAGCCTGATCTGTGTTCAACTTGAAAATCAAATTCTTGTAATAACAGTGCCCATCTGGCTACTCTGGTTGACAGGTCCTTCTTTTGTAATGTCATTTGGAATGCCTGACAATCTGTTATGATCTTGAATGGTATGCCATATAAATAATGACGAAACTTTTTTACACCTTCTATAATTGCGAGAGCTTCCAGCTCATAGCTAGAATATATTTTTTTTAAAACATTAAATGCATACCTCTGTTCCTCTTCAAAGGTAAAACCTTGATCTTTCTTTAACAAGTTAGTTAATGGATTTGCTATTTGAGCAAAATTTTGTATGTACTTCCTGAAATATGAAGCTAGACCCATGAAACTTCGTAATTGTTTCACTGTCTTGGGCTCCGGGAACTTCATAACCGCTTCTGTCTTCTCAGGAGAAGGTTTTATCTCACCATCTTGTACAACATGGCCCAAGTACTCAACTTTTGTAGTTAGTACTTCACTTTTGTTCCAGTTGATTTCAAGTCCATAAGCAGATGCTACTTCCAATGCCTCCTGTAGCCTTTCTACAGCTTCCTGATAGTTAATTCCAACCTGCTTCTCTACTTCCCTTTGTTTAGCAAGTGATAGTCGTCGTGGTCGTTGTGCAACTGGGATGTCGTCTTTTAAAATAATCTTCATAACAATAGGTGCCTCCTTTGTTCTCATTGGTTGATAATTGTCCACCAACCATTGAGCCTTCTCTCTTATCTGTGGATCAGAAACAAAGCACACGGGTTGTGATACCTCAGTGACCATACACTGTGGCAAAACATCATTATAATGAGGCACAATAGTGACTGAACCTTTATCAATTACTGCAGTAACATTACCTAAGAAAGGCTGACCTAAAATAATTTTGTATGGCATTACATCTTGTGGAATTATGTAGAAACACACATTACAACAATATCCATCTATTTCTATGTTTACATTAAACTTCCCTAACGAGCGTACGCTCGTTGCACCAATTCCCGACAATGTTATCTTGACCTTTTCATGAGATGTGACATCTAACTCAAAAAACAGATTAGCAGAAATTAAATTTAAGTCGCTACCGGAATCTATAAGACTATCAACTTCTAATCCACAAATCTTAATGTTCTTAATTGATTTATTACACGTTAAGTCTTTGTTTACATTTAACACTGTTTCCGTTTGACACTTATGACACTGACATGACGTTGACATTGATGCTGACGCTCGTTCATTCTCCATCACCGTAACTCGTTCGCACGGTTCGCACCGTTCTCGTTCATCTTCATCATTGCCGCAATGTTCTCCCGAATCCGCAGCGCCCTCTTGTGGCAAGATTGTCGTACACACCGTTTTCTTCGGATTTGAATTCGAGTTTGAAACGGCTGCCTGGCAATTCGCCCCGATATGACCGAACGAGTTGCACTTAAAGCATTTTACGCCCTTCGTACACACACTGGCGACATGATCGGTTTCACCACACTTGAAACATCGACGACGATCAACCGATTTCTCAGAATGATTTTTGCTTTTCAGCTCCTGTTTCGTATCATCATGCCGTTTTTTGCTTTTACTCTTCATGGTCTCGTATATCGTGAGTTTTTCTTTTAACGCCGAGTACGTAGTCGCACCATACAGGATCGTCTTGTTCGTCTCGAAATCCTGTATGCCATCAATGATATACTGTATCGCCACGTAGTCCGGAAACTTGGCACGCTTACCTAATTCTTTCATCGTGAGCATGTACTCGTAATAGGTCTCGGTACCTTTCTTTTTACGGGCCGCCATTAGCTCATGCATCTCTTTGCTGTTGACGACATCTGGGAATTCCTTAAGCAGGGCCGATCGCAGTTCTTCGTAGCTCTTGAAGACATTTTCTGACTTCAGCCACAACTCAGCTGTGATGGTCAGTGATCGACGCGCCAAAATAAGCCTTTGTTGCGCCGACCAACCGAATATTTCAGCATTGTCTTCAACGTCTTGCGCCCATTTTGTCGACGAGTATGTTTTGTCGGTGCCGTTGAACTTGGGTATAATATCGGCAAATCCCAACGGGAGGATAGGATTCTTATCGTCGCACATTGTTTCCAAATTACTTCTTAACTTCATAAAAAAAAAAATCGTCTTCGTATTCGTAACCGCCACGCGGGTCGCCGGTCACCTTACCGCGCCACACGTTTTGGATAAAACTTCTTCGTCTTTTTTTTTCTGGGATCCCGGACGAGCCCCCAAAATTGTAGTGTTGGGATTCCCAGAAAAGAAAGACCACCGGATTTTCACTATTTTATTTAATTTGGAAAAAGGAACTCTTAACAAAAATCACAACTATTCTTAACAACGTCCGTTCCGAATGCCCGGAATCGCCATCTTAATTTATCGTTCATCTCTTTCATACTTTCATTCTTTCACCCATTCAGTCATTCGTGCAGAAACATTCTATTAAACTTAATTTATGTTCGTTTTAAAACAACTCCAAAAAAATTAATCCTACATGTATTATCCTCCATAATTAATAAATTGTAAAAATACTTAATGAAGAAATGGCTCAAAGGCCAAGGAGCTATGCAACAAAATTGATTTAAAAAAATATTTGCAGAGCGTGAGTTAAATATCGGCGGACAGGATTTCTATTAAAAAATATTTATTTATTAAAATACAAGTTTATTACAGTAATTGTTCTACCAGACTGTTTGATTTACATTCAAATATCAATAGCTAACTTATTGCTAATTATGCATAATCGATTACACGCGCATCGCTCATCCGGTGCGTGGTCATCAATTGTTAGGTTGACGCAGGTCGCCTGATTGCTTAACTCCTCCCTCCTTTAGCTGGAAGCGCGTCCCGCAGCTTCCCGCAGCGTCCTCGCTGCAACTGTTCTCCGGACTCCTTTTTAAGTTCATCCACTGGTAGATTTTCCAAACGGCTACTCCCACAAAAATGATGTACAGGACAATCGTTGTCCAACTTGGAGTGGCCATTAAAGTTTGCCAATCAATCTCGTTGTCGTCTTGAATTTCTTGTGCTCGGTCCATCAACTCGTGGATGCTGTCTAATGCAATGTCTTCGAGCTGCAAGTTGTAGTGGATGTTATCTTCTGGGATGGGCTTTGTATTCGGTAGAGGGATGATCTCGTCTATTGTCATAACGTTTGTGTTTGTCTTCAAGGTATTGTTCAGTATGCCCAACTGGCAGTCACTAGTAATACTGGCTATATGGATTCCAGATAATCTCTTATACTCTGTTTTAGAGCCGCATCGAGATCTCAAGATTTGTTCTTGATTAAGTATTATCAGCCATTTATTTTCTTGGAGCTTCTGTATCTTCCCTTGTTTGAGATTCATTCGCGCTCGAGTACAGTTTGGTGTTTGATGCTTTATTAGTGATATTATGCAGTCTTCAGATGAATCCAGGGGTTGGGTGTTAAGAGACTCGCAGAGGTTGGTATCTTGCGTAATAGTCTTGCAGCTTCCGTCAAGGTAAGAGTACTCCTCGCTTCCCAGTGCTAGGAATTTGGACTTGGGAATTATAGTTAGGTTTTGTTTATCAGGGATGGAGTATATATGGAGAAGGTCATATTGGTTTGAGTCAATTGAAGGGATATCTAATACAAATGTTAGTGTGTGTTCTGTACTGTAAGCTTTTACGCTAATGGATTTTTCTATGATATGTATATTTCTAATACTAATTTGATCTACTGGTCGAAATTGATTAATCTTTTGTATATTTTGCAGTTCGTTCAATAAACTATAAGGAGGAATTATACTAGGATGCATTACGCTTAATTGGGCGAACGTCATAGCGTCTTCTAAAACTATTAGCTTATCTAGGAGGATCTGTAAACTAAAATCTATTTGAATGTATAAATCCAGGAAGTGTATACGGTCTGTAGTTAAATTATTTCTAATAGTAGCATTTTTCAAAACGTCAGCTAATTTTTTCTGATTTTCACTGAGAATATTAACTTGTTTACTAAATTCATCTATAGTATTTTTAGCTAAAAATAAAGATTGCTTTTCCGAGTTTTGCATTTTACTAACTGAACTATGTATTGCTGCAATTTCCTTTTCTAATCTAACAGCATCATCATAATCTAGATTTCCTGTAATTGCTTTTATAACAGATCCTAACCCATTTATTATACCACGCCTAACTCTAATATGAGGCGCAATAAACATAATTTTCTTACTTATTAAGTTAATACTAAGCTCTATCTGATCTTTATACGTCTTATATGTATCTCTAGTTCCTAAAATACTAGCCTCGGTGGTCTTTGTGCTAGAAAACAATGCTATTAATTTTATGGTAGTTTCGTGTAAATAGGAAACGTTATAAACACAAGCTAAACTAAAAGTGTCGACCTGTTTGAGAACCTGTCCTTCTTTCAGTAGAAGTATTCCATTGTCGTTATTGACTGGGCTTAAAGTCAAGTTGGCGGTTGCGTAGAGCACGCAGGCTCCTGCGATGAGGGTCCTGGAACAAGATGTGGTCGTCGTAGAAGCTTGTAATGTACCCTAATAGATTTAGAATTTGGATGATTCCCTATTATCTCTGCTATATTATTAGGATGTAGATGTATAATTTTGTACGGACCTTTAAAAACCGGCTTCGTCTTATCGTTGCGCGCAGTTTTTGCCACCTGCTTGTACACCATTTCACCTACCTTGAATGTTATTTCTTCTGCTGCCTGATTCCGCTTTTCTATTACCTGTTCCTTGTTCTTTGACATATGCGCTGCCAAGCACTCCTGCACAGCTTCGGCGTTTTGACGATGTTTAAGTACGTAATCTTGATAAAATTCCTTGGGATAAAATAACTCTAAGGGATTTCTAGAAGCTGTATGACCAAACAAGAGTTCTCGAGGCGTGTAGCCTGTGGCAGAGTGTATGGAATTATTGTATGCTATGATTGCGTACTTCATTATTAATTGGATTGGGTCTTCTTTATTCGTCATCCTCTGTATTCGTACTATCTCGCCTATAGTTGAGTGGAAACGTTCTACAGGAGAGTTAGAATTTGGGTTATACGGTGTTGTAAAATGTATGTTTATGTCATGTGATGCGCATATTTCCTTTATGACGTCATTTTCGAACTTGCTGTCAGAGTCAGTTGTTATTTTTAAAGGTAGGCCTATGACTGAAAATACACTTATTAATGCTTCAGCAATGTGTATACTACTGGATGCATTTAGTGGAACGGCTTGAGCAAATTTTGAAAAATTATCTATTATGGTTAGGAATGTCGCTCCGCCAGTAGAGTACAGATCCATGAATAAGTGTTCGAGAGGCTTTGTAGGAGTTGGTGTAAGAGATAACGAAGGTTTAAGTGGATTCCTCTCATATTTAGCTTTTAAGCAAATGTCACATTGGTTTACGTATTTTTGGACTGAAAGAAGCATATTAGGCCAATGGTAATTTCTATGGAGTTGTTTATAAGTTTCTTGGATTCCGCGGTGCATTGTTTTACCCTCGTGCGTTTTCTTAATTAACTCCTGTTGCTCTGTTTTGTTTTCTACGAGTGTAACGCGAGAATTACATCTTATTAATTTTGGACCTCTATCATTAAAAATAGTCGTATAAACTCTGGAAAAATCTAGGTACAATTGTTCTTCGTAAAAATAACAATGAAATATCCGATCTGCTATTGTGTGCTCTTTAAGAAATTTAATGATTTCAGCCTCTGTATTATTTATCGGGATAAAGACATCCTTGATCACAATTCGAGAGTTAGTTGACCTATTCTCTACTCTGTACGTTGAACCTGGTGTGTATCTAATGTGAAACTGTTTCAACTGTCTGTCTATGGCGTCGGATAAGATTGGGATACCCTTATTGTCGTTGTCAGGTTGTGTATGGTTTGTCGATATAAGTTGATCGGGGTTAGTTGTAGTTTCGCTCATTTGGTCTGTGTTAGTCTTGTTAGTGCAAGATTGTAAGTCACTGTTGATTTCTATATCTGGTTGGGCATTGTCATCACTATTTGGGTTATTATTGTTCTGTGTCCTATTCTCTGCCTCTCGGCGTGCATTATCAAAAATTCGGTTTATAATTTCGTCATCGTTATTATCGTCTAGATTAACGGCCAATGAATCTATACTGTTATGAAATATTTTAACTCTAGACAACGCGTCTGCGTTGGTGTTTTGCCTGCCCCTTTTATAAACAACTTTGTAATCGTACTCAGCTAACTTTAATCTCCATCGCGTTAATTTTGAATTAGGGTCTTTTAAGGACATTAACCACGTCAAAGGTCTATGGTCGGTGTATATTATAAATTTGCGACCGTATAAATAAGGTCGAAAGTATTTAATGGCCCATACTATTGCTAGTAATTCCTTTTCTATAGTCGAGTAACGTGTCTCAGTATCTGACAAGGTCCTGGATGCGTAAGCGACCGGTTTATCAGAGCCTACATTGCCTTGTGATAAGACAGCGCCTAGAGCAATATCAGATGCATCTGTTGTCAATATGAAAGTCTGGTCAAAATCTGGGTATTGAAGAATTGGAGCATTTGTTATAATCTGTTTGCATTTGTTTACTGCTTCTATAAATTCATCTGTATGAATTACCTTAGCGTTCTTCTTAAGGCAAGATGTTAGTGGCTTGGTTAATTTTGCAAAGTCTTTTATGAATTTGCGATAGTAGCCTACTAAACCCAGGAATGACTTAATATCCTTCTGAGTAGATGGTAAGGGGAAATCTAAAACTGCCTTGATCTTATCTTTATTCGGTTTAAGTCCTTGGTCGGTCAGTTCATGTCCTAAGAAGTTAACCTGCTTTTGTAAAAACTCAGATTTATTTAACTGTATTTTAAGGTTGTGCGTTTTGAACCTATCGAATACTTGTTTTAGTTTTTCTATGTGCTCTTGTAATGACGTAGCGACAATTATGACGTCATCAAGATACGTGAATACGTTGTCTATTCCTCTTAAAATATGGTCCATTAAACGTTGAAATGTGCTAGGGGCGTTCTTTAAGCCAAAAGGCATCCTTAAAAATTCATAATGGCCTCGTTCTGTAGTGAATGCAGTCTTCTCAATATCATTGGGGTGCATTTCTAATTGATGGTAGCCACTAGCCAAATCAAGAGTAGTAAAATATTGGGCGCGTCCTAGACGGTCTAATATGTCATGGATGTTAGGTAGGGGGTATTTGTCCTCTATTATTCTGTCGTTAAGTCGTCGATAGTCAATCACAAGTCTCCATTTAACCTTTCCCGAAGCGTCTGGTTTCTTTGGGACTATGTGAACGGGGCACGACCATGGTGATATACTTTCCCTAATGATTCCCTGTTTTAAAAGATCGTTTACTTGGTTTTGTATTTCCTTGCGTTGTTGTGGGGCTTGTCTGTAACTTCTTACGAAGATAGGAGTATCGTCTGTCAGTCTTAGTTCGTGTTTCACTGTGTGTGTGAAAGACAATGGGATGTTATCAGAGTGGAAAATGTCTCTGTAATTAAAACATAGCTTGGTGATTTCACGCTTCTCTTCCTCGTTCATGTGGTCTGTTTGTATTTTCTTAAGGTTTTGTCTAAGCTCACTGTCAATGTTTTTATTATCTTGTATATCTAATTTATTTAGTTTAACTGTATTCATGTCAAGTCTCAAGTTTGGTGGTAATGGTTCAAGTCTTAAGGGTCGATTGTTCATTATGATTTTCTTATCATCCGTAGAGTTAATGACAGTTGTCTTAAATGTCCCATTTTTAATTGTAACTACAGCGGCTGGTGACTTAAGTCCCTTAGACCAACAATAGTCATCGCAAATGTATTGTCCGTCAGCGTAATTTGTCTTGATGACAATTAGTTTCTCACATCTTGGTTCAATCCTAATTTTCTTAACCGGGTAGTCTAAATAAATAGGTATCTCAAAACCGGGGGATTTGAGAATCCTATTTTGTAAGTCTATACTACAGTCTAATTCTTTTAACAAATCCATGCCTATAACTCCTTTATATTTTGAGTCTAAGTCGAATAGTAAAAACTTATGAAATTTGTCCGTATTAAACTGTGGAGGCAAAGGCAAAAACGCTATATGTTCATGCTTAGTTATACCGTGCGCAGTTCTAACCTGGAACGGTTCGTACTCGACATATTGTTCAAAAATAGTATCTCTTATAATAGTAGGTGATATCAAACAGTTTGTAGCGCCCGTATCTAGTAAAAATTTACCTTTGTACTCTGGAAGTTCGATATACGGCAGATTGTCTTTGCCATGATTGTTTAACTCTACTGTATTACTTAGCTGTGATCCTCTGGTTCCATGACCCGGGAAAAATCCTGAGAGTAGGGTTCATCGATGGGCATCTCCTGATAAATATCGTTTTGTTCACTATACTGTAAATTATAGCACTCACCATGTTCGTAGTGTGCGTCATCATTGTCCTGATACTGATCTTGTTCGTTTGAGGTGTAGAATAGTTCTTCAAACTGAGGTTTTTGCGGTTTATCTACGGACCTCATAGTAACGTCGGATACCTTTTGTGGCGTGTTTACTTGTTGGTGCGGCATGTTTGGCTGTTGTCTAAAATTAGATGAATTCCTGAAATTACCGGACCCACTGGGCCTAACATTACCTGATGGTTTATTCTTCCATGGAACCATGGGTTGCACCCACTGTTGTCTCTGATCTGGAGACCAGTTATTACGTTGGTTTATAAAATTAGGATTTACTGACCTTTGTTGAAATGGTGTGGTGTTAAATCTAAACGGCTGATTAACCTGTGGTTGAGGTGTAGACAAACTAGGCTTAGGTATTTCTTTTGGTTTGGATTGCATTAAAGGTATATTAAAATTGTTACTAAATTTATTATATGCTAATCGTGCTTCTTCCTGCCTAGCATTTATTATAGCAATTTCTAAGGTTGCTGGATTAGAAATACGTACACCGACAGATACATGGAACTCTAAATGATTGACATACTGATCTATAACCATCTTTTCGTAGTAGGACTTATCGCTATGCTTACCTACTGACTGTAACGTATCTAGAATATCCCTAAGACGTTTACCAAACGTTTCCGCATCTTCGTTTCTATTTCGGCGAATACGCGTAAGTTCCTGCATTACCTGTATTTCGTTTCGCGGTTCTCCTAGCCTCCGTGTTAACGCGGTCTTAATGGCCTGCCAGGAGTCGAGTGATTCCTCGTAAGCTATAGCGTCGATCGCAGTACCGCTCAGCCTACTTTTAATAAGGCAAATAAGTGCTTGGTGATTCCTGACTGGTGGATCTAATAATAACATAATATTTTCCACTTCCCTAATGAAAAAGTTAAGTGTTTTTGGGTTACCATCATATTTGGGCATAAGGTCCCTAATAAACTTCAAGTTAGTCGTATCTGTGCTACTCATTGCCATGGTTAATAATTTTACTATAACGAATACTACTGTCTACCTCTAAGCGATAGCGTTATAATATAAAATGATACTTAAAACGTGATATCTATCTCACTGTTTACCATGTAAAATATAATACGCGTAAATGATTACAATAATAACTAATTGAATTCCTCACTCAGTGTAACTGCTTACCGTGCAATTCGATTGTTATACGGTGCGACCTTAATAAAATTAAATCAATGTCTATCGCGATTATAGCATACAGACAAAACACATTGAATATTTAAAATACATAAATGTTATACGACAGGAAATATAGCACAGGATACTGGGCAAGCGATTCGTACTTACCACAGGAACCTCTGCATCTCCAGCCGGGCCTTGTAGAACAGCAGGACTCCCAATTCTCCGGAACTCCCGCAGGCTGCCACCGATGTAGGTTCTTCTATTCGGGATCGCGAAAATAACGATAGATACCGTTCACTCTATTCGGAGAGGTTTATTCGATATTCGAGTGTCGCGATCCTACCGACTGCGCCAGTTAAATATCGGCGGACAGGATTTCTATTAAAAAATATTTATTTATTAAAATACAAGTTTATTACAGTAATTGTTCTACCAGACTGTTTGATTTACATTCAAATATCAATAGCTAACTTATTGCTAATTATGCATAATCGATTACACGCGCATCGCTCATCCGGTGCGTGGTCATCAATTGTTAGGTTGACGCAGGTCGCCTGATTGCTTAACTCGTGTCGTCATATTTTCTGATTGGTGTTTGTTGTCACGTGACTTAATGCCTATTTTGTTCGAATTTCTTTTCTAAAAATATTAATAATCTTTAACTTTTATGAGAAATAGACTGTTTTTTTGTTATCTACGTCTCTTCATTTATATGTAGAAACTATAAACCAAGCAATTTGTTGTTAGTGGACACAAGCCTATTGTTACTATGGCTTCAATTTTTCCGTCACCGATTTCTTTATTGGCGCAAATAGCCTAAATAAAGGAGTTGAAAAAAAGCAGATAATGAAATATTAGATGAAGAACAACCTAAAGAATTACCCGAAGAAAATACAAAAGATAAAGTAATTAAATCAAAGAATGTGATAGTTGTAAACGGACCGATGTTAGATCCCCGAAACGTAAACAAGAGTATAAGTAATTTCTTTGCTAGTACACAGTTGTAAACGGACCGATGTTAGATCCCCGAAACGTAAACAAGAGTATAAGTAATTTCTTTGCTAGTACAAATCTTCAACGACAGCACACGAAAGAGGATGATCAAGATCTTTGGGCCAGTTAAAGTATTCCGGCCTTAGGTCGTGATACCACAGAATGTCTCTAATGACTACTATTATCTGCCAACGATAACGTCTTGCTTCCATAAATGTTCAGTGGTAATAATATTTTTTGTGTAATATGTAATGTAATAAGAGGTTAGGTTTATGAGTAGGCATTACCTTTGTCACTCCAACTTACTTACCTAATCTTAATTATCATAAAAGTAGCGAATTCAATCACACCCAAACATCCCCTTAAATTCTCTTAACGCTATAAACACATTAACTTGGAAGCTAGGATGTACTGGAAAATTTAAAATTGCGTCACAAATTTCATTGAACCTGTCCCTCGCAGTCTACAGTTTTTGCTTCCACATTAATCCTACTGGTAAATGACGTGACTACACCGTGCATCGGGGATGGTATTAAAACGCTTCAGGCGAGCGACGCACCAGAGGGCGCGTCAATGTTGTGTCGTACGTTCAAAAAGCCGTTCGGAAATTGAAAGGGAATATTGTCTGGCCACCAGCATGGTGTCCGAGCGGTGATTTAACGGTGACGCTGGTAAATAGAATAGTGATTAACTTCTAGTTTATACTTAAACTTAATTATCATATAGTTTATTCAATATCGGCCTCATTTTAACTCAACTACTATGTAATTAGGCAATTGTGCACTTATTTCCAACTATACTATAGCTAAAAGAATAGTTGAATGTTTTTTAATTGCCAACAAGTTTTTTTTGCATTGTAGTAATTTGAGTACAGATTTTTGCTTGTACGACATAAGAGTTGAAAAATAATAGTGATGATGCAAAGTTACATCATTTCATGTTTGTACATGGAATCGATTCACTCGGAATCTGTACAATCGAATAATTTTCAGTAGTTTAAGCAAACGTTAAAAAGCTGTTTTACGACTACTTTTAAATAGAGTTCCTTCCTGTTCTCTCATATTTGAATAATACGAAATGTCCTGCCAAAAAATAACACATACCTCATATTCTCTATACAGGAGTGCCCCGACACGTACGCGCCAGTTTGTGGCGTGTCAGGTCTCAAGGCCAGGGATCCGTCACTAGTCTTCCAGAACCACTGCTTCATGGATGTCGCACAATGTAAGATGTTCTAGGAAGGCAAGAGTGTCACCTCGGAGAGCTCAGGTATTTCACAACTAAAAACTGGTAACTTATAGTTATTCAATATCAAATTTATTTTCTCAAGACATAGTCCTGCCCTTAAAAAGCTGTGATAGTCTAATGGTGTAACCAGGGGACTGTGAAGTTAAAGGTCCCGAATCTAATTCCAAGGCCATTGACTTTTCGAAGCTATGTGCAAGTGTGTATATATCACATGCTCAAACAATGAATGAAAACAGTAAAAAAAAGCATGCCTGAGATTTTCTCAATGGCATGTAAAGGCTGCCACAATAAGTTCAGCACCATAGTTTAATCTCAGCTCTTACCATAATTGACTGGAGTGGACTTCTGAAAACCAAAAGATTTTAAAGGCTATTTATATACCTGATCTTGATCTATATAAACATGGCATTCATGACACATAAATTTGTCACTGTGACCCATCTAAACCAGAGACTTACGAAAAAAAACGAATCAGATTCGCATTCAAATGGGCATTTTTATGGGCACTATATTTGATGTTAATTTTTACTTGATACTTCCATCTTTTCTTGAGATAGAGAGGCTTAGGACGCGGAAGGACAAACTATGATATGATGTTATAAGATAAGGGTCCTGTTTTTCCTTTTGAAGTAGTTACGGAGCTCTAAAAATACAAACATATTTTCAAATGGATACAGGGGTATTAAGCACAAAATAACGAAATATTTGGTTCGAAACTTTTATAAAGGAAATTCTTATCGGAAAAACATAAAAAGGAACCGTTGGAAGGATTGAAAACATTAAAATAGAGATTATTATTAACGCTCTTTTCTACTTAAAAAGACTCACACAGCCCACGCCAATCATAATCGATATAATACGAAGCAGATTTTTAAAGCTAATTGATGTCCAATTATCGTCTTTGAATATTTTCCTCATTTCTCATAAGCTACTTACTCAAACGTCGGAATTTGGTGATTTTCTCGATAATAATAGCTGTAAGTAGGTGTAAGATTATTTTATATTATCTTCCTACTAAGAAAAAGTTAAGAAGATTACTCTCGAAATCTATCGTAGAGCAGGTAGCAAAAAAAAATATCATTAAACAATAAAGGTTGTGCCATATATTTTTTTTTGCAAGAAGTTTTATTTCATTATTTTAATATGAATAAAGGTGCTGCGGAAAGTTTTCGGATTATGAAAAAGTTTTTGGTGACCATGCTTCAATTTTGAAAAAGTTTTTGCTTAGCAAACGTGTCGGAAGTGGTTTGCACGTTTTAAGAGTGGTGAATTTGACTGGGAAGACAAGGACCTGCCTGCCTGGTCTGGAGAGGCGAAAAGTTTGAAGATACAGAATTGAAGGAGTTCAGGAAAGGAGCTCAACAAAAACTCGTCACAAACTGCTTCAGCAACTTAAAAAGAAAAGATTTATACATCGGATTGTTACTGTTGATATAAAGTGGATACATCACCTAAACGTAGGAAATTATGGGTTACGCCTGGACAACCCTCGTCATCAGCGAAAACCATATTTATCATGAAAGACTGAAATGGGAAGTCCTAATTCACCCGCCGTATTCTCCAGATATTGCCCCTTCAGATTACCACTAGTTTCGATCGATGGCTCGTGGTTTGTCATCGCCGAATTACACTTCTTATGAAGAGTGCAGAAATTGGATTGATTCCTGGATTGCCTCAAAGAACGAAGCATTCTGTCGTCGAGATATTCATTTCCTACAAGTGATGGAGAATATTTTAATAAACGTATTTATTTACTTTGATTTTAAGTAAATTGTTATTTATCTTTCAACAACTTTTAACTCACGAATTAATTCCAACACCAATATATATTTTTTCTAATTGCAAAGCCATACATTTTGCTAAGTTTAAATAGTACCGTAATAGTTAACAAGTAGCAATAAAGAAGAAGCCGCATCACTGCGTTTATGAAGTTTGTCAAAAGTTTACGAATGTTTTTAAAGAAAATATCAAGGATTTTTTTCGTACACAATTTTTCAATTGTTGTTTTTGTAGGTACTCGAAATTGTTTATTTAATAATAATAATAATAATAAATAATAAATATTCCTGGACATTATGACACAGCGCCATCTAGTTCCGTGGTAAGCAACGAGGCTTGTGTTACGGATACTAGTTGGTTGATATACTACATATATACTTTTTTTTTGTAAATACATACATATTATACATAGATACATCCATGACTCGGAAACAAATGTTGATGCTCATCACACAAACATTTGTCCCTACCGGGATTCGAACCCGGGACCCATAGCACAGCAGGCAGCGTTAACTACCGCTGAGCTAAACGGGTCGTCAATTTAATAAACATTTCTTTTTACTTTGCAGTGCTTTTCTCGATCAACTTCTTTACAAATTAGCTGTGATAGCCTAGTGGACCATTGGATTGTGAAGTCAGAAGTCTCGAGTTGGATTCCCAGGCATGCTGACTTTTTGAAGTTATGGGCGTATTTATCGCGAAGGAAAAACATCGTTAGGAAACCTGCATGCCTGGGTAATTTTCTCGATGGCGTGTGAAGTCAGACCCGGTCCTAGCAGTGCCGCTAAAAACTGAATATCTTACAAACGTTTTAATTAAATAAATTGTAACAAATATGTCGGCGCAGGAAGGCCTTCATCAGAATTCATCGTATATTCAGTTGTTGTGGGCGTATTTTCGATCGGGAGGCATCATATCGCTTCTGACTTCTCATTATAATCAGATACTAGGGCACACTATTCGGGCAGATTACAAACGATTCGTCGCAGACGTGGTGCGCTTGCAGTTCCCGTTCAGCTTGTCTCCAAAACAAGATATCCGCAGCCACTCTCAAATTTGACATTATTGACGACGCACGCATGCGCCGTCAAATATATTGTCGATGTTTTTAAACTTACACAAATGTCAAACATTGAAATAAAATTACTTTCACGAATGACGACCCAGTTAGTCCAGCGGTAGTTAACACTGCCTTCTGTGCTATGGGTCCCGGGTTCGAATCCCGGTAGGGACAAATGTTTGTGTGATGAGCATAAACATTTGTATCCGAGTCATGGATGTATCTATCTATAATATGTATGTATTTACGAAAAAAAAAAGTATATTTGTAGTATATCAACCAGCTAGTATCCGTAACACAAGCCTCGTTGCTTAGCACGGAACTAGATGGCGCTGTGTGTCATAATGTCCAGGAATATTTATTTATTTATTTATAATTTTATCTCATTACTAACCATCCCGGTTTCGCACGGTTGAACATATATTGGTTAGGTTAGGTTACACCTTAGGTTACATTATTAAAGTTTTAGTAGAGACGGATTCCAATTTTTTTTCTAGGTAGGTATACCTAAATATGGCCTATGTTTCTCCTTAGGCTTCAGGCTCTCAGGCTAGCTAGGTATCCTCTCTTTCACGAACAAACATCTAGTATTTAATAAATATAGCATAGTAATAACGTCACTTGAATATTTCACTTTCAAAATTCATATCATATTAAAACGTACTAAATTTTTGAGTAAGTAGGCCTGTACGTTTTTATTACACAGAAAACTGTATGTTAGAAAGACTTTTCCATAATTTTTATTAACCCGTGTACTGTTTTTATTTACCACAGCTTACATGAAAATATAATCTACTGGTGGCTTAAATCCCTTTGAAAGATTCTTTGAAAATGTCCGTTGTTTTTAAATATTACTTTGAAAATACAACTTTATTTATTTAGTCGTACCTACTTAAGTTCGTAATATAAAAGCTTCTGATATTCTTTTTAAATGTGTAGTCAAACCCACAGGTCTAAAACTGTTTACCTATTATAAATTTCTCCTTGTCACAAAATTACTACCTGACTGAAACTATATGGTATTGTATAAAAGCCTCTTAAGCTTTGAGCGATAATAATACGTTTTGAATTCCAAAAAACGAGATTTTGATGTTATTTTTCCTTCAGTATCTACTTGTTGTTATATAATCGTATATAAAGCCCTTCAAAAGGATTAGACGATACTTCATAGAATGTCTAAGAAATTACCTTCTATTCAGAATAACAAACAAGTAGATAGAATAAAATCCAACCTCGAGTATTTTATTTACGCCTGTGTCTGTATAAAAGATTTCATCAAAGTCATACTTTAAGCGTCGATATTAGAAGTAGGTACTATTTATTGATTTTATCGCATCGCCATCGCATTACGTGCATTACCTGAAATATTAATTGCAGGTGGTAAACAATTAAAAAAAACAATTCTCCAGCTAGGTGACAATAGCATTTTAAATACACCCTGCTATCCCGCCAAACACAATCAAAACCCACTACCTATTAGGCAAGTCTCTAAGTAAACGAGCGTGTCGAAAAGGATACATACTAATTTGTATGCCAAAATAAATTCCATGGGGTCCATAAATCCGTGCGTGGAGCGTATTAACGCTCGAACAGAGGGTGGTTTTTAGCCTTCTATTAGCATCATTGACTGGCCGGCCAGACGGAAGAGTGCACGATAATGCACGCACATATGACGTCACAGGTAGGTACTCTTTGAAGGGATCAGTAAAATTATGACAGAGCACAGCTCAGGTTAAACTGGTCCGGATAAATTTGGACCAGATAGTTTATTGGTAAAAAAACAAATATCATAAATGGTCTACTATGTAGAACTAAGGAAAGTAAAATCTAAACTCAAAGAATATTATTTCTTTTGTTTTGTACATTAAATTAAATAAAGGACAATGGGCGGAATCGTCCCCACCCATCAACAAAAATTAAATGTAGCTCAATTGACACATCTTGGCAAGATGATAATTTTTTACTATGGGGACGTTGCTCAAATGAATTGGGTTCTCATAGTAACTAACTTTTAAACAAATATTTCGTTTACGTGTTATTGACGAGTAATTGTAAAACACCTGCTCATTTATCTATTCATTAGTGCACAGTGGCGGCGCATGCACACAAAGATAAGTTCTTAGAAAATACCCCGCACCCCCACCCTCGCTCCTGCGCTTGCGACCCTATTCGCAGGCAGGTAGTCGCCCGAACCTTAGTCACTCACAGTCAGTTTGTTGCAGTGTTCGTTCGTATTTATTTATCTCTGTCTTATCGGTTTTTATTTTACAACTACGACCCCTGCTTGTTTACTGGACTGATTGATAGCTTTTCGATTGACCCTGGCACGATAACTGGATTGGATACAGTGTATTATGGAAACTGGACGGCGGTGTATAATGTGCCCGCGATCTGTCTTGCGACAAAGGCGGCACGTTTTGGAAGAGGCGTTAATTGAAAATGAACCTGAATTAGTCAACCATATTTCACAAAATGCACTGATACAGGTAAATAACATCTTTTATATATAAATATATAACTACATAATATGTAAACTATGTATTTAATTCATACTAATATCTGTGTTTTCACTGCAATTTCCTGTAGCACACCTTCATTTTTTTATATTTATTTCATATTAGATGGCTATTGTATACTTTGAACAATCATTGGGCGATAACTAATAACGTTAATAAATACTTACACCAATTATCTAGACCCAAGCTAAACATAGTTTGTACTATGAGAACTACGTTACGAAACACTTATATAAATACATATTTTAATATGTTTTATAAACATATGTGACGCGGAAAACACGTCATATTCCATCACAAATACTTGTACCCTACGAGATTTGGCCACGCGAAAAGATTAGTTCTGATACTCATCGAGTTTTTTTATGTTCCAGGTTGTATTCAATAACACTATGGCAGTGTGCCATAGATGCTGGCAAAGAGCTAACAATGCTACGCGACAAAGTCGCATCGGGAATGCAGACAATGACGTCCCAGGTCTTGAAGTTCAAAGAAACGCAGATGATGTCAATGTACAAAACGTCGTTGTTGAAGATCATCATGATGTTGATGAACAAGATCAGGTGATGAACGACGTAGCAAATCAAGAACAGGACTTTTACGTTCGCGATTATGTGAAGGCATCAAATTCTTCTCGCAGCTGCTGTTACAGACAGTGCACAAACGAAAACCTAAGGCGAATTCCAACTTCAATGAAAGTGTATTTGGTATGTAACTATCGCCTGTATATTCCACCGAGTGCGCGATTATGCGAAGATCATTTAAGAAGTACTAACATCGACGAAGTATTAGACAACATCAACGTTACGAATTATTTCAATTCTTCTTTTTTTTCGGACATGACGAACATGTTGGTAAATGCCATTAACAATGCCCCTAGTTTCGATTTTGAATCTGGACTTAATGCACAGGAATTACATTTTTGGACCGGTTTGACATTAGAACAGTTCGATGCTATCTTAGCGGAAACACCGAGTCTATCAGAAAGGTCCCGTCATCCACGTACAGTTCTAGGTGTGTACTTAACTAAACTCAGAACTGGTGAATCTAACGAGAGACTGGCGACGCTCTTTAAAACATCCCGCAGAGAGCTCGAAAGAAAATTAAAAATAGCAAGAGAATGTCTCACCCAAGATTTTGTTCCGAGTCATCTTGGTCATGTTTCTAGAAGAGATCTTCTTGAAAGAAATCTAATGATACCAAAGGCTATTTTTGGGAATGAGGAGAATACTGTTTTGATTTTAATAGCAGACGGAACATATATTTATATTGAAAAAAGTTCGAACTTTTTATTTCAGCGAAAAAGTTACAGTCTACACAAGTTCAGGAACTTATTAAAGCCTTTTTTATTAGTAACCAGCGATGGTTATATAATCGATGTTTTAGGCCCATATCCTGCTGTAACATCCGATGCAAACATTATGCATAATATAATGAACCAAGACGACCATTTGTTACATTGGCTCATCCACAGAGGAGATGTGTTTATATTAGACAGAGGGTTCAGGGACAGCATTTATGACATACAGTCGCTTGGCTATGAAGCTCACATACCTCCATCAAAAGATAGAAATGCTACCCAACTTACCACTGAACAGGCAAATAAGTCGCGTTTAATAACGATATGTCCGTGGGTGGTAGAAGCCGTGAACGGAAAGTTCAAAAATAGGTTCAAGCTTTTAAGGCAGTCATATTTTAATAAAGCTTTACCAAATATGTTCATTGATTTTAGAATCGCTGCAGCGATCATAAATGCATGTTATCGCGTTGCTACTGATAGCAGGCTTGCCTCAGAAATACTTAATATCATACAAGCTGAAAACAACACGCCTAAACTGTTACGTGATTACGTAGAAATGAAAAACCTTAACCGTCAAAGAGTGACTTTTACAGCCATGGAAGCACAAATGCCTCATTTTGAAGAGTTTCCACGATTAAATGAAGACGACATTATTTTATTTGCACTAGGAAGTTACCATTTAAAACTGGCCAAGTCGTACTGTGCAGAGCATTTTCGTAACGGATTATACATCATTGAATTATATCGTGAAAATGCATTGAGTGATTTGGCAAGATGCAATATTATGATAAATAATGCGTGGCTGATAAGAGCGCGAATACAATCCAGACACGTAAGGTCACGCATATATTATTCTTATATGTTGATTGATGGGAATAGGGGGGACAGACATGCTATTGCACACTATTACTGTACCTGCTTGACGGGCAGTCGCACTATAGGAAGTTGTGCACATATTATATCGATTGTATGGTACATGGGAATAGGTCGTCATACAGATTTTAATCTGCCAGCGCAGCTGTTAAACAGTGTTATAATAGACCAGTAATATTAGCACTCTCTATTGTTATTCGCCTAACTACTAAGAGCATTGTAAGAATGAATAATTAGAAGACAATGAATTTAAATGATTCATTCATTTATATTCATTATATATTTTCTAATTATTCATTCATAATCATTTACATGTATATGTTTAAATATACATTATTTTTATTTTGTTTAGTTACTAAATCATGTTTTGTACTGTAATATAACCATAATGTTAAAATAACTTACAAGTGTAAAAGGAAAATATAGGTTAATTAATAATTATAAATTGTTTTTTTTATTGATATATGCCACGGATTTAAGTAAAAAAAAGGATTTTAATCAAATAGTGGATACTTAAAGAACACATTGGCATTAGTTCCATGTGTGTTGGTATATGGGGACGGAGCCCATACATTTTTGCCCATAGTCCTTTAATTACCTGGAGTCCACTGTTTATAAGTGGACTCCAGGTAATTAAATTTATTTCTTATCTAATCTTTTCTTGTCTAGTTAATGTCTCAATGATTAATGGTAAAACAGTTCCTCCCTAAATCAACACTTTTTTCATTTCTTCCAGCGTACATCGAGTCTCCGTTTCTGTTCTGCTTAGGTGATGAGATGAACGGCATGTACCGGTTCCTGCCCCTCGTCAGAACCCTGCAGCACATGGGCCGGCTGCCCAAAGGCCGTTTCAAGTACAAGATGCGAAACATGAGATTCTTCAATAACTTCCTGTGAAGGAATCCTAGAATTTTTTGCCCTGCCGTTGGGGCAACTCGAAACCGACTTCTACGACTCCAAAAAACATTAGCCTAGGTCTTTCTGCAGAGGCGTAGCTCGGCTGCATCGACTATACACGGTGACTTTGAAAACATGTTCATGTTTTTCTTATAAGATAACTTAGTCTACACCATCTAAAACCAAAAACAAATTTATGACCTTGACAATTTAGATTCGTAAAATTACATTTTAAAATGAATGGGTAATCGTTCCTGAACCTACCATTTTGATTTGTCGCATTCTTTCAAAGTCACCCTGTATAATTGATACACGTGACTTGTAAGTACACGTGACTACGCGACGCTCGACCCCCTGGCATTTAATTGTAAATGTGAGTTCAGTGTACTTGTTAGTATATAAAGAATTATGCATATTATTGTGTCATCATCGACCCATTATTGTCCCACTGCTGGGTACGGCTCTCCTCTCATTTGAGAGGGATTAGACTAAATAAAGTTCACCATGCTAGCCTACTGCGGGTTGGTAGACTTCACATGCCCACGAGAAAATCTCTCAAGCATGCAGGTTTCCTCACGATGTTTTCCTTTTCCGTTTGAGCATGTGATAAATAGCACATAATGTCAAAAACACGAAAAGTCAGTGGTGCGTGCCTTGGGTTTGAACTCGAATCCTTTGACATCCCAGTCCCCTAGTCACACCACTAGGCTACCATAGTGTACATATTAGTTATCACCTTGAACTCCGTTACAACACTCGAAGGTGATTCATGACGAGTCAGCAATGCAAGCATTTGATGCCTGGTTACTCTGGTTAGTGGCAAAAAGCTGCTTATTTTTTCGGAGAGAGATGCACCTATACAAAATGCGTAGCAGCCTCTTTTTAAACAATGACTTTTATACAGTACTTTACAATATGGTGTTTGTTATAGCTAAAGTAACAACAAATGTCGCTTTGTTAGGCTTACATATCAATGTCAAACAGTATTAACCACATATTGCACCAAGACTATCACTTGCACCAATTAACTAGGCTTAGTTATCGTTAGGAGATTTGAGTTCACTAGCGTGTCTGATGAACCGTTAACTGAAATGATGGGGTGATGTTGTGTAACCAGAAACTGACCACAACACAGACAGCTCTACGCATGTATGTGTATATGTGGCTGTTGTATTCGATACGCTTGTTATAAACGATGGATCGATTTTAGGGTAGCTATTTCCTCGGTCTAAAGATCCAGTGCAATGTGGCTAGCGTGAAGAATATTACTTTAATCTAATGTCAGCGAGAATACAGTCGTGGAAAGTAAAATATAAAAATAAGTAAATCTCACCTCCATTCTCAAACTGAGGTCGCCTTTTCCGTACAATATATATGTATATTAGCTTAGTTACTACAGGATAACTAATGGATAAATAATGTGATAATCTGTAAACAATACGGCGTAATACTTATTTTTTTCCGAAATTATAGTAAATTTTAATCAATATAGTTAATGTGTTGGAGGTGACTTTAGAAATAACTTTAATCCTAGGATGTTTTTGGTATTTGAGCAGTGATGAAAACAACCCAGTAAAGATAATGCATGAAAAATCACTGCAAACTATTTCATCAACTACAAGAATAATATCGTGGGTGTTATAATAATTCATTGGTTGCACTACCCTTTTTTTGGTCTACATATTATTATAAATAGCAGCAATTAACAGCTTCACCAATCACCAGAATTAGTACTCGCTATACACTATATACTAAATGACACAGTCAACAACATTTTATGTTATTTTATTTTTATTTTACACTTTTAGGAAAACTTACAGCTAAATTAATATTATAAACAGAGTAAATATGAAAGAAGAAGGCCAATTAAAAGTTTTCACAAATAACAGATAAGATATATACATATTGTAGTAGACATTTCAATAAAAACATGTAAGTAAGAAATAAACACATCACTTTTAGTTTTTAGTCACGAAGAAAGAGTTACACAAACATTTTTTGAGTTGTCACTACTTGTAAACAGGTCCATATCAACACTCCGGCATGCCGCGTTGAACGTTGTTTGACTCGCTCGAATTATGAATGAGTTTTTCCTGTAGGTGGTATTCACTGTTGGTGTGTGTAGTAAGTGTGATTTACGTAGGAATGCAGATGGCACACGCAGCCCAATTTTGCTCACTAGTTCATTAACGTCAATCGTCCCTTTCGCGATTCTGAACAGCAATGATAGATCTGCAATTTTTCTTCTTTCCTCCAGCGGAAGAAGGTGAAATTTTTTACACCTGCTATAATAATCGGGCAAATAACAATTGGAACGATATTGAATGTACCTCAGAAACTTTCTCCGAATGGCCTCTAAGCGATTTATGTAGATATTATAATTCGGGTTCCAAACTTGAGAGGCGTACTCAAGGTGACTGCGAACCAATGAACAGTACAGAACTTTGACAGTTTTTATGTTATTGAAGTCTGCAGAGACTCTAAAGAGGAAACCTAGTGATCGGGATGCTTTGTTTATTATATTTTCTATGTGAACGTCAAACAAGAGTTTAGAGTCAAACGTCACTCCGAGATCCCTAATCGTGCTCACTCTAGATATTGTGGTATCTAAGAGTTTATAGGTGTGTATGATAGGGATAGGTTTACGCGTATAAGTGCTAACATTACATTTAACTGGATTAAGGTCAAGCTTATTGTTTATACAGTACAACTGAAATCTTTGAAGATCCTCTTGCAGTAGCATAGCGTCATTAATAGAATTTATTTGTTTCATTATTTTCATATCATCTGCGTATAATAGAATTTTGGAATATCGGAAACAAAATGTAATGTCATTAATAAAAATATTAAATAATAGTGGACCTAACAGGGATCCCTGGGGAACACCGGAGGGTATAAAAATGGATCGAGAGGAGTATCCATTTAACACCACAGTCTGGCACCTATTCTCAACGTAAGACTTAAACCATCTAAAGAGATCGCCCCTGATACCGATGGCAAATAGTTTCTTAATCAGTATGTTATGATCAATTCTATCGAAACATTTGCTGTAGTCGGTATAAATAACGTCGGCTTGTGACCGTTGTGACATAATATACGATATGTAATCGCTACAAATAATTAGATTAGTCGTAGTAGATCTACCTTTTAGAAAACCGTGTTGTTGTTCTATAAAGGTGCGCTTTAAAGCTGAGTATACTTGTACATGTACAATTTTTTCTAATATCTTTGCGAAGACGCATAGCTTTGAGATCGGTCTGTAATTCTCTATTTCATTATTAGGGCCTTTTTTATGTATCGGCGTTATATATGCCGACTTCCAGACTAGGGGCATGACACCGGAGTTAAGGGATAAGCGAAACAAGATGGTGAGTGGAACTGCTAGACATTCCGCACAGTTCTTAATGAAGACAGGGGGCACATTATCCGGACCCGCAGATTTCTTACTGTCTACTTTTGAGAGCAGTAATTTGACGTTTTCCATACAAATGTGTATGCGATTAATGTCTCCAGAAAGATAATCGGGTTGGTTCATACAGAACCCTGACGAAGTATCTTCAGTAGGGTTACGTTCCAAGAAGTTTGAATGAAAATAGTCACTAAATATATTACATATTTCTACGCCGTCATCAGATGCAAGTTCACCACGCCTTAATACTGAGGGATAAGAATTTGTTCGTCGTTTTGATTTAACATAGCTCCAAAAGGCACGAGGGTTATTTACAATATTTGCTTCAATTTTAGCCATGTAGTCATTAAACATTTTTTTTTCAAGAACGATAGGCTGAGGCAGTTTAAATATTTGCGTATATCATGTTCTGACTTGATGTGCAGTCTAGGCGAGGTGAGGTTTTTTCTTAGCATTATCTTGCATCCTTGGACCCAGACGTGTTCAAAACTTCGTTCTTTAGCTTTGGCTTTGGTTTTATTTAGCAGAACTTTGTTCTCAAAAGTCAAGTGGTCATTTACGAAGATCCTATTTGTGCCTTGCAGTCCTAAATCACTAGGTTTGAGGGTCTTGTGTTTCTTCGCGGCAGCGACAAAATCATTTTTCATATAACTGCTATGTACAGAGCAGATTATATTTTTATTTTCGTTGCTATTGCGCATTGGTACCCTGGCTACATAGTTTAGGCCATCTTTAGGTATCTCATAGCCTATTACCTTGCCAATTTTCGCCACTATGGAGAATAAGTTCTCGCTGTTTGACATAGGTACACCTTTTATCTCTATATTGTTCATACGAGACCTTTGTTCATTTTCGTGGTGCATGTTTTCTAACTTAAGGACACGATCTTGAAGGAGCATGACTTCTGCTTTAGTCGCTTTTATGGCCTCAATTTCCTGATCAAGAGATGATACCTTGCTGGTTAAGGCCTGGATAGCATCATGGACAAACTCCAGAGAGGACTTCATTTCAATAATTTCGGATTTAAGTTCCACCAATTCTGCTTTGATGGCTTGCACGCTGTCTATCAATGTCGGTAATGCTTCCATTTGAGTCGATAAACGCTTGATCTCCAACATGATGGCGTCAGAGTCCACAACTGAGGCCTTGACTGTTCCAATATGCGGACTTGTTGGAGTATGAGATTTGCAGGTGATACATTTCCACGTAGCTTTATTGGCCAAACCAAGTCTTCTCCATCTCGCTTCAGTTATGCCCGCGCATGGAAAGTCAAACTGACCTCCACATTGTGTGCCAGTAATACCATCTGTGGCCTCATTCTCGCAGCTCTTGCAGATGAACATTATTATTTCTTCTTCTGAACAAAAAAAGTTTGAGAAACGTATAGTGCAGTTGATGTATGTGTGCACTTGCTGAACCGGTTGGTTGTTTACCGACGTGCCGTATCTACTTAGAGCTGTTAATACAACTGTAGTGCTAATTCACTGAGTAAAAAAATGCCTCTAAAAATTGTCGATTAGGGGTTTTTGCAGCTCTGTATATATATTTACAGTGGACGCGACCGTACCCTAGCGAACTTGAGCGGTTATTGACATTTTCAATAAAATCATTACATAGATATCAATATCATCAATCAGCATCTTACTATACATTTCCGAATTTGTCCTACAGAATGATTTACCCACATCCTAAAATAAGGGTATAAGATTCCTTTTAAAATCGAAAATAGCTTTGCAACTTCACTGCTAAAGTACGTAAGAAAGTTAGCCCCCTTATCACCATAAAAAACATGCTTTAGTTCAATGTACTGGAATACTGAAACACAATAAAAGCTACACCGGAGCGTGATATGAGGCTGCAGCAAAAACCCAAACTTTATGAGAAACAACTGACTGACAACTGTGTTACTTAAGTAATTGCAGCGAGCGCGACGTTACCACTCTTCGTTGCGGGATCGCGTTCAAAACCGCAGAGTTTGATCGATATATTGAGCCTCTATTTCATGCGGCAGCCTACCCTCCTAAGTAATCTGTTACAAGCCCTGCGGAGGACTGTAATCTGGCTCCCTTAAACGCAGAACTAACTAGTTAAGCGAATGAGGCGACCATTAAAACAGTCTTGTCGTGGTCACTCATCATCATGAACCCACTTTTACTGTCCCACTGCTGGGCATAGGTCTCTTCTCATTTAAAAAGGATTAGGCTATAGTCCACCACGATAGCCTAGTGTGGATTCACAGACTACCATCCATCCATGCCATCTACAAAATCTCTCAGAAACCTGCATTTTCTGCAAGATGTTTTCCTTCACCATTTGATCTGGTGATAAATACACACATAACTTCAAGAAGTCAGCGGTACGTGAACGAACTGAACTCGAGACTTTTGACATCACAGTCCACATCAACAACTTGTCCTGCCGATTATTATTTTTGAACTTCGCTTCATGATCTGTTATTAATTATAATAATAATAAAATCTTTATTCATTCAGAAATTAGTACAATACATATACACTATATATCAGTAGACTTAGCACTAAAAGTAAAAACATATAACAATATGTATATCTCTGGCCCCCACACTAGGATTCCCTGTGTCGTGGGGTCCAGTATTGAACTGATGACCCACTTTGTGATTGCATTTACATTCAGAACTAGGCTTTGCCGCCTAGACTGATACGGCGAAACGGTCGATCAATATAAAAATAGATGGCCCAGATAATTCAGAACCTGACCCAGTTTTTACATGGACAGATACTATTTTCGCATAAATATTATATTCATTTAAACATACTACATAACTAGATTAGACTGCATGATTAGTGCAATGGTCCAACGATCGGTGTCTGTATCGCGTGTTGCGGGTTATATCTTCGCATAGGACAAATATATATGTATGGTCTACAGGTAGTCAGAACATTTGTGTTTGTAATCCACGACATGAAAAAATATAGAGTAGGGTTTTAAAAAATGTATATAAATATCATACCCAACCTTACGATTTTCTTCTGTATCGTGTTGACCGTTACTAACATGAAATTCCCGTAGACCTGAAAGAATAGTATTGCCAGGTGTCGCGATTTGCGTGGGACGTCCCGTTTTTCAGAAATCTGGTGACACGTGCCCAATCAGCCTTTTGATCGGGACTCCGAATGTCTAAATTTTTCTTTAACCTCCTTAATCTGTACTTTATTCGACAATTGTGGCAAGGATAACGAATATGTCTGAAGACTGTTACTATAATAAAGATATAACTAAAGTATGTTTACATTATATGGGTTGGTGGTAGAAGAGTGAAAATGTAGGGTTATAAGTATTTTATAAAGCCAAATAATATAAAAAATACAAAAAAAAAGTAATGTAAAAAAATAAAAAATAGTCCGGTGACGGACATCACCTAGGGGTGTACAAAATAGCCTACGACCGATTTTCAGACCTACCAAATATACATGACATATAAAATTTTATAATTGGTCTTTGAGATATCGTCAACCAAGCAACAAAATATGGAAAAAATCTAATATCGTGCCGTTATAAAGTTCCTTACCAAGTAAGGAAAATCTGTTGCGACCATAATCAATGAGATGTCATTGGTTTACGGCGACTCTTGTCCAGGAAAACCCATGGTGTACAAGTGGCACAGTTTATTTAAACAAGGAAGGGAATCCCTTGAAGACGACCCGAGGCCGGGCAGAAGCATCGACGTGACCACGCCAGATCTAATTCAAAAAGTCGAAAAAATTGTACTCGACGATGCTCGACTAAAGATGAAACAACTCGCAGAAATGGTTGGAGTATCCGATACAACCATTTTTAAAATCCTGCACGATCATCTTGGCATGACTAAGGTCAGCGCAAGATGGGTGCCGAGAATACTTACGCCCCCGCAAAAACAACAGCGCGTAGAGTGTTCACGTGCATTTTTGGACCTCTGTAATGAAGACAAGGATGGTGTATTGAGTCGAATTGTTACTGTAGACGAAACTTGGGTTCATCATTATGAACCTGAGTCGAAACAAGACTCGATGCAGTGGCATATGATTGAATGAATGAATGATTGTTTATTTCTGTAAATAGATCTTTTTAAAGACACTTTTACAAGTCATGTAAATATATTTTTTTTGTATCTAGTTGGCGTCGGCATTTCCTAACTGACGACCTCTGAGAAGAAATACCGAAACAAACTCAGAGAATCATGGTCTCTTTTAAAGTCCAAACATCTTTGTTTACAATATGTGAGCCTGACTATGTAGGACAGTCTGAGATGGCCTTTTGAAGAAAGCACCAGTGCAGCTTTGAGTTGACCTGTCCATACTGACAGCACGCATACATCAGCCATCGTGTAGCTCAACCATTATCGAGGGAGCTCCACGACCCGACGCACGACAGTGCAAGATCAGTGGGACATTTGCGTAGGCCAATTTAAAATCCCAAAGCCGCCAGACATTAAAAGCTAGTAAGCGTATGTGTGTCTCACAGTACATAGTGCTCACATTCACATTGCGTGTTGTTTTTTTTAGGATAATTAAGTTAATATAATACAAAAAATTATGTCAGAAAATAATCAAAAATAATGTCAAAAATAATAATAATAATGTCAAGATACAAAAATAATGTCGAAATACAAAAAATCATGTCAAAAATAATAATATACATATTAAAAACCAATGTCAAATGATAATAATTTATAAAAAGGGCACAGCACCTCCCAAGAAGTTTAAGGTGTCACAGTCAGCTGGGAAACTCATGGCAACGGTCTTTTAGGCCTCAGAAGGAATATTATTAATCGATTATAAAGATAAAGGTGTTTCTATAACCGGAGAATACTACGCTTCAATATTAGAGCGACTAAGAGAAGCCATTAAAGAAAAGAGACGGGGAAAATTGACAAAAGGTGTGCTGCTTTTGCACGACAACGCGCCCGTCCACAAGAGCCGCGTTGCGTTGGCTGCCCTGCATAAGGTGGGCTTCGATATTTTAAATCACCCACCCTACAGCCCAGACCTGGCCCCCAGTGATTATTATTGCCTCTTTCCAAAAATGAAAAAAGAGCTGCGGGGTAAAAATGTTACCACCGATAATGAAGTCAAGGAGGCAGTTTCGGCGTATTTTGACGACAAAGACAAAAAATTTTTTATGAGCGTATAAATAAATTAATTGATAGATCTGAAAAATGTATCCATCTTGCAGGTGAATATATTGAAAAGGAAAAATAATTTGGTTTTTTAATTTTCACCCCTTATCCCCCATTCCGCGAATATAAAAACGCTCCCTTTATTTTGTCCTCCAACTCAGATTGTAGCTTTGCAAATATGTAATGCGAAATCGCTGTATCTCGTAACACTACAAAAGATCAACCTGCATCCCATTGCAAAGAAGCTGATTCTACGACAATTGTAGCAGTGTTGTTATAAAAAAAAAACCTACTCAAGGATGTAAACGACTACAGTATCAGTACACCTAGATATTAATTACGACATTAAAGTGATATAATGAAATCTCGAAAAGATACTTTCTTTTACGCAGGATAAAATTATAGGTATTTTTTACGGTTTTGTTGTTTAGGTACTTAAGCAGATAATAAGTTAGCCAAAAGAGAGAAAGAGATAGATAATATGTTTAATTTATTAATTCCAACTTCACTACAACTAATAAAAATACCATGCGTGTCACATTTACTTTATTAAACAATATTTTTTTCTGTTTATATCGTCCGATTAAAAGTTTTTTAATTAAGAAAAGCTATGTCCCCAACCCCTATGTCATAGAGAATAATACATACCTACCTATTGATATACACACTTTATTATAAAGTAATTGTATCGTATTATAATAAAAACAATAGATATGACCGTATATTTATTTATAACTATAATTTAGTTTATACCAAAATTTTTGGGTAGATACAATTCTCGCTCAATAAAAATCACTTCCTTATTACTCTGCGACACATTACATTACTAGAAAATTAAAAATAAATGGCCAAATACTCAAATTTAATAAGTTTATAAAGTTACATAGTATTCTTATAAAGTAACATAACTTTGTACCACGTCTGTCGACCCCAAAGGGTTAGGCAGAGGTGTACTAATATACACCCACATTTCGCCGGTAGGTTTTAGGTGTCATGTAATAGGGAGCGAGACTATTGCCATCAACCGGGCACGATTCCGAGCTCTGAGCTGCTACTGAGAATTTCATAGAATAACCCAGTCTTTGCTCGACCTGGGAATCGAAACCAAGACTTGTTGCATAGCAGTCGCACTTACATCCACAAGACGAGGCAATAAATTTGTGTGATCGAAACCGAACATTTTCTAAAAATGGCGCTGGTATTGTGCCGTTCCCTGGGTAACAGTAACTCTTCTATACAATTGGAGGGTTAGTAAAGTAAAGCGTCATATCCGGCAGTTTTGTTTTATTTTCTAAAATAAGTGTTCCGACGAATTTTAATGTAAAGTAATGGTGGATTATTGACCGTGAACGTCCGTGGATGGTGGCTAATGAAACAAAACAGTGTAACGTGATTTTCAATTTCTCTCAAGAAGGCCGTGTAAGGTTTTGTTTAAGAACCACCACTTTATTGATGACTGATATCAACTAATCATTTCCAATTATCATTTATAAATCTTGGAAATATGGAAGATTTGGCTGTATGCAGTAGATTCTTTTGCCTTATCCCTAAAGGGAAAAACTATATAATTAAATATCCTAAGCCTCGTTTTTAGTCGTATCAATAATAAAACTCCCAAATTAATACAAAAACCAAAAACCTTGAAATAAAACTAAATTTTTACTGGTTTTATGGTGGTATAATAAAATTTATATAATTTTAACCTGTCTTTATTATTTAAGTGCTTATTTTATTATTTTAGTAATTATAACTTTAAGACAACCAACACCCCAGTCTGCCCGTGACCATAGATGTTGTACAGGATCCGAAACGTCGGGTTAAAATAATATCAATATACCGCGACAAAATCCGTAAAAAGTAGTTTTATTTCAATGTCTAATATTCGCGTAAGTGTAAGATAGTCAATATAATAATTACCTTGTACATTTTCCCGAGGTACATAGCATGGTAACTACAAACGATTACAAGACAAGTTCTTCTGAACCGAAAAAAAATTGTCACAACAAGTTAAACTCAAAGTTTTACTATAAAAGTTAACCACGTTACTTGTGTGTGTTTTAAACAGAAACAAATTCCAAAAAGAATAGAATTTCCTATTGCTTATCATTTAACACCCTATATTGCTATGTATTTTTGTAAATATTACCTATCGATGTACATACAACGATGTAACATCTACAAATTTATTAAAATACGAAAATCAACCAACAAACAGATTTACTTTGCAACAACTACAGCACACTAATAAAACTTTTTACCCCGACAAAATATCAAACAACCAACCCCATGTGTAATTAAAACGAGATTCACGACCAATAAATACTACCAGTACTATAACTCACCCCATTGCGCAGCTTATTCAATCAAATCCACCGTCCGGCTAAGTGAAAACAGCAACCGAACGCCAATATGTAATGTGTGTCAACAACGTTGGAGATCAAAGAGTCGGAGAGCTCGTTTGAATGACACCGGGCCGGAGATAGCTGCATCGATTGTGCGAGCTTGCACACAACTATATTATGATTACTAGGAATTCCCGGGCCCCGGCTCCTGGCTATTCTAGTCCGCGTCGATATTGTAATTAGCAACTCAGTTTCTATACGCAACAGTTGCTTTTTGAATGCGAGCTATTGTTTATTTATACTGTGAAATTGTTTTCTTTAATTAACAACAAGTTCTATGTTACCCGGATAGCCCAGCGGCAGTTAACACTGCCTTCTGTGCAACGGGTCCTGGGTTCGGTAGGGACAAATGTTTGTGTGATGAGCTCAACATTTGTATCCGAGTCATGGATGTATCTATGTATCATCATCATCATCATCATCATCAGCCTATATTCGTCCACTGCTGGACGTAGGCCTCCCCTAGTGAACGCCACAGAGCTCGATCTTCGGCTCTTCTCTCTATCTATTATATATCTATCTATATATTTTTGTAAATACATACATATTATCTATGTATAATATGTATGTATAATATGTATGTATTTACAAAAAAATGTGAGCCGTCACGGGACGCCTGGCAGATGTGAAACATCGACATTATTTTGAGAAAGTAATATGCAGAAAAGAACATATTGTGATAGGAACTAAATATGTCATAATGATAAAATAAAATATTACGATTTTTTTCCAGATAACGATGACTATTTATTGAATAAACATTTATTTTTGTTTGCGCATGGCGACGCGTCGCCACACCGTACACACTACTGCATATAGACTGTATATATATACCATCGTATAGCGGCATGCGTCGCCACGCCAGAAATCGGTTTTACGTGCGGCTATAGATGTTTCACATCAAAAGTATATATGTAGTAAATTAATTAAATACATACAACCTGTTTGTACGCCGCGCCGTTAAGGCAAAACATGACATGTGACAAATAATATTGTGTATGTATACTCATGTTTCACAAATAAAGTATTTTGTATCTATATCAACCTTCTAGTATCCGTAACACAAGCCTCATTGCTTAGCTCGGAACTAGATGGCGCTGTGTCATAATGTCCAGGAATATTTATCTATTTAGGAATTAAAATTTATAAACAATATTATAAATTTTAATTAAATTAAGTATCGTTACCCGATTGGCGCAGCGGTATTAAAAACAGCCTTCTGTGTTAAGGGTCCTGGTTTCGCAGCCCAGTAGGGGCAAATGTTTGTGTGATGACATTTATATCTGAGTCTTGGATGTTTATAATATGTATGTACCTACATACAATTTAACACCCTAGTAGTAAATGTCTCCCGCATATTCATTAAATTTGCTGTAGGATTCCAGACATTTTGTCAATCATACAGCGACTCATAATATTAATGTAGTAATATAATAATGGGTAGCGGGACGTAGCACGTATTTTAGTGGAATATACAGCTGAACACTATTTCGTCAAAATGAAGTAAGCTTCCTAAAAGCTTGTCAATGCAACCGTTTAAATGAGAATATCTGCAAAGCTCAAAGGTGTACCGGGAAACTCGAATGCAACATCTAATAAAATCCGGGCAAATCGGCGAGAGGCCCTCCCATTTCTGGGTACTAGCCCGGGCGAGCTCGTATCCTGTGTGCACTGCAACTATACACAACACTAACTACATACAGTGATCAGCAAAATACGTTATTCGTAATATTAGTGTTGGGACAAAGGAATGGGTGCAACGGAATATTTGTTGGTCTCCCTTTGACGAGCTCAGCTCAGTTACACGTATAAATGAACTGAATGAAACTTTGATGTTGACAGTTTCACCCTTTGGTGCGTTATTGGAAAATAATTGCTTTCCCCTTTATTGTATGCATTTAGGTATTTGAATGCAGTAAGCAGTAAAATAGTTTATGATATTAGGTAGGTTGAATAAAAACTTTGCATCGAAAAATATTGTTTCGTCGCTTATGATGACTTAGTATTAAATTCGCTGTTTCTTATCTTCCTTTCGCAAGCCTCGAAGTGAAAATGATCTCTTAAAATCAGATCAATTTACTGCCCTAACAGACTTCACAAACTTTAAAAATGTAAAATATATCTGGAATCTATCAGCAATCTAATTTAATCATCATCATCAGTCTATATTTGACCACTGCTGAACATAGGTCTCTCCTAGTGAACGCCACAGATCTTCGATTCTCCTCCTCCAGTCACTGCCGCTACTTTCCGCAAGTCGTCGCTCCACATAGCCGGCGGCGTCAGCCGGCGCACTCTAATTTAATTAAGTCTAATTAAGGCATGTTTAAGGGTCACGAAAAGCTATAGTGAAGGCGCTAAAGCGAACTGGATACGTTTTGTAAGTCTTCTGCAGCGTGTACCTTATCTTGTAGAATACAAAATCAATATTATACTAGCTGACCCAGCAAACGTCGTTTTGGCACATTTTAGAACGCGTCCAAAATGAAATGACCGCATGAATTACATAACAACATGCTTGTACTGTCAACACTGAAAAAAGTTTCAATTTGACAGCAAAATCCCTATTAACAAAATGATCCGCCATTTATTGAATTCATTTATTACAAAAAATGTGATAAATGAAAGACCGCTTGACCTATTTTGTGCAAACTTCACATAAACTATCTACATTTGGTTTGGATAGATGAGCCCGTTTTTGAGTTATAAAATTACAACGAAAAGTGGCATTGATTTTTATATATATATAGATTTCTAAAGTGCGATTATTGACGTGTCGCATCTCAGTGTAAACTCACTTACAGACCGTATTCTCCCTCAACATCCGTCACGGTTCCTTCCGCCTTCACAAAGTTTGCCAAGTATCCTATAACCGTTTATTCAAACGGTTTTATGTTCTTTGGGCTTTTCAATCGACGAAACGAAAAACTAAGGAGGTTCTCAAGTCAACACATAATTTTATTTTCTATCTATAACCACGCATAACTTTTTACAGAGTAGTCAGATTTTGAATCTAATATGATTATAAATCTTTTTTTTTTTTTTTTTCTTTTGTTTCAGAGACACCGATTAATTAGCCTATGCTTTTCTTATAATGCGGTACAACACTTAGTTATCAACTTACTACTAATAAACAGTTATTAAACATCATGTTTTTATTGTATTGCCTCCCACTAACTCTAGATCGTAAGTTAAATAAATGACACGCTTTAAAAACTTACCTGAAATCTAACCCTATCATACTTACATACATACATATAATAATCTGCCAGAAAAATTTAAATCATTATTTTATTACTAACATTTTGGTTTAATAATACTTCAATTTAATAGTGAAAACCCTTCAAAAGTTGATTACATAATCTGCGTATGCAGTGATGGAATTTTAATTGATGTATCGTTGCACAAACGCGTACGAAATAAAATCCCATCGATCATGCCTACTGCATGTAAAACGCACATATTTCATGTAAACTAAATATGAAAATACATTCCAACGTTTATTATTGAGGACTTCATTTAGGACGGTACTAACAATAAACAGATATTAATTTAAAAGCAGTGTAGCTCCATACCAGCGTTTTGCACCAAATCTCCTGATTGGTTTCTCCAATAACAAAATATCACAACCAACTGACTCATCCCAAACAATAAACTACCTAATTTTCATAAATATAAAGTTGAAAATACTGCAACTTTATTCGAATCAAAGCTTCCACAGAGGTGGTTTATTTGTCAGGTATCAAATTATTTTTACATAGATGGAAACGTGCATACGTCTTGCCCTTGATCGCTCAATATTTATATGGCAACCCTAATTGGTATAATCCGATGTTGGCAGACAGATAATAGCACGGCCAATTAGGGAAACGAACAGATTTCCTCAAGTATACCGTACGATGTATATATAATAGGTATTAAATACGTGGTGGCGTACAATTTACGATTTTAAGTGTACCGTATGTACGAAATAGGCAACATTGAAATACTTTGATGTACCAATTATTTAAATTATCCGAAGGAAAAGTGCCTGATAAAATAATAAAGGCAAATAGTTGCCGTGTGTTTTCACTCAACGATATTGCTACTTTAGGAGGCAGGCATTTTAAATTGTTAAATGGCATGTTATGTTTTGAGTACGTAAGTGGATAATAAGTACATTAAAAGGATATCGTAAATAAAATAAAATTGCATTACTTCCGATGTCACCAGAGCCTAAACGATTAACCCGACACCTACATAGCCAATTATTTATTATTTTATCAGGCACTTTTCCTTGGGATAATTTAAATAATTGGTACATCCTTTATTTAACATACGTTTGAAGTACTCCAGACGCTCTGCCAACTGAGCCACCGAGGTATCCGCCTGATGTGTTGAATTTTTCTTTCTTTATGTTACTTATGTCTTTACGGCATAAAGACATAAGTAACATAAAGGTGGCTCAGTTGGCAGAGCGTCTGGAGTACCGATCCAGAAGACGCGGGTTCGAGTCCCGCCTGAGGTTGAATTTTTCTTTCTTAATAAAAATTTAAAATCTTAGCTTGAAATAAGCTAAAAAATACAAAAAGATTGTGTAAAGGTAATGCAATATCATCCGGAATCTACTCGCTGTAAAGGGAGAATTCTGGGTTGGGCAGAATTGTTCAATCGATGTTGCTATGTCGCCGTAAAGACATAAGTAACATAAAGAAAGAAAAATTCAACACATCAGGCGGATACCTCGGTGGCTCAGTTGGCAGAGCGTCTGGAGTACCGATCCAGAAGACGCGGGTTCGAGTCCCGCCTGAGGTTGAATTTTTCTTTCTTAATAAAAATTTAAAATCTTAGCTTGAAATAAGCTAAAAAATACAAAAAGATTGTGTAAAGGTAATGCAATATCATCCGGAATCTACTCGCTGTAAAGGGAGAATTCTGGGTTGGGCAGAATTGTTCAATCGATGTTGCTATGTCGCCGTAAAGACATAAGTAACATAAAGAAAGAAAAATTCAACACATCAGGCGGATACCTCGGTGGCTCAGTTGGCAGAGCGTCTGGAGTACCGATCCAGAAGACGCGGGTTCGAGTCCCGCCTGAGGTTGAATTTTTCTTTCTTAATAAAAATTTAAAATCTTAGCTTGAAATAAGCTAAAAAATACAAAAAGATTGTGTAAAGGTAATGCAATATCATCCGGAATCTACTCGCTGTAAAGGGAGAATTCTGGGTTGGGCAGAATTGTTCAATCGATGTTGCTATGTCGCCGTAAAGACATAAGTAACATAAAGAAAGAAAAATTCAACACATCAGGCGGATACCTCGGTGGCTCAGTTGGCAGAGCGTCTGGAGTACCGATCCAGAAGACGCGGGTTCGAGTCCCGCCTGAGGTTGAATTTTTCTTTCTTAATAAAAATTTAAAATCTTAGCTTGAAATAAGCTAAAAAATACAAAAAGATTATACGTTTGAAGTAACAACTAAATTAGATAAATGAAGCAAATATGAAGCAATTATTGACGCAATACATTTCGGGAAACTCTGCATGCTTGACTATAAACTAGGAGGTTGACCAGCCATCCAAACGTCAGGATCGCTGGTCAAAAAAAATATTTTGTTTCTAAATATATATCCTATGTAGCAATTATTTATTATATGAAGCAAATATAAGCAATTATGTAGCAATTTTCGAATCAACTCTCATAGACCAACGCCACAGGCAACCAGCCATTCTGACGCTCACGATATACTATATATATACTTTTTTTTGTAAATACATATATATTATACATAGATACATCCATGACTCGGATACAAATGTTGATGCTTATCACACAAACATTTGTCCCTACCGGGATTCGAACCCGGGACCCATAGCACAGCAGGCAGCGTTAACTACCGCTGAGCCAAACGGGTCAGCAGCAACGGCAAGAAATTTATGTAAAATTAATCAAATTAATTTAGAAAATAATTAATGTATGTTTCAAAGTCATGTTTTATGTTTCACGGCCAAGTGTTTCTGCACGTTGCGTCAATGTGACGCGCTCAGTTGCGGCACCGTTATACGTTTACGAGGTTATGTGGCCAAGCCCTCAGCTTTGTTTATATTATAAATCATGCATTTAGATTCTAGATACCTAAACAGTAAAAAGTATTCGCTACTTGCCAATAGGCAAAATACCACTTACAGCATAGTTAATGTTATTTATATTGTTGTTATAGCTGCCGTAATAAAAGACATTCTATGAATAACTATAAATTTAATTTAATAAAAACCCCTATTTTGAATGAACTGTGCACAATAAAATTCACACTAGCAGTCTTATACCTACGCAACAGTGGACGAAAAACGGGTTGAGCTAATGAAGTTGATAACTTTCGATTGTTTCACATAGTTAAGTACTTACCTGCTTGTAATAATGTTCAAAATACAGTAATATCAAAAGCTGTATTCAATTAAATGTACCTACCTATTTTCAGCACTTAAAATGTCGAGATAGGTTTTATTTAAATAAGTACTTATATCATGTTCTAATATGATTTAGTACACTTTTTGTTTAAATATAAGTAAATAATGTACTTACCAATACCTACTTGATAACTTGAATACTTGAACTAAGTAGGTACTTACTTTTTATAAAGCAAAACTATGTCATTAAATACTTTTCATGCAACGCAATAGGAACAGCGCAACCGTGTGACTCAAGCAAACAGTATCATTGGGCGTCATAACTGCAACTGAACAAGTCAACTAAAACGCATGTTCCCAAAAACATTTCGCATTGTTGATGATAGAACTAAATTTATATATCTGTTTCTGTCATACTAATACCATACGCTTACTAGCTGTCTTATTTTCTCGAAGCGCGGCTCGCCTCGCTGCGGTGAGGCGAAATAAGGAAATCTATTAATGTGGATTTACCTAACCTACGGCTTCAATCAATGTATTTTATATAGTGTTGGATTTTTATTTATAATCGGTATCTTTTTGTACTTAATATTCATCAAATATATAGAATAAAATGTTTGGTCTTTAAAGTAGGTAATAATATTTTACTGCTATTATTAATGCAAGTGTCTTTCAAATGTATGCCCTTCATTCGCACACAAAATACTGAATTTATTTTAATTGAATAAATCAAATCAAATCAAATCAAATCATTTTATTTGTAGAATATGGTAGGTAGAAAGGGTCTTACAGTGGTATATTATATTTCAGCATATTCTGCCACTTTGGGCGTACAAATGTTTGTAATTTTAGCACGAGCAATCAGATATATTATGTTTATATTATTATATTCTAACTTTTCTAAATAATATTATACAAGCATAGAATAGCGGATACATTATAGTTTGTCAGATAGATAATCATGTACATTGTAGTAAGCCTTTTTAACTAAAAATTGTTTGAGGTTGCATTTGAATAAATTTACACTAATAATTTCATGAAAGTGTTTAGGCAAATGGTTATACACACGAGGAGCCATACAGTAAATACTATTATTTAGGAAATGTGTTTTGTTCGATGGAATACATATTTTGTGGTGATGCCTTTTGCTAGAGAGGGTTACAAACAGTGATATGTTCTTTTTAACAAATAGGATTAACTCATAGATGTAAATACAAGGTAATGTCATAATTTTCAGATTAATAAAATAAGGCTTACAACTATCTGTTTGTTTCAATTTACATATAGACCTGACACACTTTTTTTGCGCCTTAAACACGGTTTCTCTATCCACGGAGTGACCCCAGAACATAACACCATACTTTAGAAGAGGCTCCACATATCCATAGTAAGCTGTTATTACAGTTGTAGTATTAGCCGTCTTTGATAGCATATAAAGCGCAAAAGAGTATTGGCAAATCCTGGCACATACTGATTCAACATGCAGTTTCCAACTTATACAGCTGTCTATGTTTAACCCTAAAAAAAATGTATTTTCCACACGCTTTATATGTTCGTCTTGATAAATAATATTTAAATTAGTAATCATATCAATTCTATTTCTAAATGTCATTAGATTTGTTTTTGCAAGATTTACTTTTAAATTATGTCAGCCAGTGTATTATGTCATATAGGGTATTATTAATGTCGTGTTCCAAAATTGATTTGTCATTACCTTTAAAAATTATAGTACTGTCATCAGCAAATAAAATACAACGTTGGTTTATTGCTTGAGGGAAGTCATTGATATAGGCTAAAAATAATAGAGGACCCAAAACACTACCTTGTGGCACGCCGAATTTAACTTCTCTATATTCGGATGCATAGTTTAGCGCTTGTAGTTATGAGATGTGAGGATAGGTTGTATAGCGGCGTAAGCAGTGCGAAAGCGATAAGAAAAAGTCTGAGATTATACAAAATGAAAATGTTTATTACACTACACACAGAAGAGTTAAAGGCACAAAAGTTATAGTGATAGGTAGGTCACAATGGTAGAAAGTTTTTAAGCACTAAGAGAAGAAGGAGAACATGAAATGAACGATATTAATAATAAGCGAGTGCGCAAGCAAGGGACAAGCGTTCCGCGTCGTATATGGTGATCGACTGCTGACCGGCGCCCGTTGTCTAATGCTTTAAAGTGCTAGGCGCCCGCGCACCGCCATCATGACGTAGTAATGGCGACGATCCTGCCGAAATCACTACTAATAAGAAATATCGTGCGTTGTATATAAACCAATAATTTTATCTTTGTTTAATTTATGTTTACAATGTAAGTCTTATTTCTTATAGTTGTTTATAATATTATATGTAAGTTTATTATAAAGTTATATTGTATATGAAATACCATATTATTTATTTATTTAAATATTTACACAAAACTAAAGTTTTACATCACTTAAATTACACACATACATAACAAGGTAAATACATATTACAAACATTACAATAAAAACAGATACAATACATATCGCCACATCACCCCCCCCTTGAGACCGTCCTACGGGCGATAATAGTCCGGAAAATGAACTGTACGACCTGATCGCGTCCTTTTGACATTAATTTCTTCAGGATTAGGCGTACCGGGAGTCTGTGGTGGAGGTATACTATGTCGAGTACATGTGGTGTGTTTGTTTGTGTGTGAATGAGTGGTATGTGAATCATCCAGTAAGTAGGCTGGTTTAACACGGTCTACGGTTACTGTGACTGGCTTACCATGGAAAAGAATCGTCAGCACCTTTTCATTCCTTTTAACAACCTCGTAGGGACCGGTATAAACTGGTTTTAGAGAACCACGATTTACCTCATCCCTGAGAAAAATATGAGACGCTGACGCTAGGTCTTTGAAAATAAAAACGGGCCGATTTCCGTGACGAGAAGCTGGTGATGGCTGGATTTTTCTAGCGAATGTGCGAATTCGTGACAAATAATCAGTCATATCACTGAACTCGCTCGCTTGAGGATGAAAGAACTCACCGGGTAATTTGAGCGGTTCGCCGTAAACTAGCTCGGCAGAAGAACTTTGTAGGTCTTCTTTGTATGCGCTCCGTATCCCTAGGAGGACTAGTGGAAGTGATTCCACCCAGTTGTCATTGCCGTGGCAAGTAATTGCGGCCTTCAACTGCCTGTGGAACCGTTCCACTAGTCCGTTACACGCCGGATGGTATGCCGTTGTACTATTGTGCTTGAATCCGATAAGATCTGACAACCGCTTGAAGAGATCGGATTGGAATTGCATGCCGCGATCGGTAACGATGTCAGAGGGAACACCAAAGCGGGCGATCCATCCATATAGTAAAGCTCTAGCCACTGTCTCTGCTGTTATGTCACGGAGTGGTATTACCTCAGGCCAACGAGTAAAACGGTCGACGGCAGTGAGGCAATACCTGTATCCATGAGACAGCGGAAGTGGACCGACTAGGTCTATATGGATGTGTGCGAACCTCGATCGTGGCAATTTAAATGTGCCAAGAGGTGATGAAGCGTGGCGGGTGATCTTGGACTTCTGGCAGGCTAAACAGGCCTGAGTCCAAGTCCTGCAATCTTTCTTTACTCCTGGCCAGACGTACCTTTCAGCCACAAGTCGTGCAGTAGCATTTGCACCCGGATGACTTAGAGAGTGCAGACTCTCAAAAACTCTGCGACGAAGGTCCTTTGGGACATATGGTCGCGTAGTGCTAGCTGTATTGTCACAGTACAGTTCAGAATTTGACCCAGGAATCTTGACCTTCTTTAGGCACAATGACGTGTTGCTGTCCAGTAGTTGGCTTAACTCAGAGTCAGTGTTTTGCTGTTTTGCCAAGAGCTCTAAGCTGACTGGTTGAGCTATTTCCTCGATTCTGGACAGCGTATCGGCGACTACGTTATCCTTGCCTGATATGTGCCTGATATCGGTGGTAAATTGCGATATGAAATCAAGATGTCTGAACTGCCTGGGCGAACAATTTTCCTTCCGAGAGTGGAAAGCGTAGCAAAGAGGTTTGTGATCTGTATAGACCACGAAATCTCTTGCTTCAACCATATGTCGGAAGTGCTTGATCGCTTCGTATATTGCCAGTAGTTCTCTGTCGTAGGGAGAGTATTTTTGCTGTGAGGGGCTGAGCTTGCGAGAAAAGAAAGCAAGTGGTTGCCACACGCTATCTTCCCCCAGCTGCTGCAATGCTGCCCCTATCGCCAAGTCAGAGGCATCAGCCACCACGGCTAACTTTGACTGGCAGTTTGGGTGAGCTAGTAAGGTAGCCTGACATAGGCCTTCCTTACAGGCATTAAAGGCGTGCTGTTCTGCTTCAGTGAACGTGATAGGGTGAGAGCCTTTCACAGAACCTTCCAGAAGTGCGTTAAGGGGAGTTTGGTGTTGAGCTGCTTCGGGAATAAACCTCCTGTAAAAATTAAGCATACCCAAGAATCTTCTTAGCTCTTTAACGGTCTTCGGTTCCGGGAAGTCACGGATTGCCTGGACCTTGGTAGACAGGGGCTTGGATCCTGCAGCTGAAATGTGGTAGCCTAAAAATTTTACCTCCGACGCTCCGAAAACACACTTGGAAGTATTGATGATCATACCGTACTCTTTTAGCCTAGTGAAAACTTTCCTCAGGTGTGTCTTGTGCTGCTCCTCATTCTGCGAAAAGACCAAGAAGTCATCCAAATACGCGTAGCAGAAGTCTAAGCCACGCAACATTTCATCCACAAAACGTTGAAAAGTCTGTCCGGCGTTACGAAGACCAAACGTCATGAAAGGAAATTCGTACAACCCAAACGGTGTTGCAATCGCGGTTTTGGGGATATCCTCTGGATTTACGGGCACCTGGTTATATGCTTTCACTAGGTCTATTGTAGAGAAGATCTTGCAGCCTGAGAGACTATGAGCAAAGTCGTGAATATGACGTATCGGATATTTATCCGGTATAGTCCTCGCGTTGAGCATTCTGTAATCTCCACAAGGACGCCAGCCGTTGTCCTTTTTAGGAGCGAGGTGGAGTGGAGAAGACCAAGGTGAGTTGGAAGGTCTGGCTATACCCATTTGCAGCATAGTAGCAAACTCTTCCTTCGCGATCTTCAATTTGTCAGGAGCCAGCCTACGTGGTGTACATGACACGGGATGTCCAGGTGTAGTACGTATGTAATGTACTGTGCTGTGTGTGGGTGCGTGATGTGTACCGGAAGGGCGAGTGATGTCAGGGTATTCCCCTAGTATGTTGTGATATACAGACTCACCAGTAATCACCTTCACCGAAGAAATAATGTCCGAAGGGTATGCAGGCAAAGCCCCGGCAGCAAGACTAGTGTTGTTATCTATTAAACGTTGGTTTCTGCAATCAACAACTAGGTTATAGTGACACAAAAAATCTACACCTATTATCGCCTTTGTGACGTCTGCAATAATAAATCGCCAGACAAAGTCGCGGCGCAACCCTAGGTTAAGAATTAAGTTCATAAAACCGTAAGTATTTATTTTAGTGCCGTTAGCGGCGCATAAATCGAACTCAGTTTTAACTAAACGTTCTCTTACTTTAGATACAGGAAATACACACAGATCACTGCCGGTATCTACTAAAAACTGTACTTTGGACCTTGCGTCGGTTATGAATAGGCGACCGGTACTAGGGCTATCGTTTGTCGCCATTATCGACCGCCCGTCGCGTTTTCCGAAAAGTCACATGGTTTTACGCACCTGTTCGCTTTATTCCCAAATTTGGCATGATACCAGCATTGGGGGTACCTGCGGTAATTTGACTGGGACCTCGTTGAGCTGGAACGATGGCGTCGTTGACCGTCTGCACGGTCCCGTCGTTGAGTTGACCGAGACCTCCTGACCTCAGCTGACAATGCTTTCACCTCCTGAGTGAGTGCCGCGATCTGACGCTCCATGGTTTCCACAACGCTGCCGGGCTGGGCGGCGTTCGACGTAGCGGCAACTTGCATGTTCGGCATCACCACGTCATGCACTCTGTCTGCTAATTCCGCCAATTCTTCCAGCGACGCCTTAGGTTGCGATGCTATAATCGACTGCGTACTTTGCGGCAGTCGACTCGTCCAGATTGTTTTTAAAAAATCTTCTGGTACCTCTGGGCCCGCTAAGTTCCGTAGATGACGAACAAACTGAGACGGCTTCCGATCTCCCAGTTCTTCGTGGACAAGTAATTGTCTCACCTTCTTTTCTCGGGAAGCCGATAGTCGCTTGACTAGTTCCGCCTTCAGCTTGTCATATTTGTTGTTCGCGGGTGGTGAAGTGATAATGTCTTCAACCTCCGTGGCGTATTGGGGCTCCAGCTGAGCGATAGTGTGATAAAATTTTGTACTATCACTCGAAATATTTGCCAAGACGAATTGTCCTTCCAGCTGCGCGAACCATAACGCTGGCTTCTCTGGGTAAAAAGGTGGTACCCGTATGCCCACACGGCATGATTCAGCAATTCCTTGCGCGCCATCTTGTTTCGCTTCGTTCGGCATGGTTCTCGTGTACAGTTCGGGGTCACCAATTTAGCGCTTGTAGTTATGAGATGTGAGGATAGGTTGTATAGCGGCGTAAGCAGTGCGAAAGCGATAAGAAAAAGTCTGAGATTATACAAAATGAAAATGTTTATTACACTACACACAGAAGAGTTAAAGGCACAAAAGTTATAGTGATAGGTAGGTCACAATGGTAGAAAGTTTTTAAGCACTAAGAGAAGAAGGAGAACATGAAATGAACGATATTAATAATAAGCGAGTGCGCAAGCAAGGGACAAGCGTTCCGCGTCGTATATGGTGATCGACTGCTGACCGGCGCCCGTTGTCTAATGCTTTAAAGTGCTAGGCGCCCGCGCACCGCCATCATGACGTAGTAATGGCGACGATCCTGCCGAAATCACTACTAATAAGAAATATCGTGCGTTGTATATAAACCAATAATTTTATCTTTGTTTAATTTATGTTTACAATGTAAGTCTTATTTCTTATAGTTGTTTATAATATTATATGTAAGTTTATTATAAAGTTATATTGTATATGAAATACCATATTATTTATTTATTTAAATATTTACACAAAACTAAAGTTTTACATCACTTAAATTACACACATACATAACAAGGTAAATACATATTACAAACATTACAATAAAAACAGATACAATACATATCGCCACACATAGAGACATTCTTTTTTGGTCCTTGTACAAATTTTAGTAATTTGTGTCGATTGGGTTCTATGGCTAAGATACGATTGAATTAAATCTAGCACATTTCCTCTGACTCCATAAGCAAATAATTTATTGCACAGTATTTGGTGGTCAACGTAGTCAAAAGCTTTGGTTAAGTCCATGTAAAGTGCACATGCTACAGTTTTCCTATCGACACTTGTCATAATTTCCTTCAAAAATATATAAATAGCAAGATTTATAGATTTCCGTTTACGAAAACCGACTTGTTCCTCAGCGAGTATATTGTTAACTTCAAAATAATTATACAGACTCTCATGGATAACTTTTTCAAAAAATTTTGATAGAACTGGAACGAGCGCAATGGGTCTGTAACAGTTCATTTGAGACTTATAATTTTTCTTAAATACTGGTTTGATTATAGTGATTTTTAATTTATCGGGAAACACACCATGAGCAATACAGAGATTTATTATATGGCTAAGTATATGTGATAATTTTGTAGATACGTGTTTCAGTATTTTAGTCGAAATACCATCATAGCCGGTACTATTAGAGTTTTTTAAATTTAATATAATTTTACATATGTCATTAGGTGTAGTCGGGTACATAAATATGGAATTAAGTCTATTAGGAATGTCAATTTTTGTATGCCCAGGTTGTAATCTAGTAACTTGGTCTATAAAAAAATTATTAAATGAGTCAGCAATTTTTAAAAGGGTCGCTAACAATATCACCGTTAATGTTTATTTGATTTATTTGCTCTTTTGGTTTTTTTACGTTCCTATCATTTATAACAGCCCATGTAGCTTTACTTTTATTCGTAGCAGTGTTTATATAGTTGTCATTTCTTGAAATTTGAGTTAGCTTGATAATGCGGTTGAGTCTAGAAGATAAGTTAAGAAGATTAGACTTGTTTTCCTCAGTACGTTCCTTGCGATATTGCCACAGCAGTTTACGCTTACGTTTACAGCACACTCGTATGCCTTTAGTTATCCATTTGGGACGAGCTTTAACATATTTTTTTATTAAGATCTTAGGAAAGCAAAGGTCATAAAATAAATGAAATAATTACAAAAAAATATTATACGCGATATTCGGGTTTTCAGTGCTATAGATTTCACTGAAACTGAGGGCATTAATGCATTCCTTAAATTTGTTGATATTTTCAGTACAATAATCACGTTTTTCAATGAACCAGTACTTAAGCGCTAAGCTTGATTTCACCGGGCATGTAAGCAATTGTGCTGTGTGATCTGACAGAGCAAATTCATGAATTTCACTGGTACAACCACGTATGTTATGCAAAAAATTGTCAATACATGTTCCATTTGATAGACGCGTCGGTTCTCTAATAGCTATTTTGAGATTATAACAAGACGTGATATGAAGAAATTCAACACATTCCCTACTCTTGTTTATAAGGTTTATATTAAAATCACCACAGAGTATTATTTTCTTTTTACTACAGCAAAAACGTTTTAATATAGAGTCAAAATTTGAAAAGAATAATTTTATATCCTCACAATTTGATTTAGGGGGACGATATATACAAACCACGCAGATTTTATGTTCTATGAGCTCTATCGCGGAGCATTCCAAAATATTCTCAATACAAAATTTTCCAATGTCATTAAATGACCTGAACAGAAGTGTAAGAAAAGAAAGAAAGAAAGAAAACAAAATTTATTTATAAAGGACACCCGAGTACACAGATAAAATAAAAAAATAAAAAATAATGATAAAAACCTTACGAACTAATCTATACAATATTCTGTGGCACCCAGGTGTATTCTATAAATCGGCCCTGTCTCAGCATAATGCCGATAGTGATAAATCCTATCGACGCTGGTCTTCCGACAGGACCGGTTTGAGGTCGCCGGGATAGGTGCATTTTACGTAGGTAATACATAAATTACATTTTTTAAATAATAGATACCTAGTAAAACTTTCAATTACAAAAGAAGAAGACAGCTAGTAAATAATTAATAACAATAATATTTATCATATAAATAAATTACGATAGCAACCACGGAACATTAGACGAAACAAATATCTCATTAAAAAATTGAATACACAGTACAAATAGCACAGATTGCCATATTAAAAAAATAAAATAAAAATAAATAAATAATCATTAGTTGACAATGACATGACATTGACATTTGTCAAAATTCTAGAAAAAGAAATTAAGAAAGAAAGAAAAGGATTTATATGGCACTAGTATCATGCCTTAGGGTTTCCTGAGTGATCTGATGATCGCATAAAAATCTCTTAAGTTTAGATCTAAACCCATGAAAACTTTTTAAGCTCCGTATAGGTGGTGGAATATTATTCCAACATTTGGAAGCTGCATAGCGGAAGCTACCCCTGAAAGCAGCTGTGCTGTGCCGTTGTATAGAGAGCTGCACACCGCACCGCCGAGGTCCGCGAGACACATGCCGTGACACCGAAATCAGCTTTTCAAAAAGATAAGAGGCAGATTCATGTTTTAAGATGCCAAAGAGAAGACACGCCAAATGTAGCTTACGACGATGTTGCATTTTGAGCATACTATGCTTATTTAAATAAGGTGTTACGTGTGCCCTTGATGGAATATCAAAACAGAAGCGGGCACAAGCATTTTGCACCCGTTGTATGATTTTCTGTGTTCTCGCAAGCAGACGTGTACCAATAACTGTATCCATATAGTTAAATTTGGACAGTATTAGTGACTCCACCAACTGGATTCGCAGAACCTCCGTAATGTATGGCCTCATTTTGTACAGTACTTTTAATTTGTAGAAGCAGTTTCTGGCTGTGTTTGCTATAATTATGTTTTTCATACCTCAAACTACAATCACACCATGTGTAAACCCAAATTGCGCGCTTCATATATACGTTCAATAGTTTTGCTCATGATTTCTACTCCCAAGGTTGGATTTAGACTCTCAAGGTTATGTTTACTTCCGAAGACATGGTATTTAGTTTTGTCAGGGTTAAGGCAAAGACTGTTATTTATAGACCAGTCAGATATATTCTGAAGATCTTCATTTAATTTAATTATAGCATCATCAATTTCAGATGGCCTACATGAAATATAAAGTTGTATGTCATCTGCATAAATATGAAATTTACAATGATTAATATGTAATTTTATATCCGCAGAGTATAAAATAAAGAGAACTGGGCCCAGTATAGAACCCTGAGGTATGCCCTTATTTAGAAAAACCTTGTCTGAAAGCACACTGGAGCCATCACTACGAGTCAGTTTAACATACTGGCTACGATTACTAAGATAACTGTTGAACCACCGAACAGCACTGCAGTCAAAACCATAATAACGCAGCTTAGAAATAAGGAGCTCAACATTTATTGAGTCGAATGCCCTTGAGAAATCTAATAATACTAATAATGTACACATTCCCCGATCCTGAGAGCTGTATATTATCGGTGACATCAAGTAAGGCAGTCATTGTACTGTGCCCTTTTCTAAAGCCAGATTGCATCTCGGGTAAAATATTATTTTTTTCTAGATAGTCTGTTAATTGTGTACATATTGCTTTTTCTAGAACCTTTGATAAACAAGGTAATATACTTATAGGTCTGAGATCTTTAATGTCTACTGGATTTGTATGTTTAGGCAATGGACACACAATTGCAAGCTTCCAAATATCAGGGCATGTGGACGTGCTAATACACTTATTTACCAGATCCCTCAGAACATCAGTTGTGTAAGGAAATGTCATTAGAAGCATATTTAAGCCTATCTTATCACAACCTTCAGCATTTGATTTCAGACTATGTATTATTTTCATTAATGTATCCAGGCTAACGGGTTCTATATGAAAGACTGCATCACAATATCTATGATACTCATAATATGTCAGTTGTGAGATAGAAACCATAGTGGTACCAGGTATGTTTATAAAATGGTTATTTATCTTATTTGGGTCATCAAAAAATGTGGGGAGTTCAGTACTATTTCTTGGTAACAAGGTGCTTTTTAGATTTTTCCATAATTGTTTAGGATTACCAATTTTTAGGTTAATATGCTGTTTTATGTATGCTGACTTTTCATTAAATAGAGCTTTGCATACAACTGATTTTAAAGATTTATAATATTCTTTTTTACCTTCATGTCTAGTTTTATGATATTGAGTTGCAGCATCATCACGTAATCTCATCATAAGTTTTATAGTATCCGTTATCCAGGGATAAGATCTGTTCCTGATGACAACAGATTTAACAGGCGCATGAATGTCAAAAAGAGCCAAGACACTCTCGTTGAAAACATGAAGCATGTCGTTAACATTACTCATACTCGAGATCAGATCCCATCTAATGGTTTGCAGATCTTGAAGGAAATCATTAGTGCAAATGTTTTTTAGCGGTCTGTATGTTAAAATATATGGCCTATGTTTATCACGCTTAATGTTGAATTGGCTAACAATGAGACTGTGACCATAAAGGGACCCAACAGATTCCAACTTGACATTCTTAGTGCGCAGATCTGTGCAAACAACATCTATGAGGGTCTGACTAGTACTTGTAAAATGAGTTGGCTCTGTGACCACCTGAGATAGGCTGAAATATGTTAAAAATGTATTGAATTTAATTGTTTTTATGTCATTATTATGTAATAAATTTATATTAAAATCACCCAACAATATTAAATTATCATAACACTTAGAAATTGAGCTTCAGGAATCCGAGATGGCATCAAAAAATAATTCAACATCCATCCAAGGCGGACGGTATGCTGTGCCAATAACTAGCTTCCTACCGTTAACAGTCACTGTGAGCCACATTTGTTCAATAGCTCTATGCAATGGATCTACAGGGTGAACCCAAGTACGCACGGTAACGGTAAAAATCCAACGCCGCCCCCGCGTGAACGCACATTTCTCGGCCGAGGGATATGCCGTAGCCGGTACCCCGGCAGAACGGGTGCACAGCCTTCTTCGCCAGCTCTGAGCCATGTTTCGTTAATGGCTAATATATCAATATCATTTCGAGTGACTGAGGCTATAAAGTTGTCATGGTTCGTACCTAGGGAACCTGCATTGAGCAAACCTACTGCAAATAGTTTGTTATTGATCATAGATTAAAATAAATGTAATTAAAAAAACACAATGTATCTGTCCGCTTTGCATCAGAAACATAATTGTATATATCATTTTAAGTGTGTGTGTGTGTGTGTGTTTAAAATTGTAAATATAATAATAATAATAATGCGTACCTTTCAATAATATTAATTCCTCCTTTTTCTTGTAGATTAATTTAATATCAGAATTTCGACATTTTGCCTTTGTCACCATGCGCAATGACATACTTAACACTATTAAACTGACAATATATTTATGTGTTATGTAACAAACTAAAACTAACATAATAATGAGCAGATGTTTATCAACACACAACAATTTAAAATATTTTTTTTTATTTTATTTTATTTTATTCAATAGGTACAGATACAGATAACAGATTAAAAACAACACAAAAAATCTTAATAGTAAACAGTGAGTGAACCTGAAATCCAGTTACAACTGTACACAACACTCAAAATATACAATGCTTCGGTTTTAATATAATTTAATGCCTTAGGGGCCCTTAATAATTTCAATGTATACAAAGAAAAGGTAATTCAATAATAAATTTAATTTAAATTCAATAATAAATCAAAGGAACATTGGTAAACATTATAGTATACCCTATGTACATATATATAATAAATTATAATTTGTTGTTGTGGAGCAGAAAAGACTTGAAAGCACTGAGTTTGTCATGAAATATATCTGTTTGTGAGCAAATAGCATTATAGTTTCTACACATTCTACATAGTGGGTTATTTTGAGATACATTGTTATTGCTCGAAGGAATACTAAACAATTGTGGAATACGTACAGATCGCGTTGGCACCTTAATGTGTACATTTTCAAGAAGTTGTCCATCAAGCGTACAATTAACTATTTTATGAAGAGTGCATAGGTCGCTCATCCATCTTCTACTTTCTAAAGTTGTTAAGGAGAATTTACGTAGTCGATCCAAATACTCTGATAGTTTACGCCTTAGCCCATATTTTGAGCATAGAGCTCTCACGAACCGCTTCTGGACCGATTCTATACGATTTGTATGTATATCATAAATTGGAGACCATACAGATGAACAATATTCCAATATACTTCTCACTAAGGAACAGTACAAAACTATCATTGATGTTGACTTTTTAAACGGCTGAGCGGTGCGGATTACAAATGAAAGCATGCGGTTGGCTTTACTGCAAATATAATCATAATGAGCCCTAAAAGATAAACAGGAATCAAACATAACTCCTAAGTCACGAACTTCTGAGACTCTCTCAATAACAGTGTTGTCGATGTGATAATTGTATTTCAATATATTTTTCTTATTTTTTGTAAATGTAATGACTTGACATTTCTTCGTATTCAATGACATGAGATTATTGTCACACCAGTTGACTATAGTACTAATATCTCTCTGGAGAAGTTTACAATCACTAAGATCAGATATTTGTTTGAAAATTTTAATATCATCAGCATATGCTAAGCATTCACTTTTAATTCTGATTAATAAATCATTTACAAATATTAAAAACAAAAGTGGACCTAAATTTGATCCTTGAGGGACACCTGATGTTGCTAAGAATGGAATAGAGTCATAACCACTGAGTGTTACCAGCTGCGAGCGGTTGAGTAAGTAAGACTTAAGCCATCTGTACAAATTCCCATGTATTCCGATACTTTGAGCTTTCACAAGTAGAGCCGAATGATTCACGCGATCGAAAGCTTTAGAAAAATCTGTGTATATAGAATCGACTTGGTCTTTACTGTTAAAAGATTCACAGATATAATTAGTATAAGATAGGAGATTAGAGTTCGTAGATCGTCCCGTTACAAATCCATGTTGTTTTGGACTCAACATGTGTTTAAAATGGTTGTATATATGTTTGTAAATATAGCTTTCGAGTATTTTGGCAAAACAGTTAAGCACACAGATGGGACGATAGTTTGAGACATCTCCTTTATCTCCTGATTTATGTATCGGCGTAACCTTCGATATTTTAAATAACTCAGGAAATGTACCTTCTTGCAATGATTTGTTAAAAATAATGTGCAATGGAGTTACTAAGGCAGTGGCGCACATACGAATAAAGATTGGGGGAATACCATCAAAACCACCATTCTTAGAGACATCTATTTGTTTAAGTTTATTTAGTAAATCTTTTTTATCAATATATAATTCATCGATTGTGAAGTTGGACGGTTGAAAGTCAGGGAAGTAACTACTTATTGTACTAGCGGTATAAACTGATGAGAAGTAATCAGCGAAAAGATTTACTATATCTTTGCCTGAACTGGCGACTTTATGCATGTACAACATACGACTGGGAATGCTATTAGTAATTCGTTTACTTTTAGTAAAACGCCAAAAAGCTTTAATGTTGGTCTTAAGATTATCCTCGGTTCGCTCAACGTATGTTTTAAAGCATTTACAAGCTAGCGTTTTTGCTCTGGCTCTGAGCATCGAGAACATATCGTAATCTCTTGGGTTCCCATATCGTTTAAATCTAGTATGGGCTTTATATTTATTTGCTAGTAATTTTATGAGACTTTTAGAAAACCACGTTGGGTACTTGTTAGATGAGATTTTAGATTTTGGCGTAAATTTTTCTATTATTGAGTTTAGAATATTGTAAAAAAAATGCACAAAGTCATCGCATCCCATACTCACAGCATGCTGATCCCATTCTATTAAATCAATCTCTCGTTTACAACTATCAAAGTCAGCTTTATGATAACATAGTTTTTCAATGGATGAATTCTTCAAAAACGGTACAAAGCCTGTACGAATTAATATATCTAGAGGTGGGTGATGATTGTCAAGTCGGCAAATTGGAGTGGTTGGGGCGACCGTAAACAAATCCGGCTTGTCCGTTACCACCAAATCGAGTAAACGGTTATTATGGTTTGGGTTGTTATTTAATTGTCGTATCAAATTCAACTGAAAAAGATCGAGTAAATATTTAGATTTTTCACAATTAGAGTTCACGGGACAGCCTGTCTCTGCTGACCAAGTAATATTACCAAGATTGAAGTCACCAATAATACAAGTAAAATGATTAGATGCCGTACACAGTCTATCATTACAGTTCTTCAAGAAATCACGCACAACATTTGTAGGTAAATAGTCAGGAAGATATGCTACGCATAAACTGATAGTTAGACATTCATTTACCTTAATTTGTAACCATAGATCTTCCAAGTATTCTGACTGCCAGTCTTCTCTAAGTGAAATTTGAAGTCTTTTTGAATAAGCAACCAGCACACCACCACCATGGTTCTTTTTATATCTAACTCGAAAGTTACCATCACGATCTCTACGTAAAACACAATATCTATCATTAAATAGTTCTGACGACAGCACAGTGTCATCCAGCCACGTTTCCGTAAGACAAATAATATCATAATTATTACATAATACTGTGTTATAAGTATCAAGAGCTTTGGTCTTTAATCCTCTCACGTTTTGGTAATATATTGACAGATACATTTTTAATAATAAGTTATCCGCACAACGATTAACAGTTATACTACAGTAATAACGAGTTTTATGGAGTGAAATTTACTGTATTTTATTTTTTAGACACTGCAAGAGTTTATTATTAATTTGTTCCATGAATATTAACTATTTTTGACTATGTAATACACTAATACACTTTATATCCAGTTCAAAAGTTTGTTTTTATATTATTTAACACCATCACTATACGATATAATTGTCTGCTTTAATAACAAGTGTTCAAAGTTTAAGGTGAGTCTGGAAAACGATATCACTTGGAGATAAGTAAGTACTGCACAGATTACTAGAAGTTTCGATGATAATTAATAAGTTTTACTATTTCTATTATTAAAAAAAAAAAAAAATGAAAGAAATGAAAATTTATTTAGTGACATTCTCTGATGCAGGTTCCAAGACACCTTTTGCAGTACCAAAGACGCGCTGCATGTCAGCCTCGCATCGGATAAGGCAAGCATGTTCCCCTGGCTTATTCCGGGCAAAGATGCGGCCGCGTTTAGACTAAATATACCGCCATCCACGATGAATACCGGTCTCGTAAAAGCGCACAGACGGTCCGGGCATGTCGAGATCGGCGGATGTAGCGCCGCGGCGTACTCGTGCGGCTTGCAGCATCTCGTCACGCAGGTGGCGCCGCCTGAGGCGCACGACCAGATGGCGCGGCCGTGATGACACCTCCGACCCCGTTGCATTAATGCGGCGTCCTATGCGCTCTGCACTGACAATATCCCGTGCCTCAATGCTTACTCCGAGCTTAGACGCGACTAAGAGCGCCGTGTGAAGGGGATTTTCTCCAGCGTCCTCGGGCAGGTTCGCGACCTCAACATCATTAAGTAGCAACTCCTGCTCGCGGTCATTTATGTCGCATTTCAATTGAGCAATGGTCTCTTCTACATCTAAAGAGTGTGAGGATTGCGCCTGTCGCTTCTCCAGAGCAATCACTCTGTCCTCTAAATTATCCATGCGATCGTTGCAGGCGTTAACCGATAACCGCAATTGTGCCATATCCTCGCGTAGTAATTCAAATTCGTGACGCATCATGTTCATGAATTCTTCCTTAAAAAGCTTTAGCTCAGCCCTAATATCAAACTCAGAATCCTTGCTAGAAGGGCTCGCATTATTACTGTCTCTTTCGTGCGCAGCTTGCATCGATCCTCTCACTGGCGTATCGGCCCGGTTGTCCCTTACCACATTCCTTTTACACTCCGGACAGTGCCAGGGAGAACTCATAGCGCCCTTGGCAGGTATGCCCACGCATGCACGATGATACACGCAGCTACATTTGTCGCACTTAGTGGCCTCTGTCGGAGAAAGAAACTTTCCACACGCTCCACACTTTGCCATAGTAACTACGTATCGATCAGAAATTGATTCGCAAGATAGTTCGTAGAAGATGCACTAGATGGCGCTGTTTGGTGTTTACGTTATGGATAAGTTACACGGTGTCAATGGGACAATGACCCCATGGAATTACTCAGGGACACAAACTAAAGGCACGCACATACTGTGGAAAAGGCACCATCAACTTTATCAATTAATCAGGCAATATCATTAAAATGTTACTAAGTATAGGGTAGTTTCTAAGTCCGTTTAGTATTAAGTTGCACTATTATGCTATATTTATACGATTTAACACGAAAATACACCAAATATTATTATTTAATAGTTATTTTAATGTCAAGAACGAATCTTCACTATTAAAAATTTGAGTTATTTACACTGTTTTTATTTTATTTGTCAGAAGTAACACAAAGCACGTAAGACTTATACGACGTACCCTACCCGACCATCCATGTATTACGTACCAATATACAGGAACCACCCCGGCGGCTCTTTCGAGTAAATATGGAACCAAGCGTATAATTTGGTATTCTAAGACATTTTTTATCACTTCTAGTCATATTATGTTCAGTAATACACACAATGTCGGGAATATTGTTACAATTTTCCAATGATTCAAGACTTAAGGTTAATAATATTAATATTAATAGGTCTTTTTTCGAAACTAGGCCGTTAATATTTTGGTGGAGTATTCTGATTCTATTGTAGGCGAAAAAAGTCATTTGGTTCTTTTATTGGTGAAGTACTACCATCAGTACCATCAACGCTTAATCCTATTTCCGTTTGGGTACTTTTGTCCGACATAGTTGGTAACTTTATATCCAGATTTTGAGATATATTTTGACAGTAGAGATCATGCTTTAATTTATAGTCTATACGAAGGGCTTCCCTTAAGAGTGACCGGCTTAAATGTAGAGCAGAGTAAGTGTGTCTAGGTATAAATGTACTATAGTTCATGTCAACAAAGTTAGCATTACAAAAATTAGAGCATGTAAATTTTAGTTCATAATTCAATTTTCTTATATTTAAATACTTATTGTATGGAACTTCTGAGAAAATAATGTTAGTGTTCCTAATGTCTGTCAGTAATTTTCTCATACAGTATAACGGTATAACAGGGTTCTTGTCATTTATTCCCCCAGCTATAATTAGGTAGTCATTTTTTTGCAAGTTACTTATTTCAATTTCAGCCGAGGAGAGCACTTCGCGTAGCTGTGCTCCAGATTTCCAAAAGCAGGTGACGAAAAACTCCTCTCCAATTAATTTTTGAAGTATGCGCTGTAGTTTAAACCCTTGTTGATCTGTCAAAATAAGTATTTTCCTCTTGTTGACCGCAGTTGCAGGTTTTGAAGTATTGAATTTTATGGGTAAAAAACGTTTTTCGGGTTGCGAAATTATAGGGGCTACTATCTCCTCAATATTATTGGTGGGTGTAGTTGAGATCAATCCAGTATTTATTTCCTGGTTGCACTGTGACCGTGTGTTGTCTTCTAATGTTTTGATATTTTTTGCGGGTTAAGTATCATTTCGGCGATTTGTTGCCGTTTGTTTGTTTCAGGCGTTTCAAGATTAATATTTGTAATGGATTTCCGTTTGTGCCCTGACTTTGGAGTGGAATTTCTTTTGTCGATGTCAATCATGCTAATTTTTTTGTAGGTATCTATCACCATTATATACTTTTGAATGTCTGTCTTAAGTCGAAAGTTCTCAGAGTTTAGGTTCTCAATTTCATGATGGGCACTTTGAAGGTCATTAGACAAAACCTTTATTTTATCTTGGAGGTCGAGTATCGTTTGACTATTATTCAGAGAGGTATTTGGAAGGCTCATCATGGTTGTATCAAAGAGGGCCGAACTGTTAGCAGTCAAGTCAGTCAATGAGCTCGATTGGTATGGTTTACGTCGTTTATCCATTTTTGATGCCTACTTTTAATTTTTGAATTTATTGCGGTGATAGCTCTGTCCTTTGTTGTTTGCTGATTAAATTCCGTGAGTTAACCGAGAATATCAGTTTGTTCGAGTTCGTGCCAATATTATCTATGGTTGATTTCTATCGGTTGACCGAGAATGTCAGTCCATAGTGTGAATTTTAGAGTTGTGATGTTGGTAGCAGTGCGGCAATCAGCAAAACCAGCCAATCAACTGTTTTGTTTACATGTAATAGTTAAAAGTTTTAAATTTTCAAAATAAAAACTGGCTGCAGAAGAATGTATGCAGTAGAAAAACAATAAAATCAATCACTAACTTGGCACTTTAGTATTGTCTTCAATTGTTAACGTAATTTTCATAGTTTTATTAAAAGTTTTGTAAATATTTAGTCGTTTCAGAGCAGAATAATGGTTAGATGATTCGTATTCTTTTAACACTTTTACAAGTCACTGAGTTACTTTTCCCACATTATAACATTTTCTCATATAAACTTAACTTAACTTACACGAAACTGGTTTAGAAAAACTATTAAATTGTTTTATTATAAGATTAGCACAGAGGAATGTTTACACTTTTCACTTGCCGAAGTAACAGTCAAATAAAGAAGATACAAACAAACAATAAAGAAGATAGCTCTGCATTAGAATAGCACCTTACCTGATTTTCATAACGTACTTCACGTACAAATTCATGAAAACAGTTAGTAATAAAAATACTTTTCTAGTTCAGTGTACTTAGACACAACACGTTAACCAGGAAGGTTAAGAAGGTCATCGATATGTATGAAACCGCCGCTTTTTTGTAGTCATTCGAATTTGGTCGGATAGCCAGCCGTTGTTTATTTGTTTGTTTTCTGTTGATATCTACTTAATGCGAAACATTTCAAGCTGAATATTTTCACCATACATTCTTGACTAAACGCACTAATTATTGTTTTACACCTGCACATCCTGGGTTGAGCCGGTTTCTCGTATTTCGCCGTCAAAGTTACGACACCGTCGTATCGACTCATATGAATATTATTCAGTAACGCATCCACTCCGTATGGTTAATATAATCGTCCAGGAGCACCGAATACCGTTTTCAGCGAGTGTATACGTCTTCTTGTTTGGGCGCTGCGATAGGTTTTAGGTATTTCGAAAAAGCGCGATTACTTCGAAATCATAAATATTTTCTTAAATCTAATTCCGTCACAAATTCGCACAAATTAAGAGCTATTCGTGTATCTTTATTCTACAGGCGCACATACAATGGTTTCCGAGATACACGATTTTGCAAAACGTCGCCCCAGCAAGAATCTCAATATCTCGGAAACCTGAAGACGCACAAATTTTATTTTTGGCGCACATTTATGCACAAATATAAGCTCTCTACCCATGCACAAATTTTCTCCCTCCGATCATTCGTTTAGAATTTTCTTGCTGGAACAGCGTTCCCCCAGCAGAAACGGTTTTTTCCGTTTTTTTCCAAAACGACAGGGCGCACAATTTTTTTATTTGGCGCACATTTACAGCATACTACGCACTAATTATACGTACCACTCATATCACTCTAGGAGCTACTTTGTTGCTGGGGGGACGTACACGCAACATACATACTAAAGATAGGGGCAGTTAATATTCAATTGTTACAACATCATTTAAGCACTCCGAGTTTATTATTAATTCTTTGTTTTATAAGATGTAAATGCAATGAACATTTTCATCGAGGGTAAACGAACAGTGTGCGTTCGGTTTATAAAACGACGCAACGTATGAAGCGAACTGAGGTACCTACGCTCTAATAGACAAACGTGCAATATAAACGGACTTTATGTAACATTCCAAATGAAAAAGAAAATTGAAAACTGCGCTCAACAAACATGCAGGATGCGTTATGCGTGTAACTTGGCAATTAAAAGAGTGTCTATAGTTTCATACCGGATTCTTCTGGAACCGTGAAACTAGAATCTTAACGTTTTATAAATGCTTCAAAAGGGTTATTTGCCATATGTTTGCCATACAATCCATTTGATTTGATCTGATTTGAATTCAAAATTTGAATTATCGAACGCATCAGCGAGTATGATAATTACAATAGACTTAAGCATACTATAATAGGTCTGCCGTAAAATGTTATGTGACCTATAGCTTATAGGTATGTTTAGTTTACTGTTATATTAACAGTAAACTAAACATACCTATAAGCTATATAGTTGGTTAATAAATAAATAAATGACGATGTAGTGCGTCGGCTATGTTCGCGGTGAACAGGGTTGATAACTTTCACGCTGTAATGAGAAAGGCACGGGCCTCTTTTATGACCCGATTGCACACCTCTGACAATGGAATATTAAAAGCTATATACGAAGTTAACCTCTTCTTTGTGTGTGGCCATTAATATTCCTACAAATAGTAAAAAAACAAAATTATTTGTGTATATAAATAAATAAAAATTAAATTAAATTAGTTATGTTAAATGTAAAATTGGTTAATATAAAATGTAAAATTAAATCATGTGTATAATGTTGTACGATTTTAGGTAAGGAATGCCTGAAATAAACGCGATTTTATTTTATTTAATTTATTTATTAATATAATTATGTATGAAATAAGGGTACAATGGCGGTCTTATGGCTGAATAGCGAATTCTTCCAGACAAACTTTGGATGGACAGGAACAAAGTGAAAATAAAAGGATGAGGTATACTAAACAAATAAACCTAGATTATTAATAAATTGAAATACGGCTTGATACATAGATAATAATGTGATCGTGTATCACTGCCACAAAAATATATGCTTTATATTAGGCTCCTTAAGACTTATTTTGTTTAAGAAGAGGACCTATAAAGGTAAGCCTTTATAGGTCCTCACCACAGTATCAAATAACAACTTTATGAAAGTATTTTTTGTAAATCAACCTTTAACTTGTCCTTTGTTTGTTAAAGTTTGCTTGCAACTTTTTTTACCATTGCAGGGACACGAAGCTTTGTTTAAAAATCTCATAAAATAAACAGAGAAAGTTACCGTTTAAAAGGTTGGTGGCTTCAAACCAGGCACCGGCACCGACTTCATACCTTTTATAAGATATACCTATATAGTGGTGTGACCAGTGGACTGACATGTCAAAGGTCTCGAGTTCGAACCCGGGCACGCACCACTGACTTTTCGGAAGTTATGTGCGTATTTATCACATGCTCAAACGGTGAAGGGAAACATCGTGAGGAAACCTGCATGCTTGAGAGATTTCTCGATGGCATGTGACGTCTACCAACCCACGGTAGGCTAGCAGTAGCGTGGTGGACTACAGCCTCATCCCTCTTAAATGAGAGGAGACCTGTGCCCATCAGTGGGACAATAATGGGTTGATGATGAACAACAATTTCTTATACTTTTTCTTAATCTTTTGATTTTTACCGTGTTTTGATTGCCTAATTTGAACAAAAATGTCGGAGTGTCTAACTAGATATTACAGTTAGTTATTTCATTGTGAGATTATGTGAATGAAGTAGTTAAGTAGATTATCTTAGATTATATATAACATGTTTGTATCGCATCCTAAATAATGACTTTTACGTTGTGTATTGTTGTAATTACCGCAGGTATGTCATTTAATAAAATATAACCTTTGTTACTCGCTGATAACGTAACTTTTTATAGATGAAAGATGATTTAAAATCGTTTAACTAATTTTTGAGTTTATCTATTCATTCATATATATTATTGATATATTAAAAAAGGTTTTCATGACTAAACTATAATCTACTACGCTACTTAAGTGTTGGTTAGTAGAAAAACATCTTCCAGACATGCACTACAAACGTAATGTTCACAAGGCAATCACAGTATTTTTCTTCCGCTTCAAAAAACTTAACATGTATGTTCATTTCACTATCACTACTTGAACACGATTGCATTATAAACACCTATAATACTTACACGCAGTGAACAAGTGTTGTAATACCTACGTCCATGTCAAACAACATCGCTCACCCCATAAACGGCACATTAATATTCTCCCCGTACACATGGCACAACCTTGCCGGACGACAAAACCTGCGCCGCCGGACAAAAAATCATCCCGTTGTACAAACAAACGCTCTCACGGGGAGAACACAATAAAAATGTAATATTCTCTTTCAGCTTTGCTACGGTAAAGTGGATCCTTATTTAATTAATTATCCGTAAAGAAAATAGACAACTACATCTTTTGTATGTCCGCATTTGTTTTTGAAATAACTGACAATAATAATAATATAATAATAATAATAATAGTTTATTTTCTCTTCCACAAAGGTGCCTTGAAATAATAACAATATGTATGTATATTAAATACTAATCCTTTGTGGGAGACTGGTATCCGCACTAGGTTACCCTGTCAAACAGATTACCAGGCCCCCCTCATAATACTAAGTAAGTATAATACAATCGTTATAATTTTTTAATACATAGACCTTTGCTAAGAGGGCTAAATGAAATTGTGCAAAATTAACTTATAGTAAATATTACCATGTAGCAAAATTTGAGTGTGTATGTAAGCGTGAGTGATGTGCGTGTGAGTGATGTGCGTGTGAGTGATGAGTGTGTAGTTTAGGTTGATTAGGTAGAATGATTGATTAGTAGTAGTTAGGCTTAAACTCAGTTGTAATTACTTTGGTACTATTAATAAGTTTTCAGTATGTTCATAATTAAGTTTTGATAGGTAAGAAAAAAGGACTTGCTTACACTTACCTTTAGGAAGGTGGTATATTCCTAATATTGAGTTAATCTTATTATATAGATAATTACTCAAGAAGCAATAACTGCGTTGTGCTAGCGCGGTTTTGAAGTATTTGCTTGTACAAACCTTGGTCTTATTGCGTTTATGGAAATTTATTGTACGGTTATATATTAAGTTAGAATGTTTCCGTAAAACTGTTTGCATGATGAAAAGTTGCCGGACCGTTAAAAAATTGCATTTGGCAAAAAGTTCAGAGGTAGGGTAGAAGTATGGAAGGGAGTGCGCTACCTTAAGCACTGCTCGTTGTGCTCGTTCAACTTTAATCAAATTACTTTTAAAGGTTCCACCCCACGTAGTGACACAATAGGATAACAGCGATTGACATAAGGCGTAATATGTAGTTTTGAGAATTTTATTATCAGCAACGTGTTGTAGATTTTTAAAAATGTAGATGAGTTTTCTCACTCTTTTAGCTAAAAGGTCAGTGTGTTTAGAGAAATTAAGATTTTTGTCGATGATAACGCCAAGGTATTTTATGTCGTCAACTTTTAGAAGAGGTGTGCAAGAACAATTGGTGGAAGAGTGATTGTTGCATGTGTGGGCTATTATGTTTAAGGAGGGATTAACTGTAGAGTGTGAATTGGTTAGCATTAATGTTATGTATTTAGTTTTGTCGATGTTGAGTGTGAGAAGGTTGGCATTAAGCCATCTTGCTACCTTAGTAAAACCAACTTGGGCAAGTCGATACACTTCTTCCCAAGTGTCACCATAAAAAAGCAGTGCAGTATCATCTGCAAAAGAGATTATCTTCCCATTTTCTAAATCAATTTGGCAAAGGTCATTTATAAATATTAAAAATAAGGTAGGTCCCAAAATACTACCCTGTGGAACTCCTATATTTACTTGACAATCATCACTCATCCATTGGTTCACCTTAACACGTTGTACACGGCCAGTAAGGTAACTATGGAATAGCTCCAATTGCGTTCCACGGATTCCAAAGTGGTCTAATTTCTTTAGCAAGAGTGGAGCGGAGACTGTGTCAAAAGCTTTGGCTAAATCAAGGAATACAGTTATAACTTTCTTCCTTTCATCAAGCCTCATGACTATATTATCTGTAAGTTTGTGTATAGCATCATTAGTTGATTTGCCTACTCTAAAGCCATATTGGTTGTCAGATAGTAAATTTTTAGACTCTAGATAAGTTGTTAGTTGTTTATTTATAATTTTCTCTAAGATTTTAGAAACTGTGGGCAGAATTGATATAGGGCGGTAATTGTTAACACAGTCTCTGCTACCACTCTTGTATATTGGATGGATGAGCGATTTTTTGAGCTCTAATGGAAAAATTCCAGTTGAAAGGGAAGCATTACAGATATAAGTTAAAGGAGTAGCTAATATGGAAGAGTATCTCTTTATGAAAACACTTGACACATTGTCACAGCCCGCAGAGCAGTTAGTTTTAAGATTATTAATTATGGATATTATCTCATTTGAGTCAGTTGGCAGGAGGACAAATGATGTAGGATTTCGTGAAATTAAGTCAAGATGGGTAGTTGTATGGTCTGTGATAGACAGAGCTTGTGTAAGTTTAGTCCCTATTTCACTAAAGAATGTGTTTATCTCATTTATTGATTTTAATGGATTATTGGCATTAATTAAGTCAGGAGATTGGGTATTTTGTTTATGGGTATAAGTGATATTTTTGATAGTTTCCCATAGCTTTTTAGTATTTGATTGGCAACTCGAGAGTTGCGATTTATCATATTCTTGTTTTAGTTTTTTTAATATATTATTGCAATAGTTGCGGTAGCGAGTGTATGTTAGTTTTATTACATCATTTTTTGGGTATTTCTTAAACTTAAGATGAAGATTGTCACGATTACGTATGCACCGTAACAATCCTGGAGTAATCCAAGGTTTAATTACGCGTTTGCGCCTAGGAATTAACTTTAATTTAGTACAACTTGTTATAGCGTTCGCAAGGGAATTGAGAAATAATGATGTAGCCATATTTAAATCCTGTATCGAGTATATATATCCAAAGTTCATGTCTTCAAGTTTTTTGTCAAGAGACAAGTAGTCGATAACTTTTATATTTCTAGATAGGCGGGGTGTCGGTTGCATAAGAGTGAGACTAATAATAACGGTGTAATGATCGGTCACGGTTGTGTGTGCTACAAGTGTTTTTATAGGAAGCTTGGTTTTAACTATTACGTGATCGAGACATGTGAGAGAGTGCGTAGGGATGTAGTAAGTCGGCAACATACCGTGAGAAGCCAAGAGGTTTAAGTAATTTTCGGCTCTGTTATCTGTGGTAGATGAAGGGTTGATATTTATGTTAATATCACCCGTTAAAATGATATTTTTAAAAGAACAAAGGGATAATAAGTATTTGTTTAAAGACTCAAGGAAATTAGTGATATTTCTTTCTCCAGGGGGGCGATATAAAGCAATTATTACAGTTTGAGGATTGATTTTTATTAATAAACAGTTTGCATCGATTATTGAGAGTTCGGATATAGTATAAACATGATCGGTTTTATAATATACAATTACGCCCTCATTTTGAGACTTTATGTTCTTTGTGAAGTAGGATTGATAGCCATTCAATAATGGTACATGTTGGTTATGAAGTAACCAACATTCAGTGAGAATGATAATGTCCCAATCTACTCCGGCTCGTTTAATGATTGTATATAGTCCTAGAATATTGCGTTTAACACTTCTTATATTTTGAACCATTATATTTACCGACGACTTATTGATTAATTTAAAGCAGTTATCTATATTGCAAGTGTTGAAATCCGCTACTGTTAAGTTATCTAAATCATTATTTATAGTTGTTTGGGAATTATGATCGAATTTTTAGAAATAATATTAAATATCTCTTTTATAAGAGTCAGTGACTTTTTAGATGTTATATGATTACCAACTTTTAAATTTAATGTATAAAACCAAAGTAATACTAGTATAATAGAAGAAGTGTCAACAGTCCATTTATTGTGGTAGCTGTGTATATTCAAGATAATTACAACGTATTTTTTTCGTGTCAGTTCGGGTAACAGTGTAACTGATTTTATATGAATTTTATATATTAGTTTAATGTTACAATGTAGGGGATATAAAAGTACTAGTGTGGAATGTGTTATGTTTGAATGGATGTGTAATTTCGTGTCAGTTTGAGTAAATAGTGTTTGGTAATATTGTATAAGTGATATATTATATAATAAGTTAATGTTGCGTTTTACGAAAGTATCACAATAATATAAGATATAAAAACGAAAACTATAAAAATAAAAGGTAACATGCATATGAAAAACAATCAAAGAGTAAAAATATGACATTAAATATGTTAGTCATGCTGACATTTTAAGCTTATCTAAGTCTCGATCTGAGGTAACGCGTATTTGCAGTGAGTCTTGACTTTTTTTAAGATAGATAGTGCCATTCGCAGTCCAGCAAAACGCGTAATTATGAGCCTTCTGGAAAGTTCTTGCCAGGTAATATAGGCGATGGGTTTTATAGGTAAGTGTTTCCGACACATAAATTGGCTTCAGCGGGTGTTGGGAGTTGAGGTGCGTAGTATTTAACTTATCTCCTTTAATTTTAGATTTGTTAAAGTTTCTCACACCTTTTATGATCTCATCCTTCGTCAATACAGTCGTAAAGTCAACTATAACCGGATTTGAATCATTACTTGATTTTATTCTATAAATATCCCTGATTCCCAATTTGTCAATGTCAACATTAATTATTTTGCCTAGGCTGATGACAGTCTTGCAGAGATCCGATTTGGTTTCACCGGGGATTTTAGGGATGTTATGTATTTCGACTCCTGATATCCGTGATTTACGTTCCAATGTTTCGAGTTTCTCTTCAAGCTGTGTGATTGTTCTTTTGTCAACCTTTCTTTCGGACTCAAGGTCACAAATACGTAGAAGAAATTCATCATACTTAGCTGACATCAAAATTACACTCTCTTTCAATTCAACATTTTGGTCATTGAGTTTACCAATTGTAGATTGCAAAGCCTGAAAACGCATGTCCTGTTCTCGAGAAAAATTTGAGAACATTTCTTGAATCATGGTCATGAGATTACTGCTATCCTCCTCATCAAATTTCCTCTTTTTGCGCTCAGTTATGTTCATAGTGATACCATGAAGATCAGGCGCAGACTCACAGTGTTGTAGAGGCAAGCCTTTCGTAGTTAAAGTTCGTTGTACAAGCGCGTCTTGTTTATATTCAAGCGCTGGCGCCGTAGTAGCCGGCAGCAACGGAGTAGGCGAGGCAGGGGGAGTTCTATTGATAGGCATTCCACTGTTTTACTTTAATTTAGTTTAAAAGTACCAGGCTAACAGAATTCGACCAAGTTAAACAAACCGTAATCAGTTACTTAAGGAGGTCAAGCAATAATGGTGGCAATCGATGGTTTCATACACTTTTGTGTTCCGTCCAGTCAATGTTGAGCTCTGGTTTGACGCACACAGAATTGAGGTCGGAACTGTAGTCAATGTTGTATCTCTTTTCAACCCACCGTTAGAGATATGTCGCAAAATATGCTGTTACGCTCTCACATACAATATTAGTATAATAATTGCATATGTGAATCGTTAAGTAAAAGAATCAATGTGTTGAATGGAGTGTTAATTACTCACAGTTATGTTAAGCCACGTTATAGTATCTTTGGTTTTATGATCTCCTGGTATATCACTTGAATTAATTTGTAATATTTTCAACAATATCGTTAAAAAATAAATGGCAATAATTAAACTTTAAACACGTCTGCTCTCAGCAGGGGTCCGGAGGGAAGGGGGACAATGGACAGGAAATAGCAGTTTTGACTTCTATCTTTAGAAAATGACAGAGCAATGACTGTGACGGTTATTATTTTTTTATTAGTGAACAATAGCCTAGCTTTTTAAATAAATCAAATAAAATATTCACATATTCAAGTCTTTTGAGCTTCTGTAATATTAAAAAGTAACTAGTTACCTAATTAAGTGTACCACATTATATCACATTTTATACTTTACTAGCTGTTACCCGCGACTTCGTCCGCGTGAAATTTAACGAAAAATGTAATGTTCATATTCATGCATTGGTCAGCTCCCGCGTTTTTAAGTCATACGGAACTCTAATTCGTTTCTTGTTCTTAAATTGAAGTAGCCTAAGTTACTCCTTACGATGGTGAAAGTCCCTACAAAATCGGTCCAGCTGTTGCAGGAATTAGAAGGAACGAAGAGACAGACAAACATTTTAGATTTTTTTTTGTGTAATTACCGTATATATACTTTTATATATGAAATTACAAACAGAAATTCCAATTTTAAGGAGTATAAAATATTTGCATTGCATCAAGCTTTTATGTGAGTTCAACCTCTTTTGAATAAAATCGGAGTGAGTTTTCAAGCATAATTATGTCAAATAAAAAGTAATTTAAATCAAAAGCACTAAGGAGTATTGATATCACCTCCAACATAATTCCCTATCTCTTTTTAATCCCGTCAGGGATTGAATTTCGATAAAATACGAAATACGTCTTCCATCAATTCTGTTAAAGAATGTTTATGCAAAATTTGAAGTAGATTGGACCAAGGAATCACGTTGTCTCGTACAAACTTGGTCCCCCTATCCCCCCCCCCTTATGGGCAAAATTTCGGAAAATCCTTTCTTATCGGATGCCTAAGACTACACTCGCCAAGTTTCATTGAAAATTAGAGAACTTTCATACTAACTTTGCACCCCCTTTTACCCCCTTAAGGGATGAATTTAAAAAAGGGATGTCGGAAATAATCATGATTAGGATCTTATAACCAAAATATAACATTTTATAGATATAAATTTGAAAATCAAAGAAATTTCATATTAACTTTGCACCCCCATTTTACCCCTTTAAAGGGTGATTTTTGAAAAAATAAACTAACTAACTTCAAAATCAGCCAAGTTACATACTAACCTTACACCCCCGTTTTACCCACTTAGGGGGTGAATTTTCAAAATTCCTTTCTTAGTGCTCCCCTACGTTATAAAAGGAATCCCTGTGCAAAATTTCAAGTTTCTAACCCTTATAGTTTAGGCCCTGCGTGGATATGTCAGTCAGTCAGTCAGTCAGTCATTCAGTCAGTCAGCTTCTCCTTTTATATATATAAGATTTAGAACACAATATTACTGGGCTAGCCGGTAATATTGTGTTCTGTGCTTGCGCTCTCAACCGAGCTCTAACGACAGACAGAGTTTTTAAAGTTCATTTTATTTACATGCAGTTTAGTCTGGCTGACATGCTTAAATTTTTTTTGGAAATTGCGAACTGTAAAAATTTATTGTAATATATGTAAAAACTGCTGTGTGTTATTAGAACAAAGTACTCAAAGTTCTCAAACAATAAGAAGATTCTGGTATCGGAGTAAATACTCCGGTAGAGAAGAAGAAGAATGCATTCCATGAAGTTATTCCATTTTAAGAGCACATCTAACACACTTTTAATGAATCTGCAGAAAGTAACATTATTTTGCAGTAGATACCTACACAGCAGGTGAAATGAAATGCTCGATTATTTATTTATTTATTTATTTATTGAGAAACAAACAGTCACTTACAAAACAGGAATAATATATATGATTTACAATTAGACCTGGAGTTTCCTTAAGATATTAAAAACAGTGAAAAAAAAGCAGTGAGTATCTAATTATCTAAGTTACAGAGAAATAAATCAACTTAACAATAATCGGACAATTATAATGTTACAAAATAAGCTAGTGAGGAAATTAGCCATTACTATCTATTACCGTCTGAAAACACGTTTTATGGAATTTATATTACAGTTAAATAAATCTATCTTCTGAAGCTTATCATTTTCATTGAATAATTTGCAAGCACGCCTTATAAATACATTACGCGCATAACACGTTCTACTATGCGGAATTGAAAATAAATATTTTTTCCTACATTGACGCTGATGACTACGAGGGACTCTAAAGTGAATTAAAGAACAATGGCGTTATTTATTCATAATAATTACAAACTGTACAATAGGAAATAAGTATATTTCTTGTTAATAGGTTTAATTAGTTATTATAGTATAGTCAACTATTTATTTTCAGGTTGTTTGCTGAGAACGACTTTGTATGTCTGTGAGCAAACATAGATAATTGCATGATAATAGACCTGAACTACCAGTGGGTCCATTGGAGATGGCAAACAGCAGTAATATCCCACAACCACCACCTGTGTCTGCATCCGCTGAACCTATTATCTCCAGTTATTAAATGAGATTCTACCCTTCAGTGAAGAATTAAATCTAATAAAAGCAGTCTTGCCATGTTGTGTCATGTTATACCACCAGCATCTTTCTTAGATGAGAGATTATTACTAAGAGAGACATTTTTGAAAATTAACAATAAAAGTTATTGTTATTAAGTTTGTTTAATTTATTTTTCTATGGCTTTCAATAATTAATCATTAGATATCTCTACATATATAAATACAGTTAAATAATGTGGGTTGGATAAAGTTGGATTCCCAACTGAATCTAAGCCATTTCTACTTTATTATTATTACTTTATTACTGGGTATCAAATATATTTATTATAAAATATATTTGATACACGTATTTACTTCATTGATTGAATGATTGTTTATTTCTGTAAATAGATCTTTTTAAAGACACTTTTACAAGTCATGTTCATCATTTTTTTTTTTAGTATCTAGTTGACATCGGCATTTCCTAACTGACGACCTCTGAGAAGAAATGCCGAAACAAACTCAGTGAATCATGGTACTGGCGAGTTAGACCTCTGTAGTTGTGTCCGCCCGCGCGAGCGCATCGCAACGATAGCGCTGCCCCGCTCGCGCGCGGTGGAACGCGTGACGTAGCGAGCCAACCGGTCGACCGGCGGGCGATCGCTAGAACAATAGACGCGTCATAGCTGCGCTGGCCAGCTGATAAGTAATTATCTACTAATGTAAATATGTTTGTATATTGAATGTTAGTTACATAAATTATTTTATTTTGCTTTTTGAATTTATATAATACTAGTTGTTAAGTTGTAAATATGTATATAAATTATTTAATTTTAAACAAACGCATAATTTATATTTAATTTTAATTAGATTGAACAAAATAAGATTTAATAAATAAAAGTAGGTCACTACATCACCCCCTTCCAGAGACCGTCAAGGGCGATAATAGTCGGGAAATTTAACGCGACGTCCTGAGCGCGTCGCCTTGATGACGCCATCATCAGGGGAAGGTAAGCCTCGGTTATCCGCTGTGGGTGTGTAGTGATGAGTGTTAGTGTTGAGTGGTGATTGCGGTATGCTATGGTGTATGTTAGTGGTATGTGGTGAGTATGACGTGTTGTCAGGGTCATGAAGTATGAAGGCAGGCTTAATGCGGTCTATCGATACGGCAACCTGTTTACCGTTCACCATTAACTTAAAAATCTTGTCACCTCTTTCAATGACCTTGTGAGGACCCGAGTATGCCGGTTTTAAGCCACCAGCAGTGCAGTCCCTAAGGAAGATATGAGTCGAAGAGGATAATTCCTTATGAATAAAAATTTTGAGTTTGCCGTTGTGTCTGGATGCTGGTGACGGTTGTAGACTCCGAACAATACTCCGAAGCCGAGAGAGGTAGTCCGTCATGTCGACAGTCTCGTCAACTTGTGGGTCGAAAAATTCGCCTGGGAGGCGCATTGGCTGGCCGTAAACTAATTCGGCAGCGGAAGCCTCAGCATCTTCTTTGTAGGCGCTGCGCACGCCTAACAGGACTAGTGGAAGAGATTCCACCCAACTATCATTTGCATGGCAGGTGATAGCAGCCTTGAGTTGACGGTGGAATCTTTCCACCAACCCGTTACAGGCAGGGTGGTATGCAGTTGTTCTGCGATGTTGGAACCCAGCAATGGTTGACAACGATTTAAAAAGTGCTGATTCGAACTGCCTACCTCGATCGGTTACGATATCCGATGGGCAGCCGAAGCGGGAGATCCAGCCACTCAGCAAAGCCTTTGCCACTGTTTCTGCGGTTATGTCTGCTAACGGTATTGCCTCAGGCCAACGCGTAAAACGATCGACGGCGGTGAGACAATAGCGAAAACCTTGACACAATAGCAAAGGTCCTACGAGATCTATGTGAATAAAGGCGAATCTCGACCGCGGCAACTTGAATGCGTGCAATGGAGCGGAGACGTGTCGTGTGGTTTTAGAGCGCTGACAAGCCAAGCAAGTGCGAACCCACTCACGACAGTCTCTCCTAACGCCAGGCCATACATATCGGTCAGAGACCAATCTTGCGGACGCTTTAGTACCTGGATGGCTCAATGAGTGCAGGCTCAGAAAAATGGTCCTGCGCAACTCTTTGGGCACAAAAGGTCTTGGCGTGGGGGTTGTAACGTCGCAGTATAGCTGCTTCTGCGAACCTGGTACATTAACTAATTGAAGGCGTAATGAGGTATTCCCAGCAATCAGTAGCTTCAGCCCCTGGTCCTCCAGTTGCGCTGCAGCGATCCTCTCAACGGGCACAGGTTGAGTAATTTCCTCAACGCGCGAAAGGGTATCCGCCACGACATTGTTCTTCCCGGATATGTGCCTGATGTCCGTTGTAAACTGGGCAATGAGATCCAGGTGACGGAACTGACGTGGGGAACAATTCTCTTTACGAGAGTGGAAGGCGAATGTGAGAGGCTTGTGGTCTGTGTAAATCACAAAGTCACGAGCCTCCAGCATGTGCCGAAAATATTTCACACTCTCGTAAATGGCGAGCAGCTCGCGGTCGTACGGAGAGTACTTAACCTGTGCCTCGCTCAGTTTCCGTGAAAAGAAGGCAAGTGGCTCCCAAGCTCCTGCGTTCAGTTGCTGCAGGACTGCGCCCACGGCCTTGTCGGAAGCATCCGTGACCAACGCCATCTTAGCGTTGCAGTCAGGGTGCGCCAGGAGTGCTGCTCTGCAGAGACTGTCCTTGCACCTTTGGAATGCCTCGTGTTGTTCGGGTGTGAAATTGACTGGATGTGAGCCTTTTACGGAGTCAACAAGGAGGGCATTCAGAGGTGCCTGGTAAGCAGCTGCGTTTTGGACAAACCTGCGGTAAAAATTTAACATCCCAAGGAATCTCCGCAGCTCTCTTACGGTCTTGGGTGCTGGGAAGCTCTGGATAGCCTCGACCTTGGAAGGTAAAGGTCTTGTACCCTTGGAAGAAATATGATACCCTAAAAAATTGACCTCCGGCACTCCAAACACGCACTTAGAGCTGTTGATGACCATACCGTAATCTCTGAGTCTGGTAAAAAGCTGACGCAGGTGGAGCTCGTGGGACTTCTGGTCTTTTGAGAAGACCAAGAAATCATCCAGGTATGCGTACGTGAAGTCCAAACCCCTGAGCATTTCATCTACGAAGCGCTGAAACGACTGTCCGGCATTTCGAAGACCGAACGTCATGAACGGAAATTCGAAAAGACCGAACGGCGCTGTGATTGCGGTCTTCGGGATGTCGTCTGGATGCACAGGAATCTGGTTGTAGGCTTTTACCAGGTCAATTTGGGAGAATACGGTACAGCCAGACAGGCTATGAGCGAAGTCCTGGATGTGCCGGATGGGGTATTGATCAGGGATAGTTCTCGCATTCAACATCCTGTAATCGCCGCAGGTACGCCAACCATCGTCTTTTTTAGGTGCCAGGTGCAGAGGCGACGACCACGGTGACTCAGACGAGCGACAGGTACCACACTGCAACATTGCCTCAAATTCGGCCTTGGCAATTTTTAATTTGTCAGGTGCCAATCTGCGCGGTGAACACGATACTGGTGGCCCTGGTGTAGTGCGAATGTGGTGTACTGTATTGTGTTTCGATGTACGGTGTATACCATGTGGGCGAGTGATGTCGGGAAATTCCCGCAGTATGTGTGTGTATGCGGAATCACCGAGACTCACCCTCATCGAAGAGACGTCATCAGAACGACGGACAGGCAAGGCCGGGGTGGAGAGCGTTGTATGGTTGTCGAGGAGGCGCTGGTTCCTGCAATCAACAACAAAATTATAAAAAGATAAAAAATCCACGCCTATTATCGCCTTTGTTACATCGGCAACAATAAATCGCCAGGCGAAGTCACGGCGCAACCCTAGATTTAAATTTAAATTTACAAAACCGTAGGTGTTTATTGGTGTGCCGTTTGCTGCACACAGTTGGTAGCTGGTTTTTTCCACTCTCTTCGCTATTGATGATCGGGGGTAGACACAGAGGTCGCTTCCAGTGTCGACCAAAAACTGTACCTTCGACCTTTGACCGGTAACGAATAAGCGACCAGCACTCGGACAATCATCGGCCGCCATCACTGATTGCCCCGCACATTTCCCGACGTAGGGTAGTCGCACGGCTTTACGCACTTCTTAGCCCGGTCACCGAAATCCTGGTGGTACCAGCACTGCGGGAATTTTTCGTAGCTGGACTGCGACCTATTCGAGCTGGACCGATAGCGTGTGCGACTGCGGGAACGTCCTCTAGAGCGAGACAATCGCTCGACCTTGTCCGCCAGTTTCTCCATTTGCTTGGTTAGGGCAGCGATCTCAGCGTTCATGTTGTTGACCGGGGTGCTCGACGATGCAGGAGTGGCAATGGCAGATGTTGATGCCACTTGGGTGCCGACGACGTCATGGATCCGGTCCGCCAGCTCAGCCAACTCCGCTATGTCCTGCTTGGTCTGAGAGGCTATTATAACCTGTGTGCTTGCGGGTAGGCGGCTCGTCCAAATCGTCCGCAAGAACTCCTCCGGTACACCTGGACCAGCGAGGTTGTGGAGGTGTCGGTAAAACTGGGAAGGTTTCCGGTCGCCCAGCTCCTCATGCATGAGAAGCTGTTTCACTTTCTTCTCCCGCGAAGCCGACAACCTCTTAATGAGCTCACCTTTCAACTTCTCATATTTTTCGGTGGCTGGAGGGTAGGTGATAACATCTTCAACCTCTGCTGCGTACTGCGGATCCAACTTCCCCGTCACATAATAGAATTTGGTCTCGTCCGACTTTATATTGGACAAAACGAACTGTGCTTCCATCTGCGAGAACCACAGCGCTGGTTTCTCGGGGTAGAAAGGCGGGATCCGTACACCCACACGAAAGGTTTCCGCTGCCACGTTAGCGTCACCCGGGCTGCTGCGTGTTTTACTCTCTGCCATCGTGCTCTTGAACGGGGTCACCAATGTAGGTGATGAAGATGAGATGATGTGTGTGGAGTTGGGAGAAATGAATATAAAGCCCAAGTACACAAGAAGTAGTATGAAAGTTTATTGCACAGACACAGGTTACAGTTCACACACACAAGAGTTCCACAGAGAAGAAGGAGTGATAGAAATATAGATAAGCGACAGAGAACAGAATAAGAATAAAGCTAGGTTTAAAACACAGTAAACTAAAGCGGGGCGAAGCTATGATTTTTATCGTAACAGCGGTGGTAGATGCGAGTAGCGTACTGGCGAGTTAGACCTCTGTAGTTGTGTCCGCCCGCGCGAGCGCATCGCAACGATAGCGCTGCCCCGCTCGCGCGCGGTGGAACGCGTGACGTAGCGAGCCAACCGGTCGACCGGCGGGCGATCGCTAGAACAATAGACGCGTCATAGCTGCGCCGGCCAGCTGATAAGTAATTATCTACTAATGTAAATTTGAATGTTTGTATATTGAATGTTAGTTACATAAATTATTTTATTTTGCTTTTTGAATTTATATAATACTAGTTGTTAAGTTGTAAATATGTATATAAATTATTTTTGAATTTAATTTTAAACAAACGCATAATTTATATTTAATTTTAATTAGATTGAACAAAATAAGATTTAATAAATAAAAGTAGGTTCACTACAATAATAATAATAATAATAAAAAATCTATAGGTATACCTATACAATTTATGTCAAGATATAAAATAATGTCAAAAAAAAAAAATTAACATCAATGTCACGAAAAAATAAAAACAATGTCCAAATTATAATAAATTACAATAAAAGACGTTCGATAGCCCGGTTCATTAGAACTATTCAATCCCAAGCAGTTTTATCGTCCATGTAATCTTTTAAAGTATAGTAGCCTTTAGCACAAAGTCTCTGTTTGACAAAGGATTTAAATCTGCTGAGACTTAATGTTTGTACATATGGATATCACAATGCTTTTCAAAGAGATTGATATTCTTGTAAGCATATAAAAGATTTTCGTAAATATACTGTGATGGAACAGTCATAATATCAATTTCTTTAAATTTCTCCCTCAGTGAATATCTGGGACTTAAGTTATAAATTGATCGAATAGCCCTTTTCTGCAACACAAAAATAGTTTGGATGTCAGCAGCATTCCCCCACAGTAGAATGCCATATGACATCACGCTATGGAAATAACTAAAATAAACTAACCGAGCTGTAGGTATCTATATTCGTTAAATTACGATTTTTTTAACGGCATAAGCTGCAGAACTAAGCTTCTTCGTCAATTTCTCTATATGTGGGCCCCACTGAAACTTAGCATCTAAGGTAATGCCTAGAAATACAGTGGTATCTACAAGATCCAACTCTCCACCGTTAATTAGTACACTGGTTTTAACTTGTCTAACGTTAGGCGTTGTAAACTTAATACATTTAGTTTTGTTTTCATTCAAAAGTAAATTATTTGCATTGAACCAATGTACCACTTTCGAGATAGCAGTGTCCACATCGTATGTAGTCCTTTGCTGACGTTTTAGTTTAAATAAAAGCGAGGTATCGTCTGCAAACAACACTATCTCTTGATTATCTCCCATCAGATACGGTAAATCATTAATATAAATTAGAAATAAAAAAGGCCAAGAATTGAAGCTTGCGGAACTCCCATAGTAACAACCGACCCCGGAGATCTCTTTCCATTGACGTCCACCTTCTGAATCCTCTTACCCAGGTACGAAATAAGAAGATTCAGAGAAGTGTTCTTCACGCCATAGTGGTGTAACTTCCTGATCAATGTATCGTGAAGAACGCAATCGAATGCCTTAGACAAATCGCAAAAGATACCCAAGGCATCGTGTGACTCTTCCCATGCATCAAAAATGTGACCTAGAAGTTCAACATCGGTTGTTGAACGACGCTTGGTAAAGCCAAACTGTTTTCTATTAATTAGGTTGTTGGCGTAAAAGAAACTTTGTAATTGATCTAAAATTATTTTTTCAAAATTTTTACTGAACGTTGGTAGCACTGATATCGGTCTAAAATTAGTAGGGTCTGACGTGCTACCTGACTTAAACAAAGGTATAATCTTACTATTTTTCATAAGATCAGGAAATGTACCACTAATAAATATAAATATAAAGGATAAAGTGGGTGCTACAATGTAAATAATAGATTTGGCAACGTCAACAGAATTTCCCCACAGGTCTGCAGTTTTTTTTACATTTAGCGTATTGAAAGTTTTAATAATATCGCTACTGTTAACATGTTTAAAATTAAATTCAATAAAGCTAGCTTTTACATTTTCCCTAAGTAGGTTCTCTAAGATCGACTTCTTGGAACCGTGCAACTAGAATCATAACGTTTTAAAAGTGCTTGAAAAAGTTTATTTGAAATAAAAACCTTTTGATTTGATTTGATTTAATTTGCAGACAGGACCGTCATTCTAAACAATACCCGATTATTCTTTACATGAAATATTAGAATATCTATTTTATTTTATGTTTTTATTTTATGTTTGCCAATAAAAGAGTCAAGTAGATCTACTCCACCCATGTGTCGGTTATAGTGCTGAATAATGTTAGGGCAGTCGATGTTCACATAACGTTTAGTTTTCTTACAAAACCGTCTAACACTTTTTTTAGGTTGCTCGCCGACGAAAGAAGACGCGAGAACAACTGGTTTATTGTCGAACCACATAACTGTAACAACTGGTATACCCTCAACAGTGGTAGTGCCGGACAAAAGGGGCGCCACAGGCGCCCCTTTTTACCCTATCGCTCATAGTTCGAGGTCTACTTACTCGCAAATTCCCTAAATTAAGCGAAAAAATCGAATGTTCGAAATCGAAAGAATCGAAACGTTTGATAGGAGCACTGTATCAACTGTATGCAGTTCATTTTACCGCGAATCCCCAATCAAATGTACAGAAATGTTGAAAAAATGCTGCAATTTCTTGAAAGATTATAGAAATACAGGTTTTAAAAGCGCAATTTTTCTGCAAAGGAATTGGCCGAAGATCTAGAAATTGAACCCGCTTTTAGAGCTACGACAAGAATTCGATATGTTAAACGTCAAGCTGGTGAAACTGCACGCGATGACCCCATAATTTCTCCAAAAAAAAAACAATTTGAGGTTGAATTTTTCAACTGTCTTTTAGACACCACATTAATTTCAGTCAATGAAAGGTTCGAACAGTTAAATGAGAATTTTTGACTTTTTTATACAATATGTCAAACTCTGTTGTAATCTCCAATTAAAATTAACTGAAGACTCTAAATCAGACATAGATGGTTGTATGTTGTGTGATGAACTTGTAACTCTGATAGCGTTTTTGCCTGATCAGAATGGGGTTAGGTACTCCTATTTTTGTTTTAAATTTCATTAAAGACTTATAAGAACTGTATCCAAATGTATGGATAGCATTGCGAATATTATTGACTATACCTGTAACGGTTGCTGGTGGGGAGAGGAGTTTTCAAAGCTGAAGCTGATAAAAACCTATCTTCGATCAACAATATCTCAATCTAGATAGACAAACTTAGCAACTTTGTCAATTAAAAACGAAATTGCTGAAAAAATCGACTTTGATAACCTTGTAAGAGAGTTCGCTGATAGAAAAGCCAGAAAAAGTAAAATTTTATTAGTTATTTTCTAATAAACGGTTATTTTTATAATAAATAATTATTTCTTTTAATAAATGGTTATTTCATTATATCCTTTCCCTTTTATAGTATGGGTTTAAATTGCAGTTAGGGGGCGCCGTAGAAATCTCGCCCAGGGCGCTGGTAGTGTTAAAACCGGCACTGAGTGGTACTCCACTCTTCTGAATATATGCGTAATTTCTTGGCTTTGATTAGTTCTTTATGGGAGGGTATCTGTATGTTCTTTCCCAAGCGATCTTTATTTACTGTACCTAACGTGTGTATTCCTAGTTTTGCTAAATAGGAAATCAATTCAGGCGATGTATAATAGTTATCAAAGAAAACTTTATAATTTTTTTGCTTTGGAACACATCGACATAGCCGTACTACAATGTTACTACTTGCGCCTAAATCAGGTTCATCTGGCAATCTCAGTTCAGAATCGTTTTCAGAGCCCGAATAAATTTCAAAATCATAAGCAAAGCCAGTGTCATCGCATAAAACTAGTAACTTGTAACCCCATTTATGGGGTTTATTCGGAAGATATTGACGTAAAAAGTTACACGCTTTTGTAGCACACATTTGCTCGTCGACCGAAAGCGTTTCTTTTTTAGGTATCTTCTGACATTTTTTTCTCAAAGTCTCGAGAAGAGGTCGTATTCGAAACAGTCTGTCATGTCCAGGTTCACCTCTTAGTTTATAATTTTCGTTAACATTAAAATGTATAAAACTCCGCAATTTTTCAAAATCTGACAGAGTCATAGTGTTGTATATTAGTGGAACACCTAGCTCTGAGTACCACAACTAGCGTATATTAGAGAGCGGTACTAGTCCCAACAAAATACATATACCGAAATATTTCTTCAGCTCTATCTCTGTTACTACGTATGGCTTGGAGGGATCTTTCTGAACACTATACTTGGTAGATTCCTCGGCAATATGATGAAGTAAATCGGCATCAAAAAAGTACAAGAAATACTGCAGATGTGTTTCGAAATCCACGAAAGGTGCTTCTAGCTTGTCATTTCCCCTGAAAGGACTAGGTAGTGATTCAAAAGTACATCTGCGCCATAAATATCTTCTCTTATTTCTACTAGTTCTGACAATCGGGTGAGCTGGTCGCACTAGAGAGCGACTTGTGTGATCTTGTTGCGACGAACGTCTAGTTCTAGTCGAAGCCGGCGATGAACTGGATTCAAGATCATTTATGTGACCAGAAGTGCTGGGCTGAGGTTCTCTATTGGTACTTTCCGTAATTAAATTCGAGGTACTTGCCTGTAACGCATATGCATCTAAGGTTTCTTCTAAGAAATCATCCTGAAGTAATTGAGGAGTTCCTACTACCTCATCCATCACTAAGTCACGAAGTGTGATCAGTTCATCGTTGCTATCCTCTTCAGACGCTTCCAGTCCATATTCGCTTCCCGAAGGTAAGTCCAAAAAGGACTGAATATTCTTATCTGTCAATGATTTATGAGGCCTCATCTGTGAAAAAAATAAATAATTATGTAACCGTTTTGCATGTTGTGACATATCAGTCACATTAAATAAAAACTCAATATTTTACACAAAATTTATCAAAATCATTGAAAACTAACTTTATGGTAAAATACAAACATAAAATTACCTCTATAAAAATCTTAGCTTGAAATAAGCTAAAAAATACAAAAATGCAATATCATCCGGAATCTACTCGCTGTAAAGGGAGAATTCTGGGTTGGGCAGAATTGTCCAATCGATGTTGCTATGTCGCCGTAAAGACATAAGTAACATAAAGAAAGAAAAATTCAACACATCAGGCGGATACCTCGGTGGCTCAGTTGGCAGAGCGTCTGGAGTACCGATCCAGAAGACGCGGGTTCGAGTCCCGCCTGAGTCTGAATTTTTCTTTCTTAATAAAAATTTAAAAATCTTAGCTTGAAATAAGCTAAAAAATACAAAAAGATTACCTCTATAAATAATTATAATTACAAAACACGACGTTTTTAACTTTTTTAGGAATTTTTAAAATCACGTAAAACAACTTTTGTCTAACTGCCTGCAGATTTGAATTAAAATCAGTGTTTAGTACACTAGCGCCAACGTGTCAAGTTTATAAACGATTTTTTATAATAGTTATACTTCATAATTTCACTACTTGACGATAGATGGCGCTAATATAAAATTACGTATTGAAATAATCGCAATTTTTGGTATGACCCAGATCTGTCACACCATGCGCTGTAGGGTTAATAGGACATAGTACATGTACTACACTAGCCTAGTTTATAATGATAACGCTTTTTGAATAAATCCGTTCCGACTGCGCCACTCTTGTTTTCGGAGCGTAAAAGTATATTTTTAAAAACTAATGAAAATACGTGCTTGTCGATTTGGAGACAATTATATTCTGAATGCACACGATGATGTACACGATGATCGGGCTCGTCCGGTGCAACAAACGGCGGAGCCTGCAATTTATCTGAATAACAATTCTTAGTAAAGTACATGATGATCGGGCTCATTCCGTGCAACAAACGGCTGAGTCTGCAATATATGCGAATAACAATTCTTAGAAGTAGTGCTTGTTTATAATGTAAGCAGAAAATGTATTGCGTACTTAATCTAAGGCGGAGGGACGAGGTGTAAACATAACTAACTTGTTGGATTAATGGCTAGTGACCCTGACTGCCAGGACGGAGGTCGTGGGTTCGATTCCCACCCCGGACATTATCTTTGTGTGATGAGCACAAAAAAAAAACACCCAGAGACAGAACAAATAGTTCTGTCTCTGGGTGTTTTTTTTTTGTATTTATTTAGAAATATATATGTATGTTCATCAGTTGTCTGGTTATCATATATCATAGTTTGGATATCCCAAGATATTATTTCCCAATAAAAATAATTATGTAGTAATACAAATATATTGTATAAAATGCCGTGTAAGGACGTCAGTTCTAATAGAACATGTTTTTTTTTTATGAAAGGTGTAATATACTATAAATAAACCATTCTACGTACTTATTATAATGTTTTCTCAGAATTATAATATCGTGTGCACGCCATCTAGCGCAATTTTTAAACTAAAACAAAGGTGGCGCTTTAGTTCGCTAGTCAAAACAAACTCACATATGTAAAAAAGTGACAAATTTTGCTTGGCTTTAACGAATGTTTTTCTCAGTAATTAATGTAAGTTACTTCCTGAAAAGTTAATTGCGCCCACATTTCATTGTAGAAAAGTGATAAAGTGATTCGTTTTAAACAAAGAGTGTCAATTTTTAGCGTAAAGCTGCATCAAAGAACGGACGGACGGACGGACGGTCGATCGGAGCTTCCTCCTTAAATCATTATATTAGATGGCGAAACATATCATTACATCTTTTATATGTCTAAATAAGTTTATGATTAATTAATATTATTGAACTTAAATTTTGGGGATAATCTGTAATTTTATTTTTGTCACTTTGAATGATGCTGTATCACATATTAAATTATGTATTTTTCAAATGTCTGAATAGATGGTTTTTGAGTTAATCGAGTACTCAATTTATTTGAGTAACCTGACATGGGTACCTACTAGACATGTGCGCCGATCGGCGTGGCGCACGCCGCCGGTCAATTTAGCCACGCCGCCGCCGCCGATTTTTTCATCGGCGTCATCGGCGTCAAAATAATTCGTAATTATAATAATTATTCACATAGTACCAATAGTGATCTCATCACCAGGGGTTATACTGAAGAGCCTTCAGCGTCGTTTAGATATGCTATAGGCCCCCAAACACACATTCCTTACACTCCAGAAAGCGGTGATACTCAAAACTGCCGAACCACTCGCAAATTCCTCACAACATCTTCCGTCCCTTCTGCTTACACCATTACCTAAGCCCGATTCACGCTTTACTAAGGCCCATGTGATTAGGTCATTGATAAAAGTCTGAAATGGAGAAAATATATACATAAATACATCAATTATAATTAGGTACAAGGAATGTCAGTAATAGACAAATGCCTTTCGACGCATTGGAAGACGTCTTCAAAACACTGGAATGGACTGGACTCTCACCTCCGCTTCCCTGACGACATCGTTATTTTGGCAGAGTCACTGGAAAAACTAGCCGAAATGTTGCACGGCCAAAATGGGGCTTCACGACGGGTTGGTCTTGGTATGAACTTGGACGAAACTAAAGTTATCTTCAATGTCCATGTAAAGCCAAGGCCAGTCCTTGTCGAAGCCGCAATGCTCGGAGTTGTGCAGGAATACATCTACCTAGGGCAGACCATTCAACTTGGTTGCCACAACTTCGAGAAAGAAGCCAATAGGAGAATCATTGGGCTGGGCAGCATTTAGCAAACTTCGTCGAGTCTTCGCGTCGCCCATACCACAATGTCTGAAGACCAAAGTCTTCAACCAGTGCGTCTTGTCTGTTATGGCCTACGGCGAGACGTGGACACTGACTATAAAACTAGTCCACAAATTTAAAGTCGGTGAGCGAGCTATGGAGCGAGCTATGCTCGGAGTCTCTTTGAAGGATAAGATCAGAAATGAGATCATCCGGAGAAGAACTGGAGTGACCGACATAGCTCGCAGGATCAGCAAACTGAAGTGGCAATGGGCTGGTCATATCTGTCAGTGGACTGACGGCCGCTGGAGCCGACAAGTTCTAGAGTGGAGACCGCGCCTCAGCAAACGTGGTGTAGGACGCCTCCCGGCTAGATGGAGTGACGACCTAAAAAAGGTAGCGGGGATAGACTGGATGAGTAAGGCGGAGGATAGAGTGTTATGGCGCAGTTTGGGAGAGGCCTATGTCCAGCAGTGGACTGCGATAGGCTGAGTTGAGACAAATGCCTTGAGGAAAGGGGGGAAGCAAGAGTTTCCTTTATGTCTTGGCGATATACTTCGTTATTGGAAGGGAAAGAAGAATAGTTATTCTTGGCTGTTTAACTGTGAGGGCTATAATGAGCGTTCCTGCCACCAGCACACCAAGCGAGCAAGTTTTCTCAATCAAGGGACTAACCATTACGGCAAAGAGGTCACGGTTAATCCTATATCAGTAGATAAAATTATTTTTATTTACAATTTGTGGTCAAACAAAAAGGAGAAGTTAGAGAACAGTGATGTGTAAGTAAATAAATATATGTTTATTTTGAATTAAGGTATATTTTACTTATTTTCACCATCCACGCCGATTACGCCGATGACGCCGCCGCCGCCGACGTTTTAGACGCCAGACGCCGCCGCCGGTCAAATAAGCATCGGCGCACATGTCTAGTACCTACTCACACGGAACAGAAAAATTTTTATTGCAAAACAATATTTGTGTATTGTAGTTAAGTTTCGTAAGCTGAGAACTCATACTATCCAGACTCGAGTTACATCACTATTGGTGTGTATGGTATACTTATTATCTAGACTTTAATACTGGAATAAATGTTTTTTTTAGGATGTGGAGTTAGAAAACTCACTTTTGTTAACATATAAATGTCATAATTTGACGACCCAATTAGTCCAGCGCAGTGGCGGACTAAGGGGGGGGGGTGGGGGCGGTCCGCCCCGGGCCCACACTGATAGGGGGGCCCCCGTTTGGCACACGAGTCAAAATTCGAGGTGTGTTTAAACCGTTTTAAAATTTTCGTATGTTAACAGCATACCTAGTATTACCATCGGCCAACCTGGCAAACTGCAGTGGCGTAGCGGGCCTTGGCGGGACCCTGTATAAAAATTGATTTGGGGGCCCTTATGAAGGGTAAAGATTTCTCACGAAAGAAAACAGAATGTTTGCATAAAATCAAAAGAAATATTTATTCACTGTATTATCGGTCACTTTACAAAATTTATACAAACGATTTAAATTACATATACACGGAAATACAAAAAAGCAAGGAGACTTGCCTTTTTTGTAGTTTTGGTAGTTTTTATTATTTTTTGCTTACGCACCTCGGAGGCCCGGGGCCCCCCTATAATTGATACGGCAGATACGGCGGTGACTAAGCGCTTGGGAAACTGAAAAGCGGCACCGTTTCATGGTGGAAATACCCGAAACCTGCACGAAGCGATCGGTTCCTCGAAATAATAAAACAATTGGGTAGTTTTTATTATGTTTTGCTAACGCACGTCGGGGGCCCCCATATTCCGGGGGCCCGCTATAATTGATACGGCAGATACGGCGGTAGCTACGCCACTGGCAAACTGAAAAGCGGCACCGTTTCATGGTGGAAATTCCCGAAAGCTGCACGAAGCGATCGGTTCCTCGAAATTATAAAAAAATGGGTAGTTTTTATTATTTTTTGCTAACGCACGTTGGGGGGGCCGTAACACGAGGGGCCCCTATAGTTAATACGTGTTAGCTACGCCCCTGGCAAATGGAAAAGCGGCACCGTTTCATGGTGGAAATACCCGAAACCTGCACGAAGCGATCGGTTCCTCGAAATAATAAAAAATATTGGGTAGTTTTTATTATTTTTTGCTAACGCACGTCGGGGGCCCCCGTATCCCGGGGGCCCCCTATAATAGATACGGCAGATACGGTGGTAGCTACGCGCTTGGCAAACTGAAAAGCGGCACCGTTTCATGGTGGAAATTCCCGAAAGCTGCACGAAGCGATCGGTTCCTCGAAATTATAATAAAATTGGATAGTTTTTATAATTTTTTGCTAACGCACGTCGGGGGCCCCTGTGTCCCGGGGGCCCCCTAAAATAGATATGGCAGATACGTTGGTAGCTACGCCCCTGGCAAATGGAAAAGCGGCACCGTTTCATGGTGGAAATACCCGAAACCTGCACGAAGCGATCGGTTCCTCGAAATAATAAAAAAATTGGGTAGTTTTTATTATTTTTTGCTAACGCACGTCGGGGGCCCCCATATTCCGGGGGCCCGCTATAATTGACACGGCAGATACGGCGGTAGCTACGCCACTGGCGAACTGAAAAGCAGCACTGTTTCATGGTGGAAATTCCCGAAACCCGCACGAAGCGATCGGTTCCTCTTTTTTTATACGCACAGCGAGGGAACGGAATCGGATGCCTGATTCTGTTTCCCGATGAGTAAAATTTGGGGGTCTTCAAGTCACGAGTGAATAGGTTTCTTCTAGCTAAGCGTGCTTTATCTTAGACCACATTTTCAATACCATCAAGTGAGATTGAAGTGCTTCACCCTGTTGAGCACATTTAGCTTTATAGATGCCAACTTAGTTTTGTCCTCTTGATGACATTGGAATTGGACGTCACTGGAGATATCGGCACCCAGTATGCCAATGTGTTTTGAGATGTTAAGGGCTGTGTTCACAAATTGAAGTGCTACAGCAACTAGGGCATTTTTAGTGGCGAACGCGCGACCTTGTGTCTTAGCGGGGTTACGAATCGGATACCCTGGCCAGGCCCGAGTAGTCTCGATTTTCAACACAAGTTTACTTCGACCATCTTCAACAACGGACCGGGAGATATTGGCACGGCCCGTGTAGAATGTGTCCCCGTTACTGTCATCTGCATAGAATGGAAGCCGTCAATCGACACCACGGTGTGTATGCATGTGGAGTAAAAACAACGGAGCCTTGTGGGGCACCAGCATTTATGTCGAAACAGTCAGGTCTGCTGCCGTCAACGACTGCTGTAACGCTTCTGTTGGACAAAAATCTGACAACCCAGTTGTATAATCCCTCGGGGAGCCCGTATGATGGCAACTTTGAAAGAAGACTGACTGCCAACGCCTCAGCTTCTGGCTGTCGCCCACCGCTGCACCGGTGTGAAAACACTCTAGGAGTTCTAGGAGTTCACCTGTCGAGCAACCGTGGCGAAAGCCGTACTGACGGTCATTGATGAGTTTGTTGCCTTCTTGGTGTCTTAGAAGTTTGCGATTAAGCACCTGCTCCAACACCTTGGAGAGAAGGGGAGTTATAGCGATAAGCCTGTGATTAGTAAAGCGATGGGTTTGATAATTGGGCACTGGATGCACATTTGCAGTATTCCACGATGACGGAACACGCCTGCTGCTGTATAAAAGTGCGAAAACATAACGAGTTAGTACTGAACACAGCTCAGCAGTACAGTGCTCAAGCACCACTGCCATCCGGCCCATTCGACTTATTAACGTCTAGGAATCGGAGCTCCTGCCGGATCTTTCGTTGTGGGTCTCCAGCATGGTGTAGTCACACCTTGGGATGGTAGGAGGAACTGGGTTTCCGTCGCCCAAAGTCGAGTTAGAGGCAAAGAGAGTACCCTCTATTTAGCAGTATAGGCCGAGTTCGCCATCTGGCTTCCAAACAAACAAAAGGCTGCCGAGGGTACTCAGCACCCTTCGCAAGCCAAAAAGCTCGATTCTCAGAGGGATAGATACATAGCCGCATACCAATTCTGTCAATGAATTCGAATTTGGCTACGGCGATTGCTCTCTTACTGGATCTCGAGGTAGCATTCAGTTTGCATCGAAAACCTTGAGGTCTTGTCTAGCCCGAGTCGTGGTCCAAGTCACAAATGCATTTTGCTTGAAAGTTCTAGCATCCCTACAAGGCCGGTTAAACCACGGTCGTTTTTTATCCCCTGGAACAGTCACTAGCGGGTTGGGGATGTAACATTCCATACCCGCTATGATTGCTTCGGTTATCCCAATTCTCTTTCAAGGGATCACATAAAAATATGTTCTACGTTCTAATTTTTTCCTACCTTTTGTATTTCATCATGAGGATGGAAACGGCTTTTTAACCTGGGATGATGTTTCCGAATTTATACTCAACATAATGTCCAATTCTTCAGTATTTCCTAGCGATTAGTCCTATATCAATTATCAGTGGCGTTATGCGAAACCAAGTTTTTGAAAACTTAAACTAATCAAAACCATGACTGAAGACCAACTTTCCAGTCAAGTAACTTTGTCCAGAGAAAGAAAAACAGCGTTGGTTTTGGATTTTAATGACGTAATTAATATAAACTATCCAGAAAACAGAATTTTAAATGAGTATAATTTTAATTTCTTGTCTAGTGCCATTGCTTGTCTTTCTTACTTTACTTGAAAATGTTTATTAACATGGTAAAATATTGATTACAATTTGATTAATGCATTATGTTTAATTCGGTAAATATTCAAAACTGGAGGGCCAAAATTTAAAAAATTGTCTCAGGGGGCCCAAAATTAAAGATCGCCCCGGGCCTCCAAAAGTCTTAGTCCGCCACTGGTCCAGCGGTAGTTAACACCATGCTATGGTAACTTAGAACAAATTCGTTGGTTCGTTAACAACCGCGCCATCTAGTATCGCTTTCAAGTAAAACTCGTATGAATGTGTGTTTGGAAACAGAAATATATAGATGTCACTGTATTAGAATTTATATCATAGTTGACATTTTCATTTCAAAGTTACAAGAATAAAAAATGATATTCATTACAGTTGCATAAATTTATATAATTAATTATTATTAAAATAAGCATTTATAAACATCCTTTTTTTATTGAAGTTAATGTATAACTAGAAAGCAGCATAAAGAATAAAATTATAAAATGGTCATATTTTAATTTTTTATGAAAATTGCAACATTGCGATAAAATGTCGTTATAATAAATTACTGTTGATGCCTTTGCGCAAATTCTGTTATTTTCTTGTTTTCCGTGTTTTTGTGGTCGTATCTCCGTTCGGTTCGTTGAGTTGAACTTGCTTTTTCCGATCTTACGTCGAGACTTCTTAAAATTATTTTTGAAATTATTTTACAATAAATTACAATGGCTCAACCACAGAACAGAAAAAAAGAGTAGAAGTGGTATGTCACAAAATTAGTATGGAACCGCTGTCGCCAAACTCACACAAATGTACCAATAATCATATTCTGCACTCCATGTAAAATGCACTCAATTGGTCATTTTTATTTCCGTCAAAAATAGATTAACTCCCTAATGCATACATTAGAGAATATACCTTTACGGTAAAAAAATAAGATTCTATTTTTATTATATTACAAACTTACTTAAGGCGGAACATACGGTCTGTTCCCGGCCATTTTCACGCTAGATGGCGTTGATGTCAACATTTTTAGTTTTTTTTATTTTATGTAAAATCGGAGCATTAATATGTCGTAAGAATGGCCTGTGCGACTATCGGCTATTACGCTTTATTGAACTTGGTCATAACTTTGCCTCAAAAGCCACCCAATTCAACAAAAAGTTGTAAGTATTATTTGCCATTGATTATACAGTCTTTTACACACACAGACGTAATTCCTGCGTTTACAAAGACTTACCACTAGATGGCGTGTATTTAAAAAAAATTTCACATAATTATGTAAAATGCTAAATAATTCAGTCCACTTTTGGATATTATCCATATAGTTCTGGTAATTATATCTACGACTACATTAGGAAAATAAAAGTTATATTCATAGGCGAAAACTATTTAATTGATTAATAATTTTGAGAAATAAATAATGTCAAAAACAATAAAATATAAGTTCATTTTATTACCTTACGCTAATTAGAATAGAATATTCTTTATTGCACACCAAAAACCAATGTAAAGAACAATTTTATAAACTATAAATATTACAATGGGCGGTCTTATCGCCAATAGCAATCGCATACAGACAAGCTTTGGTTGGACTCGTGTGAAAAGGAAAAACTATACCTAGGTAATTTATTATCAAAACACAATTATTTGAAGTGACACATGATAACCAATTATTACAGACGTAAGAAACTTCAGAAACAAACAAGAGAAAACAACTAATCTTAAATACAATTTAGATTGCAATTATAATTAGGAAGCCGAAACAATATTTCATAATGTCAAAGCACTGCATCTACAAAAGTTAGTAAAACAAAAATGCAAAGAGCAGCTTGTTGAGTTCAATAAAGTATTGTTTCGCCTCTTATAGTGAATTCAAATAAAAAGTAATATAGGTACAATGATAATGTAGATTCTAAACTGACTGCTGACGCTCAAAATGATCTTCATCTGCTGAATGAGTGGTTTCAGTCAAACATGCTAACTATTAATACTACAAAAACTAATTATGTAATTTTTGCAGCGAAAAATAAAAAAATAAATGATAATTTTGAACTTATAATAGACGGCCAACCACTTGAAAGAAAACCAAAAGAAAAATACCTCGGACTTATCTTGGATAGTAACCTAACCTGGAAGCCACACCTAGAAAAAATTAAACTCAAACTAAGTTCACTCACCGGGGCGCTACGAAATATAACTAATTGTCTCCCTCAAAAAGTACGATATCTAATTTACAATTCTCTAGTTAAGCCTCATATCGACTACCTCATTGAAATCTGGGGTACTGCAGCGATGACCAATATAGATCCAATTCAACGAGTTCAGAACAGATTAATTAAAACTTTATTTAACTATAAATTTCGGACACCTACTGAAAAAATATATAAGGATACAAAAATAATGAATATAAGACAAACCTACATATACTACACATGCATACTGATACGTAAAATATTAAATAAGGAAATTAATTCAAACATAAAATTTATAACAAAAAAACAAACACGAAAGATCAACCTAAGACGCGCTAGTTACATAGTGACCCGTCCTCCTAGAACTAACTATGGGAAAAGAAATTTGGAATTTGAGGGTGTTAAAATTTATAATAAATTACCACCAATAATAAAAGAAGAAAAAAGCTATGCCCGGTTCAAAAAGCTACTCAGAAATCATACAATTAATACATTCAAATAAGGGAATAAATATAATAATAATTTAATAATTACAAAAACATATAAATAAATTAAAAATAAATAAAACATAAATATATCCGTAATAAATATATTTAATCTATACAAAAATAATAAACTGAACTTAAAACAGTATTTTAATTTATACAATAAATAAAAAATAAAAAAATAATAAAAAAAAAAAACTGTCATTACAAAAGTCGTTAATAGCAGACTATGCCATCAATGCCACATCTAGTAATCATTACTTCATGCATCCATGTTCTGCTTAGTTAACGTAACGACGGCGACCGGTACGATTGAGTTTCGTTGTGCTGTCTATTGCGTAAGGATACCCACATTAATTTTTTTTGTCATTTAGTTTTATTTATACTTTGTGTGCTCTAAATATTTATTTATTTTAATGTTGTTTCTCAGTAAGTGAATTATGTATGTAATTCTTCATGAGAAATAAAGATTCTTAAACCTGAAACCTGAAACAAACTACTACAAAAATACAATTGAAAATACAATACAATTGATCATTTCTTCTTGTCCTCAAACCACTGCTACACTACTGCTGCAAAGAAAGATAACTTTACTTAGTATATTATTACTTTTGACAAATATTATTTTAAAATGTTATTTACCATCAATCTCCAAAGCTCTAAAATGAAACTATTCCATACTTGAATTTCCAACTGATGTCGAAGAACGATTTTTCACTAGAACAACAAAAACACGCAAAAATACATTTTGTAGTTTCTCGCTCGTGATGGAATGATTTTGATGCACTAGGCGTTGCGCGTAGGGATGGACATTTAAAATATACATCGATGTTTTTTCCGATGTAATGCATCGATCGGTTGCATCGATGTTAATACGATGTATTGAGAAATACATCGATGTTTCTAAAACATCGATTGTTTTAATGTGATGGTATTATACCATACTGCCCATTCAATGTCGGATGAGCTTTTTTTTTTTAGCTCAAATCCTTAAATTTTTCGATTATCCTAGCGGACGACTTCTTGGCATGACTTTTTTTTGTGAGCGTCTTGCTTTTGTATCGAATAACGTTTCGTTTCGCGAAACGTCGTGAAGTCACTGCAGTCGTCAGTCAGTGTTGACTGTTCGAGTGTTCGATGCATCGAATTGAAAAAACATCGATATATATTCGATTCTGAAGTGTTAACGATACATCGGTTCAATACGATGCATCGTTACTATACATCGAGTGTTTAAAATACATCGATGTATATCGTCCATCCCTAGTTGCGCGCGGAATGTGTCGCGACGTGCATATTACTTTTTGTATGCTATATTTTCATTGATTCAAATTGCAATTTTACTAACACAAAAGTATAGGTAGGTACCTATCTATATTTCGGCGGTATTAGAAACAGCCAGTTGGCTCGTGAATTGGGTTTATTTACTTATGTAAGTAATTAGTACTATATCACGTTATAGTACTAATTACTTACATAAGTACATATTTTTTTCGGTCAGCAATAAATAAAATTATTAGGTACCTACAATTCAGTATATAAAGTAGTAATGAATAAAGTAGTCGTGGGATATGGTTTTACCTTTTTTTTGTTACATAAAGAATACCTAGTATGCATTTTACAGACAGACACATTATCGTGCTCCCATATTATTTTTATAACTATACCTACCTACTCTTTTGGTTGTCTTACACCATAGACTAATATCACAGATAACCCCCTATAGATACCGCATGATGAACATTTTGTTCTGTTCCAAGTTCACCAAATTTGGCGGAAGGCACGGGTTGCGCGGAGGCTGACAACTGCAATGTGATTGGCTATTTCAAGGACACATTTGATCGTATTCTTTTCATAGTGGTGGGACTATAACAAATCACATTGATTTTTCTATCGATAAATTATAAAAGGGAATACAGATTAAAGCATTATTTTTATGCGATATGATGTTCCTCTATATTCATATTGATTTGTTTACCTTGTGCACAGACTAATCTTAGGTTAGTTTATAAAAATAAATTCGTAGAAATTTATGTAAAATTGAAATTCATGGGTTCAAGCAGGTACATCATCTTATTTATACACATATAAAATATGAATCGAATGGGCTAGTGGTATATAATATTATTGCAAATACTCACTTTTTTTGTGATATATAAATAAATATGTATAATAACATAATACAAATATAATAAACGAAATTACATTAATTTTATGAGTTATGACGATCAATAGATTTTATATATTTGTCAAGCAATAAAAAAGAAATTTATTTATTTATTTATTTTTATTTGGAAAACCAACAGCTTTAAAATAAAGTGAAATAGAAAAAGTATGTATCATAAAGCCAATTACAGGTTTTCACGATTAGCGACAAACTTAAATTAAAAAAAAAAGAAAACTTAACGGACACTTAAATACAACACAACTACAGGTTATGTTTTAGGTAACGGTTTATCAAAAAACTTAAGGTTGAGCATCTTCCTAGCCGCACAGCTTTTAGTGACAAATGGATCAAAGTTGAACTCTTTGCACAGCTTATTGAGATTTCTGCTAGCCCGCACGATATATGAGTTTTGTCTATAATTTGAGGAACAATGTGGAATAGAAATAGGGGGATTATATCTAGTACACCTACTAGGGACACTAAAATTAAGTTTATGCAATAACTCAGGGCTATCAATTTCGTTCGAAATTAACTTAATTAAGAAAGAGACATCTGCTAATTTACGACGATTAGTGAGGGGCAGAATGTGAAATTGTTTGCATATTTTTGGGTAATCGTCAAAAGTATATGGAATTTTTAGCCGATAACATAAATATCTAATAAAACGTCTTTGAATATTCTCTATTCGGTTTATGTACTTCCAGATTCCACGGATTCCAGACTTGTGAGCCAAATTCAAGATGACTGCGAACATATGTGCAGTACAATATTTTAAATGTTTTCGCTTGCTTAAAACACTTAGAGAGCCTCATAATGAACCCTAGTGACTTTGATGCCTTGGCAACTATTTTGTCGATATGGACATCAAAAAGAAGCTTACTATCGTGATAGATGCCCAAATCACGCACTACATCACACTTCGTTAACAGTTGGCCCTTTAGTTGGTAAGTAGTTGGAATAGGAAGACGTTTACGACTGTAGGTAACAACTGAGCATTTGAGGGGGTTCAGATCCAGTTTATTTAGTCGACAATAATCATCCAAGCGCTTCAAGTCGGCTTGTAGGCATTCCATATCCGTGACTGACGATATAGAAGAAAAAATCTTCATATCGTCAGCAAAGCAGAGTAGGTTAGAGTTGTGAAAGCAAGTGTCGATGTCGTTTACATAGATAATGAAAAGCAGCGGACCCAATAAGGAGCCTTGAGGAACCCCACTGGGAACAGAACCCCAGCTAGAAATGTAGTTGCTATTCTCCTAACCTATTCTCAAGGTATGAAGTAAACCATCTCAAGAGGTCGCCCCTAATACCAGTGATGAAAAGTTTTGATTTTAAGATATTATGGTCAATTTTGTCAAATGCTTTACTGTAATCTGTGTCCCATAAGTATATTAAAATTAAATAAATTAATAAAAATTTACATGATATTTTACATATTATTTAGGTTTCTGATCCGGTTTCGTCCTTTATTTATACCTAAAACTTACGTTAGCCTTAACCGTTGGTAATTAGTAAAAGTTATTTAAATATTAATTATTATTTTTATACTTATTCATTTTACTCCTAACATAAAACATCGATAATTTTCCGATAAGCATTATTATGAACATTTACAGCACTATTGGTTTTGTGGGAAAGAGACAGTTATATAAATTTATCTAAAGAGTGAAAGGGATTTTCCAAAAAGACATCGACGAGTTGTATTACACCTTTTAAAATGTACGATTACTATCCATTATAACTTGAGCTCTGCTAGACTGGACGTTATTTAATTATTTCAGTTACCGGTGGAATGTTATACTATCTTTTTCATAACTTGATGTCCTGGACGATTAACCACACCATTTTACAGTACAGTTAGTCATTTATGTGTATATAAATTTGCTAAATCGATTTATTTCAAGTACTTGGAAGACAATGTTTAATACATCAGCACAGGTCTAGTGTTTGGTTGCCACTGAAGACGTGAATTCGACCGACGAGTATATCAATGCAAATGCATTGATGTGTGGTGCGCGTCAGTTGCCTTCTATGCGGAATCTATAGGGGGTTATCTGTGACTAAAATATACTTATATACTATCAGAAAGTCTTACACTCGCCTGCCGGCACGGTGCGGTGCGTTCGAAACATACAAACAAATAATTTTGGTTACCTACTTACATCGAACAAACGATTTATTGTTTATAAATAATTACCTAACGTATTCTAATCAGTGTTTTTTTATTCGTCGACCAATATTCTACTAGGAATATAAAGAAGTAAAATTTTACTGTAAGTACATTTTATTATACTATTTTTGTAGGATGTGTGCAGAGTTCGGACGTCTGAACGCACTGTCGACAGTTTATTTATCCGTGTGGCGGCACGAAACATAATATGATACCTAACCACTTAGAAAAGGGAATATAACGTTCCTGCCTTAAGCCACACAGTCGTTCGCCTCCCGCTGTAGAGTAAACCCGTATTAAATATTATACCTATAATGTAAACAAATACATCAAGTATTATATTCGAATAGTTTCACTTATAACTGAATACCCTTTCTGATCTGGACGTAACACTAAGTGCTGTAGTACAATATACACATACAAAATAAATTCCTTCAAATTAACAATATTATCTTAAATAAAGCCTAAATTGGTGACCCCGGACATAAGTTATAAGTGATATATTAAGTGACTAACAGTGAAATAAAATTGTAAACATGTCTTTCGGAACGACGAGCAATATTGCAAATTCACCAGCGTTAACCACTACGACGGGAAGAATTATGTATTCTACGGCAACAGAGGGAGCTAGAGGCATGTGTACTGTTACCGCGGTACCACAAGAGGAGCTGGCAGCAATTACTGTAACATCTCGTATCCCAGAATTTTGAATATGCCTCGTATGTGGTTCGCTCAATTCGAAAGTATTATGTCTCAGCAGAAGCAAGGAGACAAGACGAAATATAATGTAGTTGTCTCGAAGTTAAATATGAACATTATACAGCAGGTGAGTGACATTATTCGAGATCCTCCGGCTCAGGACAAATATCAAACTCTGAAAGATCGGCTCATAAGTGTTTACGAAGAATCTGCGGAGCAGCAGTTTCGTAAATTAGCGAGTGAGATAGAGCTGGGAAATCAAAAACCTTCTCAACTTCTCAGAATTATGACAGATTTAGGCCGAAACTCAGATATATCAGGTCAAGCGCTGCGTACACTTTGGCAAGCGAAACTTCCAGCAGCAGTCAGAGCAGGATTGGTAGTTAGTGAAGAAAAAAATCTAGACAAATTGGCACTCATCGCAGACAGAATAGTAGAGAATCTCAGCACCGACAGCATTGCAGCATTGCATATGAATGCAACAACATCAACAAGCAATAACCAAATATTCGCAGTAGCCGATGTGTTATCTCAACTAAATAAGCTATCTGTGGAAGTAGCGTCATTGAGAAACGAAGTTCAAGAACGAAGAAGAGGTAATTTCTGAGGACGTGGATATAGACGGTGGAACGGACGCTCGAGATCAAGATCCAGGAGTAACCAACCGAAGATGACCTCAGACGATCCGAATTGGTTATGCAAATACCACTATAAATATCGCACTCGTGCAAATACTTGTGAGAAGCCCTGCGCCTGGAAAAACAACAAGGAAAACTAATTGCGGTACATCCTGTGGCGGGAGAGTATGTATCGGCAACCAACAACCGCCTAAGTGTAACAGACTGTCAAAATAATATTAGGTTTCTGGTGGACACAGGTGCGAATATTTCCGTTTTGCCGGCTAATCTCAAAGACAGAAATCGTGGTGAGTGTTCTAAATATAAATTATTTGCAGCTAATGGCAACGAGATAAAAACGTATGGTATAAAGTCACTTATAATAATATAATAATAAAGCTTTATTTATTCCTTACACGTAGTTTACATTAATTCTAAACATTATATGTAGTGTTAGTATTATACTTATTCTAGTTTGTTAGTATATGTTATTAAACTGCGTTAACGCGTTTTGTTGTAAGGACCGCTCTGGCGGTGAAAGCCTCCTCCATATCCTTCCATTTCACTCTATCTCTTGCCAGTCTGCTCCAGGTATATCCCACCGTTGCAACTATGTCATCACTCCATCTTTTGAATGGCCTTCCTTTCCGTCTTTTCTTGTGAATAGGGTACCAATTAGTGACAATTCTGGACCATTTGTTCCCTGGTGACCTTTGGACATGCCCAGCCCATTTCCATTTTTGAGTCATTATGGTTTTTGTTATATCTTTTACCTTGGTAATTTTCCTGACGTCTTCATTTCTCACTTTATCACTTAGCTTAAGGCCCAAGAGACTCCTTTCCATGCTATTTTGGCACACTTTGACCTTATGAGTATGTTTTGTTGACAAGGGCCATGTTTGGGAAGCGTAAGTGAGACAGGGTACTAAGCATGTCTGCATAGCTTTAGTTTTCAGTTTAACTGGTAGATTACTCTTAAATACCTCCTTCATTGCCCAATACTTGTTCCAGATTATTTTGATTCTTCGCTCTACCTCTTTATCATTGCATGCCTTGAAGGATAGTAAATGTCCCAAATAAATATAATCTTCGGTGTATTCGATTTCTGTTGAGTCTGACTTTATAATTATGGTTTGCCTATTTGTCATTAATTTAGTCTTCTCCCAGTTAATTTCTAGACCTACTTTTCTGCTCTCTTTGCTGAGTGATTGTATCATGTATTCCATTTCTTTTGGGTCTTCCGAGAGCAGCACTATGTCGTCCGCGAATCGTAAGTGTGAGAGGCGGTTGCCATATATGTCTATCCCTCTATCTTCCCAGTCAAGTGTTCTGAATATTTCTTCGAGTACTGCAATGAAGAGTTTTGGAGCTATAGGGTCGCCCTGTTTCACTCCTCTTCCAATTTCAAAGGCTGAGCCATACTCATTTATTTTAATTCTAGCGTTACTTTTGTTGTATATTTCTTTCAATATATTGATATAGTCATGGTTCACTCCTTGCCTTGATAAAGCTCGCCAAATTGCACTGTGGAATATACAGTCAAATGCTTTGCTGTAGTCAATAAAACATATGTAGAGAGGTAGGTCGTATTCGTTGTATTTTTCAATGACAATTTTCAAAGTGTGGATGTGATCTATTGTCGAAAACCCCTTTACAAAACCTGCCTGTTCTACTGGTTGGTGTTCATCTAAGATACTAGTAAGACGTCGGAGTAGAGTCGATGCAAACACCTTGTAGACGCACGACGTGAGGCTGATTGGTCTGTAGTTTGATATTAGTTTCGGGTCTCCTTTTTTGAAAAGTAAAACAATATCTGAAAACGTCCACTGTTTAGGTATTTCTTTTGTTGATAGTATTAAATTGAATAGGTTTGTAAGTGGTAAAGTGAGAGCGCTTTTACCCGCAATCAGCATTTCGTTTGTAATACCATCAGATGCTGGGCTTTTTTCTGGTTTTAATAAATTTAACGAGCATTCGATTTCATTTATATTAAATATTGGTACTTTGTCATTATTTTGATAAACTCTTTCCTCAGCTAGTTTTTCCTGGTTTGTGATATCTTGTGATGCATATAGTTGCTGGTAAAAGTTTGTGGCAATTTGCATGATCCCATCTCTGCTCGTAACTGTAGATTTTTTCTCATTTTGGAGCTGGTTCATCACGTGTTTTGCGTTGGCTAGATATTTATACGCCTTTTTAACTGCTCCTGATTTTCTGATGTGATTTTCTATAGTATTGACTCTATATTGTCTCATATTTTTCTTAATCTGTTTATTTATTTGTCTATATAACTTGCTAAGTTGAGTTTTCTCACTTTTTGTTTTATTGTGCTTGTTTTTTAAGTAGTGTCGTTGTTGACTAAGTTCTATAATTTCTGTTGTTATTATTGCTTTCTTCTTGTTGTTATAGTTTGATGATGCAAACTTGATGCTAGCACGCTTGGCGCTCTGTAAGATTGTATTCTCTATAGTGTCGTAGTAGTTCTGCACAGATGTTATTGTGTCTGGCTCTATGAATTTGTTGATTTCTGCGGTGTATATTTCGTAGTCGATTTGTTTCCGTGCTGTTGTAGAGAAGTTTTTACGTGGTAGGTGCTTGCACTCAATATTAATTGTTATTCTAACCATGCGGTGGTCACTTGGGTGGTGTATGCTATTTATCACACTACAGTTTTCTATTATGTTCGGTTTGTTTGTGGCAATGAAGTCTATTTCATTTCTAGTATAACCATCAGGTGACAGCCAAGTCCATCTTAGTTTTCTAGGTTTTCTGAAGAGCGTGTTAGCTATTTTTAAATTATTCTGAAGGCAGAATTGAACAAATCTTTCACCTCTTTTATTTCTTTTACCGTATCCGTAGCTGCCCATCACCCTGTTTTCACCTTCCGCTGGTTGCCCAATTTTGGCATTCATGTCCCCAAGAAATATAAAATTGGGGTTGCTTTTTTCCAGTAATGTATCTAGGCTGGTGTAAAACTCTTCTATTTCTTTTTCGCTTGCTTTTTGGGTAGGTGCGTAAGTTTGACCGATACTATATAGTTTTCCATGCAGCTTAATGTGAATTAAAGCGACTCTATCTGTTATACCGATAAAATCAAGGACCTCTACTGACAGTTGTTTTTTAACTAGGAATCCTACTCCGTATTTGCCTCTGGTGTGGCCGTAATTGTAAAGGTAGTAATCGTCTCTGTCTTCTATTGTGAAACCTTGTCGTCTTGTTTCACTGATGCCTATTATATCCCATTTTAGTGATGATATAGCATGCTCCATTTCCAGTATTCTTGTTTCATTTGCTAGGGATCTTACATTGAAGGTGGCAATGTAGAGCTTATTATTATTTCTTCTTGATTTAGTTATTGGAGGGTTGTAGTCTTTCGCCCCCGCGGTGACCAGCCGTATTGGGGGACGTAATTCGTTTGTTCTTTTTGAATTTTTGGTGCTTGTTCGACTTGCGAGAGGAGGCGGTGTTGATTGCTATACTGCGTTTTGATCATGGTTGTCTTGCTGGTTTGACGGGTTGTTTGTATTTTTGTTCACTAAATAATTTAGCATACTAGGCTTAAGGACTCCTTCTGTAATGCTAGATGATCTTTGCAGTGAGGAGTGGGTAGATTTAGGGTTGTTTTTTCGTTTTTCTTGTGGTCTTCTATCTGCTACTTTGTGAGGGTTTCGTTGGTTAGTCTCGGGAGACGCGGAAAGCATTCTCTTTTTGCTAAATGTATCTGATTTATTTTCAAGTAGTATGAGTTTATCGTATTTAATAATAGCTTTATTTCCTTTTTCTTTTTCTATTTTAACCCTTTCCTGTAATTGTTTCCTTTTTTCTAAGATATTTTTTGGGTAATCCTCTTTTATGTAGTACTCAGTATTATTTAGTAACGATTTTTGCTTGAATATGTCAATTTTCATACCAAGTGTTGTAAAGGTTACTGTTATCGGCCTAGGCCTTTCTCCTTTTTTGCCTAATCGCGTAATCGCCTGTAGATCTCTTTTTTCGAGCTTAATGCGAAAGTGTTTATCAATAAAGTTTATGATACTGTTTTCCAAATCAGAGTAAGACGATTCTTTTTCTGCTAACCCAAAGAGTACTATGTTTCTCTGTCTTGCCTGTTTTTCCAGAAAATAGAGTCTCTTCTCTTGGTTTTCCACTTTTTCTTTTAGGTAATTATGTTTTTCTTCCCATGTTTTGAATTTTTCTTCAAGAATTATATTAATATTTTTTGTTACGTTTGTCGTGACATCTTCTCCGTTTTTAAGGATTGTTTTCTTCTGTTCGTCTAGCTCGTTTTGAATTTTTTGAAGTGCGAGCATTACCTCCTCCATAGTTGAAGAATTTTTTATTTGGTTTTGTTATGGTACAACTGCAGCCCCCTGTTGGTAGTAGGCTGAACTAAGCAACGTTTTGGTGTGTTGCATAGTATCTGCTACTCGTCGGTAGATGGCGCTCTTTCAACAGATGATCCAGTAATGACTTTTAAATTTTCGGTTTCGAGGTTATAATTTTTAAAAAGAATCTAATTTTAACACTTTCTGCTTTATTTTGCGCTTTTTTATTGACTGACCTTCTATTTAGGGTGTTGTAACTTTCTCTTCAATAAACTTAGTGGAATTTGATCATTTATTGGAGCGGTTGAAGAAATCCGTTGCCGTTGTTTTAATCAGTTTTCCATTTAAAGGTGGCACTTTCACGTTAGATAACGATAATCCTGGTGTTTCACCACAAGTTCCACTCGTACGTTTTGGTTTTCGTTTGATATATCGTTGTTTTATACTTTTATTTGATAAAAAATAGCGGAGCCGATGTAAACATGAGAACAACAGCGCCCTCTTTTCTAAAGTCACTTATACTAAATTTAAATTTAAAACGAGCATTTCGTTGGACCTTTGTTATCGCGGATGTTACGCAACCCATTCTGGGCGCTGATTTTTTAAAACATTATAAGTTGTTAATAGATTTAAGTTCTAAGAAATTAATTGACCAAGTAACAAGTCTAAACATCCTCGCTTCAGTAGTTCAGAGTGACCAAGAATCAATTAATACAATTAATAGCAATCACCCTTATTATGATCTTTTGACGAAATATTCTGAGATAACTAAACCAGTCTTATATAAAGACACACCAATGCATAGCATTTGTCATATTATCGAAACTACCGGTCCGCCGGTGTATGCGCGCGCTAGACCGCTACCTCCGGACACGTACAATAAAGTTAAGGCAGAATTCGAGTTGATGCAAGAACTTGGTATATGTAGGCCCTCTAAAGGAGCTTGGGCAAGTCCATTACATGTAGTTCCGAAAAAAGACGGTCAGCTACGACCTTGTGGCGACTACAGACAATTGAATAAAATCACAAAACCAGATAGATATCCAATCCCAAGATTATTAGATTTCACGTATGTTTGTGCTAACAAAAAAGTTTTTTCCCGTTTAGATATCAATCGTGCTTATCACTGTGTACCGATTGCAGAGCAAGACATTGAAAAGACAGCAATCATAACACCATTTGGCTTATTTGAATTTTTAAGAATGCCTTTCGGCCTGCGTTACGCGGCTCAGACATTTCAAAGATTTATGAATAACAATGTGTTACAAGGTTTAGAACAACAGTTAGAGCAGAGCCATGGTTATAAAGATGCATTCTATTTTTCTTATCTTGATGACGTCATTATAGCTAGTGATAGCGAAGAAAATCATAGGCAACATTTAAAAATGATTTTAGAAAGATTTAGTTTATTTGGTATCACTATAAATCTTAGTAAATGCATATTCGGAGCAACGGAATTAGAATTTTTAGGATTTAAAGTTTCTTCAGAAGGAATAAAACCTTTGCAAGAAAAAGTAGAAGCTATTAACAATTATCCAAAACCAGAGACAACAGAGCAATTGAGACGTTTTCTTGGAATGATCAACTTTTATAGAGCACATATGCCGCGAGCAGTAGAATATCAAAAAGAGTTAAACATATATTTACATAATTCGAAGAAAAAAGATAAAACTAAAATAGTTTGGCCAGAAAAAGCGGAAAATGCCTTCATTAAATGTAAAGAGAGTTTACAAAATAGTGTTATGTTATCACATCCAGCGCCTGACGTTCCGTTATCACTGATGACGGACGCATCGAATTCTTGCATAGGTGCTGTATTGCAACAAGAAATAGAGGGACAGTGGAGACCGTTAGGTTATTATTCAAAACATTTGTCTGAAGCTCAACAAAAATACTCAACGTATGATAGAGAGCTATTAGCAATTTACTCAGCAATGCAATATTTTCGTAAAATGTTTGAAGGAAGGAAACTTACTATTTACACAGATCATAAACCATTAACTTTTGCTTTCTCCCGGAAAATTAGTGAAAAGGAGACTCCACGTAGAACTCGACAATTAGCGTACATTAGTGAGTTCACGACCGATATTAGGCATATTTCAGGCGACAGTAACGTCGTAGCGGATGCTTTGTCACGCATAGAGACGATAGATTCTCCTTCTAGTATTAATTATGAAGAACTTGCGAATAAGCAAAAGTTAGACTGTGAATAACTTACTAGAGTAGAACAAGCTAAAGGTACTTTGCAATTAAAGGAAATATTTTTACCTAACTGTAAAGTACCAATTGTTTGTAATATGTCAACTCAAGTAGCTCGACCATACTTAACGAAAAGTTATCGTAGATTAATATTCGATCAATTACATAATTTAAGTCATCCAGGAATAAGAGCAACAAAAAAATTAATTAAAGATAGATATTATTGGCCATCGATGAATGTGCAAATTGCAAAATGGGCTAGGACGTGTGTTAGTTGCCAAAAGGCAAAGGTACAGCGACACACGAAATCGAAATTGGGAAATTTTATGCCTAGCGCCCGTTTCGAACATATACATGTTGATTTAGTGGGACCTCTGCCGACCTCACAAGAAGGACATAGGTACCTACTAACTATCATAGATAGAAGCACGGGCTGGCCAGAGGCGTACCCATTAAAAGAAATTTCAGCAAAGTCAGTTGCACAAGTAATTTTTGAAAACTATATATAGATAGCTCGTTTCGGATGTCCTGTTAGGCTGACAAGCGACCAGGGTAGACAATTTGAGAGCGATTTATTTTTGCAATTAACAAAATTTTTAGGTATAGAAAAAATACGTACGACTCCATACCACCCTCAGAGTAATGGGATGATGGAAAGGTGGCACAGGTCATTGAAAGTTGCATTAAGAGCACGTCTGAATAATAGTTTAAATTGGTTACAAGAATTACCTATAATATTATTAGGGTTACGCGCAGTCCCGCGAAGTGATACACAAGTCAGTGCAGCAGAATTGACGTATGGTCTAAAGATAAAACTTCCTAGCGATTTTTACGAGTGTTCGAACTCTAAAGTTAAGTATGATAATGAATATGTCAATCAACTTGTAAACTTGTTTGAGAATCTTAAACCGCGAAGCGTACGACACAGAGACGCTCGTACTATATTTGTTCATCCAGATTTGAATAGTTGTGATCATGTATTTGTTAAGAACGAAGTAATGAGAGGAACACTTCAACCTCCTTATTTAGGCCCGTATAAGGTCATTAAGAAGGGAAGTAAATCATTTAAGATAGATATTTTTGGAAAAAAATCATTAGTTTCGATTGATAGATTAAAACCAGCGTATTTACTGAATGAAGAACCAGTACTGCTGGAACGAACATGTTTAGATAAAAATAGTTGTATATAAGCATACAGGATAGTCAACATGAATCACCTATAAGTAGCGATAAGCGTGTCAATTGTACTACGCGCAGTGGTCGCATATCAAAATTACCAGTAAGATTTTTAATATGAATAGTTTGCAAATAATTCAACTTATTCGGAATACTCACGTTGATTGTGTTGTTATAAAGGCCAAAGTATAAAAGCCAAAATTGTCACCAGTTTCTACAATTGTTTCTAATAATGTACAGTAAGTACAACCACAGCAACTACAGCAGGTTGTGTTTGCTTAAGGAAACGTATATGTTAAAGTATCATTACTTAGTTATTCCAGTGAACTATATTTAACTTAACGAAACTAAACTTAAGCTAAACAAACTAACTTAGCTTTGGAACTTAAGGAATTTCTTGATAAACCCCCCCCCTTAACTAAATAGTTTTTACTTGACTACTAACATCATTATAGTTATATAAATTATCATAATAATTTTAGTAATCAAGTTAATAATATCTACGTCTGACAGCGGGGTTATTTTCTAGCCTAAAATTTACACATCACAAATGACACAGAAATATTTTTTTTTCAAGAACAACACATTAGTAGTGGATTAAACTTCACTTTTATTCCCATGAAAAAAATACATCGACATGCTTTTCTGAATAAATCCAAATCCCGTAATCTCGGTATCGCGGGAATGACTTCTTTTGGTCAGATGCAATTTATAATATAGTCAAATGTTTTATTTAAGAAATAAGTATACTTACCTAATAAACATTGTCCTCAAAAGTGCTATGGAAACTTTCTACGAATTCCAAGATTTTTATTAAATAAACAAATTAAAAAATTTAGGTAGAAAGTCAAGCATGTCTATATTTTTTCCATGTTATGAAACATTAAAGTTTAGGTAGGTAAATAACCGCCCAAATATCCGATCACTAGATAAAGTACATATTCTTTAAGTTCTTAATATATTTAAGTATATGGTAATATAATCTTTCTATACAATTTCGCCGTTACTTATAAACCTACTTAGAGAGATGATAGAAGATGTCGACATAATGAAACTAAATAGGTACTTATATTTATCTACTAATAATCTTCTAGCGAAGTTAGTCGATAAAAATATTTATAGTATTCATAACTAGGCATTAGTCGTGTCATAGGCATCATAGGTAAAATTAGAAAAAAAATATTATTCTCACTTCTGTTCACTGTTAGCACAGTATAACTGTGCTGTTAGCCATTTTTCCTTCGAGAACTATAATTATTAACTGTCGGCTATAGGACACAAAATAACTTGGATGTTGGTGGTAATGTGTTGACCACAGACCCACTGACTATAAGCGGTTCAAATGGTCAAATGTTGGCCTGCGTAAATTTATGCCCGAATGAATTAAACCAATTCAAAAGTCCGATCCAAAGAAAGTGGACTACGGAAGATAACTAACGATAGCTAACAAAAAATAATAATTTACGCAAACTTTAACCTTATAAATTATATTTAGTCAGCTTACACAAACTGAACGCACGTGCGCGTCGCCGTTCCGTTTAGCCAACATGTCTATCCAATTATATTTACAACAGCTATATGACCTATTTTTATAGGTTGAAAAAAATCGGCGATAAATTATTTCGATTAACTATATATTATATTAAAAGCTTATCATAATAATTATTGCTAAAAAGTCTTTGAGACACCAACGCACAAACACGAGATAATTTAACGTTATTTTACATTGAACTGCTAACATTTTTATGTTAGTAGTTTGGGACTGGGTGCGAGTGACCACTGGGCACTGACACTATGCCAAAAGAGAATCAGAGGTCCTGTTCGACCGCTGCGGTTTACCTGCCTAGACAATATGTAACAAACGGTGAACGGTGGCGGTACCATACGTAGGCTAGCCAAAATTGTTTTATTGTTCTTTATAAACAACAGTTTGTACGTAAAAACTTTTTAAACGCAATTAATTTGGTCTAGAATATGATTATTTTACTGTTTAAATAGGACTGAAAATAGCCCTCACATGAAATTATTTTTGTATTCAATGTATTTTGGCAATAAATCTCTACAATTAGCTCCGTCCTTAACCTACTAAGGATGACCCGTGTAATGCCAGTCGGCACACGAAGGGTGGAGATGAGTGTGTACCGGTGGGTACAACGGAGGTGGATGGTGCAAGCTGTGAGTTGCGTATCGCGGCTGTAACTCGTGGTAGTCAGGTACCAGCGTGGCAGTGGTGCAGGTAGAGCCTGGCTTTAAGTATTGATCTAACTCTGCGTTGTCCGGCGGCCCGTCAGATAGTAGTGCTGGGTCAGAGATGTCCGGCATGCCAGTGAAGTCGATTTGATCCCTTTCTGGGGAAGGCTCCTGCTTCGGCCTCACCGATGACGTCGGCTGAGGCTTACGACGACGAGGTTGGTACTTATAGTCTGGGTATTCCTTCTTATGCTGTGTCCGTAGTTTATCAGCTTCTTTGATGAATGGTAACTTTTCATTGTCGCTCAAACTCCTGTAAACAAACGTTATTATTTTAAATCAAGACTAGAGTGCTTTAATTTGTAATTAATGATATATTATCTGTATATATTATTCATGAATATGAGACAACCATACAGAGCAACCTAATAATAACCGTGAGAGAGATAAAAATCGTTTAAAATGACAATAAAATCAACATTTATATAAGTCAACAGTTGGAGAAAGTAAATGAATTATAAAAAAACAAAAGAAAAAAAAAATGGTTTGCTTTGGTTTTCTTTGGACTGATTCACCCTATCCCCTCGTACTAGTATAAAACTGTATCACCAGCGGATAGTCTTCCTCACCCTTAGATCAACAGATTCCCACAAGGTTCCAGTTAAGTCACATATTTAGGCTGGTTGATTACATTCTGTTTAGGTAATAATTCACACTACAGTTATATTAATTAAGTTACGTTACGTGATAGTAGTTGTAAATTGGGGTTTCTGGATCAGAGGAGATCCAGAAACACCCAATTTACACTATCATTCGTTTTATTCAGAAGAATTATCAAAGGCTTCCGTATTTATCTACTCAAATTATAAAACTATGAATATATGTTCTATGATCAGAATCAGCTTAATAATTTTGATAGTCTATTTTATGGTTTTTATTCATTTAATGGAAATTATGAGTAATTTAAATATTCAATATAAACGTATTTAAACATTTATCATAATTCCACATTCATTGGATCACAGCATGCATCTTAATTTCATCGTTAAATTTAATTAATTAAATAATAAAATTAATTAATAGAATTATTAATTATTAATTAATTAATTTATTAACTATTAGAATTTTAATTATTACACTCATTCCACGATTCAATCAATTCAATTCTACAAGTCAAACATGCGCATGATATTCGAGTAACAGACGGTGTAATCTATTCGATGCGACAGCCTTACGAAAATGTAATGCGCTCGCTATTATCCATCGCGCTGCCTTATATATGCAGCGTAGTGGCTATTTACTTTAAATGGATGACTTAGAAATAAAAAGAAAATAATATTTAGTATAACTATATTTTAAATCAATTACATTAATTTGAACTTAACTTTTTAACTATTTTACTAACTAAATAATCAGTCTCAATCATGATTTCATCGAAATCATTTTTTACTAAATATTGAATGTTCACACTTGCACTCTCAGGGTCACCGTCTACGTCTTCCATCTTACGACCATCCACATCGTGTATAATTATTTTTATTATACGGCGAATATGTCCAGGCTCTTTCCGCATGATAAAAGATCTGTTTTTTAAAACCTTTGACTCATTTATTTTTTTCTTCTTCATTTTTTTCTTTTCTATTTCTTGCTGTCTACTCTCTTCACATGCAGTTGACGCTACTTCAGCGTACCAGCTTTCTCGATCTTGAGCATAATAAAATGGATTTAAAACTGGATCAGAGCCCCCCATCAAATTCTGAAATTGAATAAAAATAAATGATTTCCTGTTGTAAAACAGCATCAAACATCAATTCAATTATTAATTAACATTAATAGTCATTGAAATACTTACGTTACGTTGTTGGTCAATGTTATCGAATACAGGACTATAGGATGGTGAGCGTGACATACTTAAATTCTATGTTCAGACTCTGTTAAACACCTAGAAAAAACGAGAAATGAATATTTCATTTACTATTATTCTATCTCAGAACAATAATTATGGTTGAAACATGTGTGTAGTCGAAATAAATACTGACTTATGTACCCGACACATACATATATTGAATCAGGATTATAGGTATTGTCTGATAATAATATAAGTCAATATATTATTTTAAATGTTAGATATAATACTGAGAAATAATATTAAAACTTACTGATATTACACGATGAAGACAGTTTCAACGGTGAGATGTAGAATTTGAATGGATTTAGAAAGATTTTTGCTATTTATATATTATATTTATAGAAAATTTTATTTTAAACTATAGAGTTCAAAATCGCACGTTTTTGTTACATATTATCATCATCTTACCATTTTTGTCTAGGGCATATAAAAATGGTGCGATGAAATTAAAACCCTGACAAGTCGACACGTGTCCAACACTTATTGTTTACTAAAAATAATATGATTAAAATAAATACTATAGTGCGTTTGTTCATTGTTCCTTTTTACAATATATTCACACATGCAATTGAAAGAAAAATCGGCAGGCAAAGTCATCGTAGATAGCTAGTATATCAATCTTAATTATTATTGCAGCGTAAGTATTAATGTATAAGGAGAAGATCAAAATAATGCAGCAACATTGACATACTACTGTTACGTTCAGTTTCGTCTGCTATTATTTAGAATAACGTAATGTGTGTGTTTGTTTGTGGAATCAAATATAGTATAAGTATAGCATCAAATTCAAGTTGTAGTTATCATCTAATTATAAATTATAAATAAACCTAACTTTATTCATATATTATATAATTGTTAATACTTTACGTTAGGAACATAAATAATACCGTCTAATAAATGCTAATGCTACACATAACTCACCATTTTTTAAAGCAGTCGGTTAAAATATAAGGTGAGTATTCACTGTGAGCAGTTATAAAATCCTTAAAACTAATTTGCGATGATTTTTATTAGTACTATTCCATGGAAGATGTGTTTTATTTTGTAGTCTAGTAAGTGTTAGTTGATTGATTACAAGTGCAAACATTATAGTGTAATGCGTTGTACTCCGAACATATGAAAAAATATAATGTTCGTATCGGAACTATTGTACTCAGATTGCCATAGTGAGTATCAAACCTAATGGGTGTGATATGTAACAGGAGTAGGTATTATAATATTATTTAAAAAGTAAATCATATTTGGGTGTAGTGATCTGACACAGCATTTTACCAGCACGTGCCCTGTTCCATATTCGGGATATTATGACGTGGATTTATCACTATTTAAGAGTGCAGCTGTCGAAGTAAGACCACAAAGCATTTCTTCAAGAGCTACAAGCAAGAGCTTCACCATTCATCAGTATCTACCTACCAGATACCTGACCAGTTTTTTTTTAAGATGTAAGTTACTTTTGGTTTATGATCATGTTTATCTAATTCTTCTATTCGATCATTCAACTATTCAATAACTTTACCATTAAATAATTCTTTAATTCCATAACTCTATTATTCAGTCATTCAAGTGCTCAATAATTTTACTATTCAATAAATTAATAAATCATCCTTAAAATAAAGTGATACTGCAACTATTCTACTATCAGAAGATTATTGTTTGATGTAGTATTACATTATTATATTTAATTAATTATTATTTATTAATTTTTCAGGTCCAAGCAAATGGCAGACCAGCTTTTCCCATCCGACGACTCGGAGGTAGAGGTCCCGGTGAAATCAAAGCAAGAAAAAAGGAAGCGCAAGTCCACCCAGGGGTCCGCCGAGTGCCAGCCGTCGACTAGTAAGAGGCAGAAGTCCGCTACCAGACCAACAGCAAGCGATTTATTCGGCAGTGATTCCGGCGACGAGCAGTTGGAGGCAACTGGTAAAAAAATGCAGCCTATATACTCATACATCACGCGCAGATTAGCTAATGGTTTTTCGAGGCAGATGGATGATCGGAAGACCGGTAGTTACTATATAGAATTAAAAATATATAACTGCGATGACATTGAACGCGTGCCACCGGTTAATAGATGGCGACATTCTGTGTTGACTGTGAAAAATAAATGCGAAACAAATTCTGAGTCGTGGAATCACTTAAACGCATATGTTAAGAGTGTGAGAAAAGAATTTAAGGACTGTCCCCCTACGTTTATAAGTTCATATCAATAAAAATGTATTTAATTATAATTTATTATTAATATGAACTTAAGTACTTATGTATAATAATCATATTTACCACTATTTTATTATTATAATCAATATTGTTTAATCGCTATGTACTCCATTGTTTATTCTTATTAAATAAATAAATAATCATACTTATGTGTACAATGCCAATTTTGAATTTTTTTTTTCAGCTAAACCATCCGTTAATTCATCGTCAAGCACTCATATTATATGTAACAAATGTAAAATTGAGATCCCAGAACATGAATACAGATATCATAATAGAACTAATATACATAAATCAAATTGTTTAATAAAGTCAAAGTTTGCGAATGTTGATATAATTGCAACAGCATTTAAAAACAGAATAATGACGTATCGTTTAAACCCATCTCAAGAAGACGAGTACCTACTGATAGAGGCGTTCTTAGATGGGAAGCGAGACGATCTTTTTAAAATAATTGAATTGACATTAATGAAACATTCCTGTATTAAATTGAACTTCGAGTTGTTTGCTTACTTCGTACTACCTGCATCGAGTAAGCAGCAACTGAAGTCATTTAATACAAAATATGAAACTATATATCAAAGTACTAATTACGATGAGTTATATTCCCGAATAAGAGATGTTTATAAAATGAAATTATCTGAATTTGAACATTGTCAATCTGGATGGTCATTCATGTCTGTAAGTCATTTAGAAGTTAATATTAACAAGTATTCACCCATGCGGGGTGGATCCTTCATCGACTTGCCTACTAAAATTAAGAATACAAAGAGCTGTTTAAACATTCAAAATAATGATAACTATTGTTTTCTGTGGTGCATAGCTGCAGCATTATTTCCAGCTAAAAGTAATGTCTGTAGAACTAGCTCGTACCCCGATTTAAATACCATATTTAATATACAGGGGATGTCATTTCCGCCCTCACACAAAGATATTGAGTTGTTTGAAAAAAATAATACTGAAATAAGTGTCAATGTTTACGGATTAGCCAAGCATCATACTGTTACTGGTCCTTTATATGTCACCAATAGTAAGAGAATTAAACACATTAACTTGCTGTATTTTGAACAAAATTGTAAAGCACATTATTGTCTTATTAAAGATCTTACGCGCCTAGTCAGACGACAAGTTTCACGACATAAAGGCAAAATGTATTTATGTGAAATATGTCTACAATTTTTTGCTAGTGAATCAAAATACACTTCGCATAGTTGTTCTAAAATTATAACGATATTACCAGAAAATAACAGTTTTTTAAGATTCAAACATTATGAGAGACAACTAAAAATAAACTTTGTCATATATGCAGATTTTGAATGTTTACTGTCAGAATTTAAAGAATCAAATTCTGATCAAAATACCGTAAGAAATAAATTACACCAACCATCTTGTTTTGCCTACTACGTATGTTGTTCCCATGATAAAAGCTTGAATAAATTTGTTACATACAGAGGAAGTGATTGTGTGCAAGTGTTCGTTAAAAAATTGATTCAAGATGTACAGTTAATTCATAAGATTTTAATTTCAAATAAACCTATGAAAGCAATGACTAAAGAACAAATCGATGATTATTGTCATGCAACATTATGCCACATTTGTAAGCAATTACTGTTTGACGATAAAGTGTGTGATCATGATCATATTACTTCTGAATACAGAGGTGCAGCTCATTCGCATTGTAATTTATTATATAAAGTGTGTTCATTCGTGCCGGTTATATTTCATAACTTATCTGGTTATGATGCCCACATATTTATTACTGAATTGTCTAAATACGATGGTGAATTAAAAATTATACCTAAAACAAAAGAAAAGTATTTATCGATAACAAAATTCATAAAATCAGATTATGATAGAAAGCCAGTGCAAATAAAATTTATAGATTCTTTTCAGTTTCTCAGTTCAAGCATTGATACGTTGACCAAAAGTTTATCCGATAATGATTTCATACATTTATCGCTTCATTACTCACGTAAAGACCAGTTTGATTTAATAAGAAAAAAAGGTATATATCCATATGAATATGTAAATTCATGGCAAAGATATAATGAAACAGAACTTCCATCAAAATATTGTTTTTATAACAGCTTGCAAATGAAAAATATAACAGATGATGAATATGAACATGTTCAAACTGTCTGGAAATGTTTTAATATTGGTTCCATTGGTGAATACACTGATTTATATTTAAAGGGTGATGTACTTTTGCTTTGTGATGTATTCGAAAATTTTAGAAATATATGTCTAAAGAACTATAAACTTGATCCTGCTTACTATGTTACTTCGCCCAGTCTCAGTTGGGATGCTATGCTTTTTTACACAGGTGTTCAATTAGAGCTGATTAATGATTTAGAAATTTATCAAATGTTTGAAAAAGGCATACGTGGTGGGCTGGCACAATGCACTCATCGATATGCTGAAGCCAATAATATTTATTTACCTAATTTTAAGGATACCGAACCATCAAGTTATTTAATATATCTAGATTGTAACAATCTTTACGGTTATGCTATGACAAAGAAATTACCAATATCAGATTTTAAATTTATGGAACATGATGACATTATGAATTTTAATGTTTTTGATGTGCCTGATGACGCTTTCCACGGTTATATTTTAGAAGTTGATATTATATATCCAAATCATTTACATAATTTACATAGTGACTTACCCTTCGCTCCAGAAAAATTTGTACCTATCGGGGGGAAGACACCAAAATTAATTGCTAACTTGTACGATAAATATAATTACATAATACATTATGTTCACTTAAAGGAATGTCTTAGAAACGGTCTAGTTTTAAAAAAAGTTCATAAAATACTTCAATTTAGACAAGACAATTTTTTAAAAACGTATATCGATTTAAATACTACACTACGTCAAGCAGCTTTGACACCATTTGAAAAAGATTTCTTTAAGCTTTTGAATAATTCTATATTTGGTAAAACAATCGAGAATAAGCATAAACAGGTAGATGTCAAATTAGTCACTAAATGGAGCGATAATTGTAATAACACAAATAAGTCACTGGGTGCAGAGAAATTGATTACAAAACCAAATCTAAAAAGTATTTCTATTTTTAACGAAGATTTAATTGCTGTTCAACTGAGTCATGAAAAGCTTATTTTAGATAGACCGATATATGTTGGATTTGCTGTGCTTGAATACTCAAAACAGCATTTATATAACTTCCATTACAATTTCATTAGAAGTAAATATGGTGATAATGCCAAATTATGTTATACTGATACTGATAGCTTACTGTATTTAATACATACACCTGATTTTTATGAAGACATGCATGATAATATACATGAATTTGATACTAGCAATTTTGAAATTAATAATCCGTACGGTATACCACGAGTAAACGAAAAAGTACCTGGCTTATTTAAGGACGAATTGGGTGGTGATATAATCACAGAATTTATTGGATTAAGAGCAAAACTTTACTCCATTAAAACGCTAAAAACTCAAATCAAAAAAGCGAAAGGAGTATCAAAGCCAATTACAAAAAGTTTAAATACATCCAACTATAAAGAAGCATTATTTAACAATGTTGAATTAAAGCGTAAAATGAATATGATCAAATCTATAAGACATGTATTATATTCACAAAATGTTAATAAAGTCGTTTTGAAAAGAGTGGATGACAAAATACAAGTTCAGTCGAATCAAATAAATACACTACCTTGGGGTCATTGTGATGCCATCCTGTAAAAGCGTTGTTATCTTTAAGTCATTGTGATTTCATATGTTATAACAAATTTATCATAAAACGTGTAACTATATGTTGCGCTATGGTGCGATTTGAAACTTGTAGTATGATAAGATTTATTAATGTAGATAGTATAATTTGCATACTTATAATTTTTACTTAATAAACTAATAAATACATATCTTGCTCATAAATGTATCTTTCTTTTGTTTTGTTCATAAATCACATAAATATATGCTAATGCGAAATTGGATAAGCATGCAGTGTTGTTGTGAGCAATCAAAACTAATTTCAAATGTTGTATAGATTGTATCAATTTATCCGTAAATTGTAAACAGCAAATTATTGTTATTATTATGATGATTAAATGTCATTTTTAAATATTTGTGATTAAAGATATTCAAATAAAAATAAAAATATAGCAGACCTTACCTCTTTTTATTACTGATAATTTCAACTACCTAAATTAAATCCTACCTAAATTGAGAGGGAATAATCTATAAATATGTATGAAAGACAGTTATTAAGTTAATTGACGAGATGAAGTTGATCAAGCAACCCATATCCCTAAATGTTAATAATATAAGATTTAGTGACTCTGCTCATCACATCAGACACAGCACTTTATTGCCAAATACTGTTCGCTGTATAATATGTGGTCCATCGAATTGTGGTAAAACAAATGTTATGATTAGTTTACTGCTGCATGAAAATGGGCTCAAATTTAGCAATCTATACTTGTATTCTAAAACTAATTTTCAACCTAAATACCGGTTCTTGACCGAAGTATTGAAAAGAGTACCACAGGTTAATTTCTATGAGTTCAATGATGATAAAGATGTGATATCACCGAGTGAAGCTTTAACAAATTCTGTGTTTATATTTGATGATGTTGCATGTGAAAATCAAGTAAATATCCGCAATTATTTCTGTATGGGTCGACATAAACAAATCGATTGTTTCTATTTATCTCAAACCTACTCTAAAATTCCCAAACAATTGCTACGTGATAATGTTAATTTGATTATAATATTTAAACAAGACGATGTAAATTTAAAACATATTTATGAAGAGCATGTTAGTTTTGATCTACAATGGAAACAGTTCAAAAATATTTGTCAAACTGTTTGGAGCCAACCTTATAATTTTTTACTTATTAACAAAGAATCATCATTAAATAATGGACGATATAGACAGAACTTTGATATGTTTTTTAAATTTGACTGATGGTTTATAAATATAAGTGACCTACACACAAAAATATGTCAGTATTATTTTTTCTTCAGTTGAACGCAGTTGTTATAATATAATATGGAAAAAAATATTAAAATCGAATTAATGAAGTCTGTAGACTCCATAAAGAATAAAATAAAACAAATGAAAAATCAGGAACACTCAATGAATTTGTCACTTGATAAAATGTTAAAACCTGTCACAGATCCCCTTAAAACACTAGTTAATTCGAATAAAACAAATGAAAAAATTCAAGATTTTGAAAATACACACCCTAATTCTAATGATATAGATTTGGATGATGATAATACTAGCTCATCAACAAAGTTTGAAGACTGTTATGATCCAAAACTGAATTCTGCACAGTTCATTAAAAATTCTCCTGCAAAAGAATTACCGGAAGATTTAGAAATATCATTAGAGGGTCGTGATATCCATAATATTTATGACGGTGTAAACATACCTTTTGGAATAAGAAGTGATAACAAAAAAATACTAATGGGTAATTCAATAGTTTCATTTTCTAAAATCGATAGTTTGAATGACGATAATGTTATTTTAATTAAAATTGGTAACAAAACCTACAATTTAACCCCTGGTTTAAAAGAACTTTTACTTAGAAGAAAACCTGATTTAAAACTAATATCGAGCAAAGATAAACTTGTCTATAAGGATATGTTGCATTATACAAATGCACATAAGAGAGATTTTAATCCCAATGCACAAATTAGAGGTGATAAAGGTATAAAATATCGGGAAATAATCAAACCAATGTTCTCCGAATCATTAAACAGTAATATTGTCAATAAATTTGGAGGAAGCTTACCTACACTAAAGAAATACAAAAATAACACTGACTTGGTGTATTGGGATGATCCTAACGAAATTGTTGATAGATTGAAACTATTAATTGCATCGAGAGACGCCGGTAATACAAACCACGATAATGAAATTTTATCAATAATCGAAGAATTAAAAGAGGCTGATATAATTAAGCAATAAATAGGTATAATATTGTGCTTTTTATTCAGTATTATAGCTGAATTCAAGACAAATATACTGAATTGTGAACATGAGCAAAGCTGACGTGGTAAACGAAATACATAAAAATGCGAGGGTGAACTATCCGCGAAGACATGTTATCATGAAAGACATAGATGACTTGTGGCAAGCTGACTTAATTGATATGCAATCAATTTCAAAAGAAAATAAAAATTACAAATATATACTTGCCATTATTGATACATTTTCGAAATATGCTTGGACCTTTCCTATGAGAAGTAAAACCAAAGAAGATGTGTGTAACTCTTTCAAAACTTTGTTAGAAAAAGGGCGTGTTCCTAAAAATCTGCAAACGGATAATGGAACAGAATTTTATAATAACAAATTTCAGCAGCTGATAAAATGGTATCATATTAACCATTATTCAACCTTCTCAACAAAAAAGGCTTCAATTGTTGAACGATTTATCAGAACATTGAAATCTAAAATTTATAAGGAATTTAGTTTAAAAGGCAATTACAATTGGATAAATAATACCCTCAATGATGTTATTCACAAATACAATCACACTTACCATCGTACTATTAATGAAATTCCTGCTAATGTAGACAATATTAATAAAAAAGTGATATTAGTAAGGTATTTAAAGTTGCTAAAAAATGATAATTTAAAAAGTAAGTACAAAGTAGGTGATTATGTGCGTATCAGTAAATATAAAGGAACGTTTGAAAAAGGTTACACTCCCAATTGGTCAACAGAAATATTTAAAATTCGTAAAATACAAAATACAGCCCCTGTAACTTACTTAATTGAAGATACTATTAGAGGTCAGCCCATTTTAGGTGCATTTTATTCGCAAGAGCTTCAAAAAACAAAACAACCCAATGTATATCTAGTTGAAAAAGTTCTCAGAAGAAAAGGTGACAAGGTTTTAGTAAAATGGTTAGGTTTATCTGCAGCTGAAAATAGTTGGATTGATAAATCGAATATATTACTATAACATTAAGCTAATAACAAAATCGTAGATGAATCGTTTAAGTATTTATTAGTACGTTCAATTTAGATTCATCAGTCTTATAATGTGTTTTGGGGAGAGTAGTCTTCTCAATTGGCTTATAAATAATTTACCATTTGAATTACATTTACCTGGATACAATTACTGTGGTCCAGGTACAAAATTAATTAAAAGACTTATACGTGGAGATAGTGGTATTAACAAATTAGACGAATATTGCAAAAATCACGACATTGCTTATCACAAATCATCAAACTTAAAAGATCGGCACAAGGCTGATTTAATTCTATTAAAAATGGCGAAAAGGCGAGCAATTGCTTTGGATGCGAGTGTAGGTGAAAAAATCGCGGCACGCTTAGTAAGCAAAGCTATGTCTGCCAAAATCAAAACTGGTTCTGGCTTAAAAACAAGTAGCAAAAGGAATTCTCAAAAAGTTACTTCTGGAAAAGGGTTAAAAAGTAAATTGAATAATGTTATTACTAAAACTAAAAAACACATCAAAAAATTAAAACCAAAGACCAAGAAGATGGCTATAGAATTAGCTATTGCCGCCGCCAGAGAATTGGCTGATAATTCATCCCTTAAACTTCCTCGTGTAATTCCTATACCAAAAACTGGTGGTGTATTACCTTTGATTCCTATTTTTGCGGGGTTATCAGCGGTGGGAGCTTTAGCAGGCGGTGCAGCTGGTATTGCGAAAACCATTAATGAATATAAGATGGCTAAAAAGATATTCATTGAATCGAAGAGACATAATGAAAAAATGGAAGCTCTATGTATCGGGAAAGGATTACACCTTAAACCACATAAAGATGGGCTTGGAATTTTTGTATCTAAAGAAAAAAACTAAGATATCGGCTACCCAAACGAGCTTTAACTAACTTTGATATTTTAAAATTTGGAAACAGTATTCCTTATTTTAGAGGTGTATTTATGAGAGATGAACTCCCTAAATATCCTTTTAAAAAAGAGTGTGGAGTTATTAATTTAGATAGTTCTAAAAATCCAGGTTCTCATTGGGTAGCCTATGCAAAATATAATAATTACATTGAGTATTTCGACAGTTACGGAAATCTTAAGCCTCCAAAGGAATTCATAAAATACGTAGGTTCTAAAGTCCAATATAATTATGACAATATACAACGGGATCACCCATACAATTGTGGTCATCTCTGCTTAAAATTCTTGCAAAAATTCTGGTCTAATCAAGGAATAAAATAAACGTGATCATCAAAATGTGTTTAGTATGCAAGCATGTCTACAACGGTTACCATCTCTGGAAATACATCTGAACTGATTTCGTACTTTCAACCACCGCTACATTTATCTGATCAATACGAGTGTGGTTTGCTACACTTTTCGGTACTAAATTCAAGACCAAATGTGACAATCAACAACAGCGGTCTATCTGTAACCAGAATCGAATGTGATCTTGTAAACAGTTCATACTGTAACGGCTTAACAACTCATTTTATTCATGAATTTGTATCTGATACTGGTCCAGATCACTGTTACATAGAAATACCGCGAAGTGTTATTTACTTTCCAATAAACAAAAATATAATTCCATCTATATCTGTTAGGATTATCGACCAGTTTAACCGCTGCATTGACTTTGGAGAAAAAAAATATATTGAATTACGCCTTCATTTAAGAAAAACAAAATGATAGTTTATTATAAAAACACTCCAATAAAAATAAAACGTCTCATTCCATCTAAGCTCACTAAAGTGCATAGACGCAAGAAAATAGTGAAGAAATTGACTAAAACAAATAAAGACTTTCTTAAAGCTCTAGGTTTTAAAATATGAATATACTACAGCTTACTGAATTACCGCACTTTGATACTTCAATCGAAAGTTATGAAGTCCATTCATACAATCCCTACAATAACAGCTTTAGAGAAAATGATGAAATCAGAATCCCCATACACCAGCAAGACATATACGTGCTACCATCAGCCAGTTCAATTTACATCGAAGGTCAGGCAAGGCTGTTCGGTAAAGATGGGAATCCGATCAAGAAAACTGTGACGTTCACTAATAACCCTGTTATGTTTTTGTTTCAAGACATCAGGTACGAAATGAATGGTATTGAAATAGATCGTATAAAAAATTCAGGAATAACGTCGACAATAAAATCATATATCTCATTAAATGAAGCAGAAAATAAAGTTGCTGCATTATGGGGTTGGAACTTAAAGGGGTTCCAAAGTGATGGGCATTTTAGTGCTGTGATACCTTTAAACAAGTTATTAGGATTTGCAGAGGATTATAACAAAATTGTGATAAATTGTAAACATGAACTTATAATGAATAGAAGTAACTCTAACCTAAACAGTGTTATTCTTACTGATGATATTACTCATTTTGAAATAGATATACAAAGAGTTCAATGGAGGGTTCCCCACATAAAAGTTTCAGATCGAGAACGACTGACACTTTTAAAACATTTAGAAAGAGATAAACCTATTCAAATGGCTTTTAGGAATTGGGATTTATATGAGTATCCATTACTCCCTAAAACCACAAAGCATTCTTGGTCAGTTAAGACTGCTTCACAATTAGAAAAACCTAGATATGTTATATTCTGCTTGCAAACTAATAGGAGAAATAATAAATCTAAAGACAGTTCACTATTTGATCATTGTGAAGTGACCAACGTAACGCTCTTTCTGAATTCGCAATATTATCCCTATGAACCTTTGAGTTTAAAGTTTTCTGAGAACAAGTATAGTATATTATATGAAATGTATGTGAAATTTCGTCAGTCGTATTACAACAGTCCTGTAGACCCCTTGCTAGATCTAAAAGATTTTAAAGAAAAAGCCCCCCTTTTTATCTTAGATTGTTCAAGACAAAACGATTGTCTAAAAACAGGCCCAGTGGACGTACGGCTGGAAATTGAATGTTCCACACCAATACCAGATAAGACAACTGCGTATTGTTTGATTATAAATGATCGACTTGTGGAATACAAACCTCTCAGCAATATTGTGCGCAGGTTATCATGATTGCTATTGTTGATATTCAAGGCTTTACAACAGAAGCAAACGAATTTATAGTAAAAGAAATCGCTATATTGTATAACAAAAAACTACAAGTGTTTTTGATTAAGCCACCATTTTCATTTAAAAATTTATCGGAAGCAGAAAAGAAGCAAGTCAGTTGGATTCAACGTAATAGAAAGATATACTGGAGTGAAGGCTTTGTACCCTTTTCCAATTACCGGATTTTGGTTTCAGATATATTAAGAGATAAATATGTTTACGTTAAAGGTTCAGAAAAAGTTTTATGGCTAAAGCATATTTTAGAAAATAGTAATAGAAATATATTTGATTTAGAAGTTAAAGGTTGTCCTAGTTTGATAAGTCTATACGATCAATATAAATATTCCCAAGATGTTTATCATTGTATTTATCATAGCTCTGTATGTGCTTTAAAAAATGTATTATGTATAAATAAATGGTGCCTTGATAATAAAATTATTATGAAGTAATGTTTGCTTTTGCTTTTTTTATAATAAGTTTACCATCCCTCCCGATCCTGTCCAATCATGATTATAAAGAGTATATTAGTATCAAGAACTAGTAAATAAATAAATAAAACATGTATCTAATTGAATACAAACTTCTAAATGAAATATGTAATACGTGTCATTTGACAAATCTGTAATGAAAACCATATATGGGAAGCACATTGAATGAATGATGCCATCACACACACACACGCTTCATTAAAATAAACAAAGTGCATAAAGTGATCCGTTATTTTGTCTCATATTTGACGACACGTTTGGCTTAATGGTTAAGACATGGTCACAATTATATGCACGCACTTGTTCTTTAACCATCTAAACCAAGTGTCGTGGGTTCGATTCCCGCATGGACAAGTTGATATTTGGTCCAGTCTGGATTTTTTTGTGGGTTGGGTGCTTCTAGATCTCCTCTCGTGAATAATTGAATGTATGAATGATAAAATAGAATGTACTGATTGCCCAGTTCATATCATAAATATATAAAAATTTACCGATAAATCGATTGACGATTAAGTAACTTGAACGAATGGTTTGAAATTATTCATAGATTTTGGGGTGCTTCATTTGATTCAGATCCTTTGGTAATTTGAGTAGATAAATATAGAGGCCCTTGATAATTCTTCTGAATAAAACGAATGATAGTGTAAATTGGGTGTTTCTGGATCTCCTCTGATCCAGAAACCCCAATTTACAACTACTCGTGATTGCAATTGTCTATGGCTGGGTATAGGTATAGGTACATGTGTATGTGTATATAATATATGTTATGTATGTTTTAGTATGTGTTCAGTTTTGTGTACTTTATTGTGTATGTGCCTGGTTTATACCAATTTTCTTAGTAGATTTTCAGCGATGTTGTAGTCTAGTGTTTTCAAATAATTATCCATAGTTCTTTTTAATATGTGACTGCCAAAATTCTTTAATTAAAAAAAAACAGTTCCACAATCACAGTCCGGTATACAAATCAGAGGTTGGGCAGGCAATCAGTCCGATAGAAAAAAACACGTCGTAAAAGGTAATTGCGATGAGAACAGGAAGCGTGAACAATGAGCGAGGTGCAAATTGACACTGGCTACCTATTTGTTGTTATTTTTTTTTGGGTACACCCTCATCGCACTCACGCAAAAAAAATCTTGCATCTTATTGGGCGAAAGAAAGAAGGGGCGTGGTCCGTTACTAGCTGCGCTGCCGCAGGAACTAAATAATAATAATAAGAATAATAATTTTTATTTCAGTAACTATAAAACTTCTACAATATACAATCATACATAGAGACCTCCTTTTAAGTATAAAAATACATGTGTTAGGAGGTCCCGCTCTTCTAAAACAAAAACAATTATAATGTAGGAGTAACATTTGAAACATCTAATTCAACTTGTATCTAGGAAGTTGTGCATATGTATTTGTGTGTGTGTGTGTTTGTGTGTAATGTGTGTGTCGGTTTTCATAAAAACAAATATTATCGCAAGATACTATGTAAAAGAGCTTCAATGTCGTCATAGCTCTTGCTTTTTAACCAGTCTGTTAATGATTTCTTACAATCTCCATAAGTCATGGGATAAATATTTAGAAATTTATTTAGTTGGTTGTAGATGGAAGCGGATCGTCTAATGAACTGCCTTTTTGCATATGAGGTTTTGACCGGGACTTCTGGAGCAACAAAATATTTTCTCCTTTTTTTATTCAGGCTAGTATCATAGGGAAGGGATTTATGTAGTTTCAAAACCGCATGGAGAACATATAATTTCCTGACTGTAAGAAGGCCACTTAGTGAGTAGAGACTATCAGTAGGGAATCTATACGATTTCAAATCAAATCATTTATTTCAATTAGACCAATACATGTACTTTTGAATTGTCGAATTTAATTGAATTTAGTTGCACGGTTCCAAAAGGTAGGTCTTATGGAGAAGAACCGGCAAGAAACTCCATAGATACTCTTTTGAAATTAAATACAAAATTGTTGGTTTTGTTTTACAATGCTTTGTGTATGTAATATCAATATGAGACTGGTGCAGTTCGATGTGAAACGTATGATTTATGAAAGTAAAAGAAATAACTAAAACCAATTTAGGTTGCCATAACATGTATGAGCCGACCAGTCCCAACTGATAGCACCCGTTCACGAGCATGACGTGTGTATCGGCGTCTGTCTACTCAACCATGTTGTAGGGAATAAAAAGACCCGACACACAACGCCACCATCAGCAGGACATTTGAGTGAGCATGACAACCCCAGAATGCCCGGCAACCGGTAGGCATTTTCAATTTTATAAAAAAAAAACAACATCAAAGCCAACATCAGTCTCATATTTTACAAGTTATTTTACTACTCAGTAACTATTGCGTTAATAAATAATAAATTAAATTAATAAATAATTTGCATGTCAATCAGTAAAGGTGTATAATTAAACATGTCAAATTGTATAATTGAGCATGTCAAACTGTAAAAATTTATAAACATCTTTATGTAAAACAAACAAAAGTCAAACCAATAAAAAAAAAAAGAAAATATAATAATCATGAGGCTAGCAAACCTGTGGAGCTGGACCAGCATTTTGCCAAACTTTTTTATCTACAAGATGATCTTCTAATTTGTAGTATGCTTTCTTGCATAGAGTAGACTTTACAATGGATTTGAATTTATTTTCCGGAAGGTTTAAAATTATTTCCGGAATCTTATTATAAAACCTAACACTATATCCCACAAAAGAGGTATGGACTTTAGCGAGACGAAGCTGTGGCTGCATTAATTTAGACTTATATCTAGTATTATAATTATGCAGTTCACATCTTTTCGTATGATGTGAACTGCATAATTATACACATGGACATGGACAGAAATGTCCAATCGATGTTGCTATGTCGCCGTAAAGACAGAAGTAACATAAAAAGAAGGCAAAATTCAACACATCAGGCGGATACCTCGGTGGCTCAGTTGGCAGAGCATCTGGAGTACCGATCCAGAAGACGCGGGTTCGAGTCCCGCCTGAGGTTGAATTTTTCTTTCTTAATAAAAAATTAAAAATCTTAGCTTGAAATATGATAAAAAATACAAAAAGATTGTAAGTCACTTTTGTTATTTTATCGTACGAACAATTTGTGCTAGAAGGGTTGTCACAGCTATGTATTTTAAGGTTATAATTAGGTCCAGGTTGACTGTTATTGTAGTTTGTAAAGGCTATATATTTAGTTTTAGTAGTATTTAGTGTTAGTAAAAAGTAATTTAACCATTTAGTAACTTGTATGAGTCCCTTTTCAGCATATCGATAAGCAGATTCCCATGTATCACCAGTAAAAACAATAGCTGTGTCATTCGCATACAAAAACGGATGTCTTTTTTCGTTAATTAAGAAAAGCGCCCAAGACAGTGCCCTGAGGAACGCCAAACCTCACTTTTAACTCATCACTTAAATAGGTTCCTATTTTTACACGCTGCTTTCTATGCTGGAGATAATTTGTTAGCAAGTCCAAAGGGACTCCTCTTATGCCTATGTTTTCTAGACTGCGCACAAGGACAGGAACAGACGAGACGGTGTCGAAAGCTTTTTTAAGATCCAGGAAAATAGTGAGACACTTTTTTTCTGAATCCACATTTTCAATAATATGTGAAGTTAATCCTGAAATAGCGTCTTCTGTTGATAGTCCTTGCCTAAATTCGTATTGAGAGTCTGATATTATGTTGTATTTGTTTATGTAATTTATTAGACGAGTGTTGATTAGCTTTTCTATGATTTTTGAGATTGCACAAAATACCGAGATGGGTCTGAAATAACTCACATCGTCTCTGTCGCCACCCTTGTGCACAGGTGTAATAATGCCTTATTTCAGAGTGGGTGGAAAAATACCTTGCGTGAAACATAGATTAGCAAGATGTGTAATAATAGGTACCACTACTTCACGGGCAGATTTAAGAAACTTGGTAGATATATTGTCCCATCCAGGTGCACTCTTTGTTTTAAGACTCATCAGTACGCCATGGACTTCCCCAGGATCAGTTCCCAAAAGTACAAAGATGAGGCTAGTGAATCCGTGAAGTTATAGATCGCACGATTATGCGATAGATTGGAGGATATGATTTCCTCAGCCAATGTCTTCCCTATTTTAGCGAAATAGTTATTGCGACATAGTTCACCGACTCGTGGGAGGTTGCCTTTATCTCTAATAAATTTAGGTTTGGAGTTTTGGTTTGTTTCCGATGCGTGATATTATTTATAGCTTTCCACATTTTTTTTGTGTCCTTATTTGCTTTGTCTATCTGTTTCCTGTCATATCTTATTTTAAGTTTTTTAATAATGTAATTGCAATGATTTTGATATCTTCTGTATGTTATTTTTAGGATATTGTTATTTGGATCTACGCGTAATTTTCTCTGCATATTGTTCCTGTTCTGGATACAACGTAGGATTCCTATACTAATCCATGGTTTAACTATGCGGTTATTTCTCGGGACTAAGGTTGCGACGGTATTTTGTAGAAGACAATATCTGAGTTGGTTAATTAGACGTTCAGCTAGTTCAACAGGGTCATTTACTTTTGACAATTCAAAAATATTACTTTCCTGCAAAGTGACCATTGCCTTCTCAAAATCTATAACTGATGTTTTTTAGAGCATTCATGAGTTTTCCTGACATTTGATAATTTTAAGAATATCATTAAATGGTCCGTCACCGTCGTATCCAACACTGCAATAGAGGCAGTATTTTTGTTTTTGTCCATATTCAAAATAAAATGGTCCAGACAGTTTTCACCTCTAGTTGGCAATGAGTGACCTGGTAGTAGGCCGTGCATTGCCAGCATGTTTAGATAGCTATTTCGATTTGTACGGTCATTTATTTTTTCATTTGCCTTGTGTATAATATTTATATTTATATCGCCTGTTATTACAATATTTTTGCATGATTATAGAGTGTTCAAGTGAGCATGCTTATCTTTTGCCAATTGTATCTACTTAACCTACTACCTACGGTACCTACAAAAAATTTAATCCCTTTTATTTAATTGGAATGTAGGTTCTACGTTCCTATCTCGTATTAGCTGATTAAACTAAGCAGCTAAGCACCAACCTTGTCGTATTTCAATTTATACCTAGATAGTTAAGTTACGTAGATAGGTGTAAGGTAATACTTACCATCAATTTTGTCGCCATCTGTATCGTATTGCTAAATACAATTTATTTCAATAATAAAATGACATCAATAAAGTACTGACCAACTAGCTTTTAAATAACGCGTAAGTATTTATTAGTACTTATTCGCTCGGGCAGTCGTTTAGTACCAGCTGACTGGCGTTCGGGTCATTGCCTCGCCACCCGCGCCGCCCGCCCCACCTTCACCGCCGCCGCCGCCCCGCGTCTTTGATAAGTAGCGAGGTGGCGACTGCGGCCGATTTTGAATAAAATATTGGTACTACTAGCAAACTCGATCAAGTGAAAATATTCTTTTCACTTGCCAACTTTTTTATTATAAACAGTAGAGTTAATGTACGAGTTTTTATTAGTTCTATTAATTGAATGAATTATCATAAGTTTCCCACCTTTCGGTTCCGAAACGACTACAATTTAACGGTGTATATTCGCCTCGAATAAATCCTCCTCAAATAAATTGAAATGATTTTGGTACACTCCATCATAACCATTACAGAATTGAGAGAGTTGCATTGATCTCTCAATTATTAATTTATATTAATTTATAGTAAACTTACATTTAAAGATTACATTTAATACCTTTCTAAAATACTGCGTGAGCTTATTTATATTTTCAAGCTACTTCGGCATTCTGCGACCTTTCTAAAATACTGCGTAAGCTTATTTGCACTCAAGAAAGAACACTACACTTCATATACCGCAAGTTTAACAATCATATGATGCTTCAGTTTGTTCTTTACTGGAAAAGATTCTTACCTAACCTTGACGCATCTTTAATCAAAACTACGTCTGTTCAAAATAAATTCAAACCCGCGTACTTTTCAGATATAAGCCCGGAGCTGCCCCTACACGAACTGTCACTTTTTTGCCTTTGTAGTCATAATGGATGACCTTAATATGATTAACACCGAGATCGAAAAATTTACGGTCTCAGAATGTTTCGTCTGCTCTCCAGAGTCCAGTACTAAGTTTCTAAGTAAGCCTGAGGATAAACTTAAAATCTTACATCTCAATATTCGTAGCATTAATTGTAATTTCAATAAACTTCTCTTATTATTAGGTAGATTGAGTTATACACTGGATGTTATTTTGCTGTCGGAATGTTGGTTGAGCAAATGTCCAATTGTCCCCCCCTTAGCAGGTTACAGCACATGTTCTACTTCATTTGAAAACCAAAATGACGGAGTAGTTGCTTATGTCAGAAAGGACTTACAATATTCATTTGATACTCCCTCAGTTAATGACGCAAACTGTCTGCTACTGAAATTCGCTGATGAGTTTGCAATTCTCGCAGTATATAGATCACCGTCGTTTAAAGACATAAATCCATTTCTCAACAGTCTAGATACATTGCTCCATCATTTAGGGAAATTCAAAACTATCTCTCTTATTGGTGACATTAATATTAACATTGCACCGACGAATGCGGACCCAAATTGTGATGAATATTTAAATATTACTGCAGCACATGCTATGCTTCCCGCGCATACGTTCCCTACCCGGCTTGCAAATTGTCTTGACCACGTTCTGCTAAAGTCGACACACATTGCTATGACTCTGGTACTGGAATGCGACATAACAGATCATTATCCGGTTATCTTGTTCTGCAGTGCTGGAACAACAAACACACCAAAGGCTACGGTCATAAAAACTGATATTGTAAAAATAAAGTCTGACATTGAGATGACGGACTTCTCTAAAATACTAAACTCTAATAACCCAAACTTTGCTGCCGAAACTTTCGTATCTCTTCTATCTTGTTCCGTTAAATTACACACGAGTTCTTAGATCATACCTAATAGAAGGCGTATCCTCAAGCCTTGGATTACCCCTGGCCTTCTCAGGTGTATCCGCCAAAGAGATAAATTACACAAAATGTTCAAAAAGCACCTAGACGACAACACTCACAAAATTATTTATCTTCGTTATCGAACATTCTGCAATAATTTATTAAAAAAATTTAAAAGAGAGTATGAGAGGTCACAATTTCAAAGGGCCAGGAAAAATCCTAAGGCGACCTGGAAAGTCATCAGGGAAATAACTTATATGGACCATGGTAAAACATCCTCTTCCGAGCTACTGAAATGTGAGGACGACCCTCTTCTCTCTATTAATAAGGTAAACTCTTATTTTGCAAACGTGGGCAGAACCCTTGCATCTAAGATTTCTAATTCTTCATCACATAATCACGCTTCAGATTTTCAGTATTCACCTCAGGTTACCACGATTGCGAATCAATGGTCATGTATGATGTTGACGACGCCGAAATCGAAAGCATAATTCTAAATCTTAAAGATGAATGTGCTGTCGGTTATGACGGGATCCCTTCCAAAGTTATAAAAGCTACTAAAGAGACGATTATCCCTCTACTGGTCCACATTTTTAACCTCTCTCTATCCTCAGGTGTCTTTCCGGATGTGTTCAAAACTGCCATTGTCCACCCTATACACAAAGGAGGAGATAGGGATCTTGTTTCGAACTACAGGCCCATATCCGTCCTTACAGCCATCTCAAAAATTTTTGAGAAAGTCATCAACACGAGGCTTGTGAAATTTCTCGCTAAATTCAACATCTTAGCCGAAAATCAATACGGTTTCAGAGTGGGAAAATCAACTGAAGACGCCACTCTGAATCTCACGAACACCATAGTCAATCACCTAAACAATAAACAAAAGCCTCTTGGAGTTTTCCTAGATCTCTCAAAGGCTTTCGACACCGTTTCTGTCCCTAAGTTAATTGACAAGCTGGAACAAATTGGCATTCGTGGCATTGCCCTAGAAATCTTTCGTAGCTACACTTCGGGGCGGAAGCAGGTTGTAAGGATTGGATCTCTCATCAGTAATGAGGAAAATTTGACTTTTGGGGTTCCTCAGGGTAGTGTCCTAGGACCAACCCTCTTCCTCATATATGTCAATGAGCTGTGTCAGTTATCTCTCCCGAACACAAAAATAATAACATATGCTGACGACACAGCCCTAATAACCTATGGGAAGGACTGGTCTGAGACTCGTGAGAATGCAGAACTGGCACTGAGAATGGTTATGATGTGGTTAACCTCAAACCAGCTCACGCTCAATATCTCTAAGACCAAGTTCATCTCTTTTACTCCTAGTACCATCAGTCAGCCACCACTGTCGTTCACGATCAAAGCCCATGTGTGTAGAGTAGCCAACACCTGTAAATGTGCCCAAATAGTACGGTCTGAAAGCATCAAATATCTTGGCGTTATTATCGACAGTCAATTATCGTGGAAAAAACAAGTTGATTCAGTTGTGGGCCGGGTTAGGAAATTGATTTACTTATTTAAGAAACTTCGCGCGGCTGCTGACTTTCAAACACTGAAAATGGTGTACTTTTCACTCGCTCAATCAGTTCTCAGCTATTGTGTTACAACATGGGGAGGGACCCATAAGACAACCATGTTGCGGATCGAGAGGGCTCAAAGAGCAGTTTTAAAAGTACTAGCTAAAAAACCCATTAGATTTCCGACCTATGAACTGTTCTCAATCTGTGAGGTACTTACGGTGAGACAGCTGTTTGTTCTACAAACAGTTTATAAGAAACACCTACACTTGCCTTATGACCCAAAGCCCCTAACAAAGAAGCGGCGTGCGGACAAAGCTTGCAAGATAGAGTGCTGCAAGTTAGCGTTAGTTAGACGCCAGTTTAACTACGTCAGCTGCAAACTTTACAATTATATAAATGCAAAACACACACACACAAACACACACACACACACACACACAACACACACGCGCACACACACACACCCACACCCACGTAAACACACATACACACACACACTTCACCCCACCTCTACACTACATCTTTGTATGCAACACACAGTAATCCTTTTTCTTTTTTAGTCTGGAACAATGTACTTGCGTCTATATATCTCGAGTAGAGCGTTGATAGCTGCGCCACAGTATCTTACTTTTGTGGTTATCTTCGTTTACTTTTGTAAATTGTGTAAAATTTCAGTTGTTCCAAATAAACTTTATTATTATATTATTATTATTATTATATTTATATTTTCAAGCTACTTCGGCATTCTGCAGACGCAGATGCACATTATGAAAATGGTCTATCAAGCATTATGTGAATCAATATTGAATTATTGCATTACTTCTTGGGGTAGTGCAGCAAAAACGCACTTAATGCAGGTCGAACGTGTGCAAAGAATGGTGCACAAAATGTGAAAGAAAGAAAACCAATTTTATTGCCACAACAACGTATCTGCGACGTACAAACTTCATAATCGAAACTACTTATTTTTAAACATATTTAAAACACATTAACTGTGTATAAATAAAAAAAATAACAATATAATTATAACATAAAATATAAAAATGGAATAAATTATGAGTAGCACGTTGCAGATGTGACAAATAGGTTCTCACGCAGCATGATGCCGTGTTAAGGCAAGCCTCAACACAGCGCTGGTTTTCAGTGAGGACCTTAAGTGAAGTGAGGACGCGGAACTGGAAAGTAATAAAGGTGAGAAAAGTGATAAAATAGATATATACAAAAATAAGAAATTGATGGATTACATAATTATATGTTTAACAAATACAACTAATAAAATGTTATTAATAATAATAAAATAATATTTCTGGACATTATGACACAGCGTCATTTAGTTCTGAGCTAAGGAACGGGGCCCGTGTTACAGATACCAGAAGGTTGATATACTACATATGTATGTACAGTCGCCAGCACGTCAAGCTACCTCACTTTGACCTTGAACGTATTACGAGCAGCGACAGAGCGAATCGTGCGAAAGAGATAAACAGCGTTTTGTCAGTTCTTGCTTGTTATGTTTCGTGCTGCAGTGCTTACGTGAGGGTGTGTGCGAATGCGCACCAAATATGAGTTTTTAGTTTTTACTTTCTGTGTTTGTTACGCATCATCATGAAATGTTGCATGAAACACGTTATCAGGGGTACAGAAAAGGATACGAATGGGATCCGCGAGAAACCGCAGTAAAAATACCAAAATAAAATTTGGAATAATAATGTGCATTTTTATTTAATATAATTGAGAACTTTTAAACAATTACCAAACTGTCAAACTATACAACAGATTAAAAACAAGTACGTAGATAATATTAATTTTTGAGTTACTAAGTTTAGACTACGACACAGTACGCCGTGCACTGTGTCCGGCAGTGTCTCTGTGTGCGAACACTCATAAACTCGACGAATAACCACACCATGCGGCACCGAGTGTCTAAGTGTTTAGACACGTGTCAGACATTGAGTGAACTACCTATTCGGTTGTAGACTAAACTACGTTCTCTCGGGTTTTATTAGCGACAAAGAATATGCCATGACCTAAAAGAACCCAAACGTAACCTCAGTAATACTCGATTAGATCAATTCAATAAGAGCCTTTCAATTATGAAAATAATATACCTAACTACATGGGAGCGTAACAATATATTATTAAATGATACATAAAAAGTTACATAAATTAAACTCTAATAACTATAGATACTGTAAAATTGTAATATAATATCAATACAGCAACTAGCAACAGTAATTATGGAAGAACCAACAGGCCACCATGAATCACTTAGCTCATGTTACATCTCTAGAGAGGAAATCCTACGCGCTCTGAAATTCATTAACACCAACAAGGGGCCAGGGCTCGATGCTATCCCGCCGATTTTTTGCAAAACTGATCAGAGCAGATTGTGGACCCATTGTATCACATTTTTAATAAGTCTTTCTTGTGCGGAACCTTTTCTTCTAAATGGAAACTTGCACACATCACTCCGATACATAAAAAAGGAGATCAGAGTGATATCTCAAATTATAGACCAATCTCGATTTTATCCACGATAGGAAAGGTTTTTGAGAGGCTGGTCCAGGTGAAAATTCATTTTCACCTAAAGCCAATGTTTCACAGTAACCAGTACGGTTTCTTGCCTGGTAGGTCGACCACGTCAAATCTTCTAAACTATGTAACGGACACCTACGGAGCAATAGAAAATAATACAGAAGTACACGCTATTTGACGACCCGATTAGCCCAGCGGTAGTTAACGCTGCCTTCTGTGCTACGGGTCCCGGGTTCGAATCCTGGTAGGGACAAAGGTTTGTGTGATGAGCATCAACATTTGTATCCGAGTCATGGATGTATCTATGTATAATATGTATGTATTTACAAAAAAAAAAAAAAGTATATATGTAGTATATCAACCTTCTAGTATCCGTAACACAAGCCTCGTTGCTTACCACGGAACTCGAGGGCGCTGTGTCATAATGTCCAGAGATATTTATTTATTTATTTATTATTTATTTATTTATACTGATTTCTCAAAGTCCTTTGACGTGGTCGATCACAATATCCTTATATACAAACTGGGTCATGCGAGGATCTGTAGCTCCTTACTTAGATGGTGTGAATCCTATCTCATGAATAGGTCACAACTCGTGAAAGTGAGAGGCTATAAATCAGTTACTTGAATAGCGCCATCTGGCGTGCCCCAGGGTTCCCACTTAGGACCCCTTTTTTTCTTAGTCTATGTAAAAGATTCTTATTCTGCTATAACATCCAGATATCAAATGTTCGGGGATGATCTAAAGCTCTACATAATTGTCTCTAACCGCGACGATGTAAAGTCCCTTCAAACTGACATTGACTCAATCAACCATTGGTGTTCTAAGAATGAAATGACCATTAATATATCTAAATGCTTTTACATCAAATTCACATGTAAACGGGATCCTACATCAGCCACATATTACATTTCTAACACTTCAATCACTGAAGTCTCGAGCATGCGTAATCTGGGTGTCGTGGTTGATACTAAGTTAGACTTCCGCGATCATATTGATAGCATTACAAGCAAAGGAGCACGCTTAGCTGGTTTTGTCACGCGCCAAACAAAGTTTTTAAGGATCAAGAGATACCTATTATCCTTTATAACTGCTATGTAAGGTCAATTCTTGAATATTGCTGTCATATATGGAGTCCGTCCTATGCAGTGCATATATCCCGGCTAAAAAAGCTGCAGAAACAATTTCTGTATCACTTATCATATGCGCATAATCTTTGCCACAACCTAACGTCTTATGATTCAAAACTTGCACATTTTAAATTAATCTCCCTGAAACATCGCAGTAGACGAAATATCGCAGACATCGTGTATCTGCACAAACTAATAAATGGAAGATTAGACAGTCCCTCCTTGCTCGAGAGATTGAACCTAGCTGTTCCACGAACAGGTAGCCGTTTTCACAATAGAAGGACTTTTAGTTTGCCTCTCTGCCGTACTAATTACAGTCAGCACTCACCGTTTTACCGTATGTGTTCAGCCTACAATAATGTTTGTAGCGAAATTGATATATTTAATGTATCCGTTCGCTGTTTAAGACTTTATTTGTCAAAAATTAAAAAAAATGTAATATCCCTTATCCCTTATTCTACCGTGATGCACCCTTTGTATATTGCATGCAGTGTTCACTTCCAGAAGGTCATACACTAATATTGTTTAATGTAACCGTTTATTAAAATGTACTCTTGTAGTGTTTTGTCCAGTTTAGTGAACCAACAATAAAAAAATAATACGAATATAGGTATTTAATGATTAATATTACTTTAGGTATACATAAATAGATTGTTGAAATAAATACTTAAATATATTTATATACATTTCCGGACATTATTACACAGCGCCATCTAGTTCCGTGGTAAGCAACGAGGCTTGTGTTACGGATACTAGATGCTTAATATACTACATATATACTTTTTTTTTGTAAATACATACTGTTAGGATAATTTTATTTTATTTTCTTTTCTTTGGGAAACAAACAACTGTACAATATATCTTACAACTAACTTATAATAACATATGGACCAATGTACAATCAATGACGTTTCCACAAGTTACTTTAAGGTACATGATGAGAGCGACAATGCATATAATTATATAAAATCATAAATATCTAAGATCTACGTATTAAAAGATCTGTCGAGGACTTCAGTGTCTCCAAGACTTTCTTTCTGAATACACTACGGGGCTCCGCAAATACATCATGGTGAACAAAATATGTATTGTATTTTTTTAGCATTTTACGGAGAGGGGCTCGCTCACCAGCGTTTGTATGGCCTCCCGTCTTATGACAGTTCTAGGCACAACATAAAATATATTATTTACTAAGTCAGGACAATCCAGTTTGCTGTGTATCAGTCCATGCAACATCATAGTTTGGAGTAAAAGGCGTCTCGACCTTAAGGTTAATAACTTAAACTCATTCAAGGAGTAATTGTAGGAGGTATGTTGCATGCGGCATTTATATTACAACGTACTTAAAAATTTGCGTTGAACTTGTTCTATGGCGTGGTCATATTTTATGTAGTGAGGGTCCCATGTCATGCAAGCGTATTCAACTTGTGGGCTTATAAAACCGTTAAAGAGATGTAGGTATGTTGATGGGCGTTTGAAGTCATTAGAGGACCTCATGATAAAGTTATACATTTGGCAACTATTTTTTCGATGTGTAAATTTAAGTGCAGTTTGCAGTCAAGAATTACGACTAAATCACAAATTTCGTTTTCTTTAAGAATGAATTCATCGCACAGTGAGTAACTATGGTTAATTAAGTTTCTTTTCTTCGTGAAATTGACAAATTTACATTTCAGTATATTTAATTTTAATTTATTATCTTTACAATAGTCAGTTAATCGGTTTAAATCCTCCTGAAGCATATGGCCATCATTAATGTTTATTATTTTCTTAAAAAATTTAAGATCATCAGCATAAAGCAAAAATTTACTGTTATGAAAGCAATTGTTAATATCATTTATGTATATAATAAACAGCACTGGACCCAGTATGGACCCTTGAGGGACGCCAGATGTCGCAAAAAATGTACTGGACTGGTACCCGTTACACACTACCCGTTGACTACGGTTTCTAATATAGGACATGAACTAACGCAGCAGATTTCCTCTGATGCCATTAAATGCAATCTTATGAAGCAAGATCTTATGATCAACTCTATCGAAGGCCTTTTTGAAGTCCGTATATACTGTATCTGTTTGACCTCTTGCATCCATGTTTTTAAACTGTTTGACCTCTTGCATCCATGTCTGTAAAGATCATTAGGTTGGTAACAGTAGATTTTTGTTTTACAAAACCATGCTGCTTCGGTATGAGATTAGGCTGAATGAATGGATAGATCTCCTGGTGGACCAGTTTTTCAAAAAGTTTAGCAAGATCACAAAGGATGGAAATAGGGCGATAATTTTCAATATTTTGTTTAGAGCCACTCTTGTGAACAGGTACTATGTTGGCTGTTTTCCAAATAGCAGGAAAAGTACCACTATTTATACATTTATTAAATACTATAAATATTGGTTTACATATTGTATCTGCAGACCATTTCAAGAAACAAGGTGGGATCCCATCGGGCCCCGCCCCTTTGGCAATATCCAACATCTTTAGTTGCTTACGAACCGCGGGAGGACTGAAATAGATGCTATTGAGTGACGTGTTACTGTTATTGTATTGTTCAGATGACGGGCACCAATCAGACGTGAGGCACGATGGTTCGAATACTGATTTAAAAAAAGATGAAAACAGGTTGCATATTGCCTGGGGTCAGTCGAAATATGGTTATCGTAGAACATCCTAGCTCCCTGCTCCAGACTTTCCCTTCCGATTAGCAATATAAGTCCAAAAGTGTTTTACATTTTTTGGAATACTTTCTTCCACACTTTCTATATAAATACGGTAACATTTAGTGCATTCTGAATGAAAGCGTGCCCTATACAGAGAGAACACTTCGTAGTCGGATAGATTTTTATATCGTTTCCATTTTGACCAGGTTTTCCTTTTGAAATTAAATATATGAACAAGTGATTTTGAGAACCATACGGGAAAGTTGGATGTTTTCTTTTTTAAGGTAGGCACTTTATTCTTGACAATACCGTTTATCTTGTCGTAAAAGATGTCAACACATTCATTAGCGGTTGAATTAGCTAACACATCATCCCAATTCATATCCTCAATGTCTTTATTTATGAGATTATAGTCTGCTTTATGAAAGTTGAACTTTGAGATTGGTAGGGGTCGTATAAGGTCAAATTTGATATTCAGCGAATACAATGTGCAGAACGGAGGATGGTGGTTGTCAGCCTGAACTAAGTATTGATTGTGTTTTAAGACATGACATGCAGTTTTTTTTTTTCTTTTGTATGGAAATAAGGGGGCAAACGGGCAGGAGGCTCACCTGATGGTAAGTGATTACCGCCGCCCATGGACATCTGCAACACCAGGAGACGTGCAAATGCGTTGCCGGCCTTTCAATAAAGAATATACTCTCCTCTTGAAGGTTCCCACGTCGTAACGGTTCGGAATGGCCGCCGGTGACAGCTGGTTCCACAGAGCAGTGGTGCGAGGCAGAAAATTCCTTAAAAACCGCACTGTTGTGGAACGCTGGACATTGAGATAAAATGGATAGAACTTTGAGTTCTGGCGCGATGTCCGATGGTAAAATTCAGCAGCCGGGATCAAACCAAACAATTCCTCGGAACAGTCCCCGTAATAGATGCGGTAGAAGATGCAGAGTGATCCAACATCTCCACGCAGAGCCAAAGGATCATCGACAACTCGAGCCGCCCTTCGTTGTATTCGGAGATGTCGATACCAAGTATTCCGATGCTGGCTGTGGCGGATAAGGGAGTGTTCTCAAAATGAGGAGTTACGCAAAGGGTGACTTTTTAGCGGTTAACGCGCAAACCTGTGTCTTTTTGGGGTTGAATTGGACTAAGTTAAGTCTACCCCAGTCCGAGACTTTGGTTAGCAAAGACTCGACTTCAGACACAAGTTTGTTCCGACACTCAACGACGCATTCCCGAGAAATGTTTGCTCGGCCAGTGTACACGGCATCCACAGTGCTGTCGTCTGCATAGCAATGAATGCTGCTGATATGCAACATGTCATTGATATGCAGAAGAAACAGGGTAGGAGACAGGACACAGCCTTGTGGAACACCAGCATTGACAAATTTAGGATCAGAGCATGCACCGTCAACGACGACCTTGATGCTCCGATCTGCCAAAAAACTGGTGACCCAGTCGCACAATTTCTCGGGAAGCCCAAAGGAACGCAACTTCGACAAAAGGGCTTTGTGCCACACCCGATCAAAGGCCTTTGCCAAGTCCAGACTAGCTGCAAGCGCCTCTCCCTTGCTCTCAACTGCCTCCGCCCATCTATGCGTTAAGTAGACTAGAAGATCACCAGCTGACCGACCCCGACGAAAGCCGTACTGGCGGTCACTAATTAGCTGGTGCTCTTCCAGATATCGCAGGAGCTGGCAGTTAATAATGGTCTCCATTATCTTGGAGAACAAGGAAATGATTGCTATAGGCCTGTAATTGGACGGATCCGAGCGATTGCCCTTTTTAGGGATCCGGTGCACTAAAGCGGCCTTCCAGGATTTCGGGACTATGCCTAATTCGTAGGAGTGTCGGAAAAGACGCGCTAAAACCGGTGCCAACTCTGGAGCACATGTCGGCAACACGATCGGAGGGATGCCATCGGGCCCACTCGACTTGTGAATGTCCAAGGAAAAAAGTGCTTTGCGAACTGCACTTTGCCGATACTTAATCTCCAGCATCGTGGTATCGGACCGCGGGATTGTCGGTGGTGAGTTTCCTTGGTCATCCAGGGTCGAGTTGGACGCAAAGAGACAGCCCATAAGATCGGCTTTCTCTTTCGCGGTATGGGCCAGCGAGTCATTCTCCGTGTGTAGGGGCGGAAAGGATGGCTGACAGAAATTCTCTAAGACAGCCTTGGCGAGAGACCAAAACGCACGGGTTCCCGACGGGAGACGTGCCAGTCTGTCGCCAATTCTGCCAATGTGCTCCGACTTCGCCTTAGCAATAGCACTTTGGAAGGACCTAGAGGCAGAGTTATACTCCTTTTTAAGTGCGCTGATATTTACATCACTAGACGCCGATGCGTTAGCCCAGGCCCGGTAGCATTCCCGCTTTCGGCATAGTGCCGTCATGCAGGAACGACCATACCAAGGCTGGGATCTGCCACCGATGGGCACCGCAGAGAACGGAATAAAGAGTTCCATACCTGCAGCACCACATCGGTGACAGAGTCAGCAACGACGTCTGGATCATCCGGCGAGAAGCAAATCCGCCCCCATGGGTAGGATGCAAAGAATGACCGCATCCCGTCCCAATCCGCTGACCTGTAGTGCCATATGCGGTGGCAGCCCGCAAAGCGAGGCCGTGTTGAGCGCGCAGAACGAGGCAGTGGTCTGACGAACCAAGAGGAGGATCAACGGAAACCAGGTAGTCATCCGGATGAGAGGTCAACAGAAGGTCCAACTGGGAAGGTAAATGATCCTCCACATCTGGGATTCGCGTTGGCGAGGTGACCAATTGTGTCAAATCATATGCTAAGGCGAGATCGCAAACAGATCTCCCCGCATGATAGGTGTTGCGTAAACTAAGCCATTCGACGTGGTGGGCGTTCAAGTCGCTATAATCACGATCTCTGCGGATGGGATCTGCTGCAGCACAGAATCTGTAGCCATTTGTATGTGCTCAATGAGTCGATCAGTTTCGGTATTGCCGCTATGGGACCTATACAGGCACGCGTAAATGCGCGGATGGTCGTCGCAGTCTACGCGCAGCCAGAGGATGGATAGGTCCCGTCCTTCAAGGCTCCCGAGGCGACGAGAACAGATATCCTCTCTGACGTATACGCACACCCCAGCCCGCGGCACAAAGGAATGCTCCAGTTTGTACCCCGGGTAGGAGAGGAAAGAGGTGTCAGCCGGAGTGCATATCTGCGTCTCGGTGAGAAAGAGCAAGGTCGGCTTCGCCGTCTCAAGGTGAAAGTGTACGGCGTGCAAGTTGGAGTTCAGCTCCCTAATGTTGCAAAAGTCCACAGCAATGATGGAAGGGGTAGCCTTAAGTTGCCTGCTCCGTTTACCCCTAGTTGGAGATGATAGCGCAAAATTGCCCCCCCCCAGAGTACGAAGGGCAGCCCGGGCGTCCACGCTCAGGTGGTGTACGACCTGAGCGTGGACGTCCAGGAAGGGATTCTCCCCAACGATGTACGCTGGTGGTACCCTCCTGGGGTATTCGTACTGCATCTTGCATTATTATAGGAGAGAGGGAAGGGGGAGTGGGCCGCCGGCTCACAGACCGAACGAAAGGCGACAGTGTAACTATTAGACATACAGAGATCGAGTATGCACCCGTTTGAGTTTATTAGATGGTCGTATTGTTTGGTATCATGTATAGTCATGAAGTCTTTTAGTCGGTTACAGATAGAAGTGGTGCCCATGCATGTAAGAAAGTTGGAAGAAGGATAAAGTGTTATCCAATTAGTAGCTGGTATATTATAGTCACCGAATAACAGCAAACTGTCTACGTTCAGTGAACTAATTTACTCAATACTCAATTTTTTATTGCATTCCATGGTAATTTTACAGATGGACTTAAATTAAAAACAGATCATCATGGACCCTGTCGGGCACAGCAAAGTAAAAACAATTTAGGAGAGAGGAAGAGGGCTATTTTATTCTATACAAGGTGTTGATTTGCATCCTCGTCAAATTCAAGGACGTAATTATGCTAATGATTCTCGACCCAAAGCAACAATAAAATGAGTAGGTATTTTTTTTTTTATTTTGCTTTTATACGGAAATCCGTAAGTGTGAACCAGCCGTATTTAAACGCGGCCCGTCTGTTACTAGCCCTATAACCGCGCTTTCACACACAAACAAACGCAAACAACACATACACAACGCATACGCAACGATCATTCATTGATCGATTCGTAGGTACAAATCCCTAGCCACGCCGCCGCGACCCCGGAACAAACAGTCTGTTTGATGTCGCCGACGCGTGCGCGCGCTTTGCGAATTTCACTTCTCGGTACATCGTTGAGACGTAGGTACGAAGTGCAAGATGACGGACAACTATCCGAATGTCGAGTTGGTAGAGATAGTCCGCCTGTATGCCATCAGTGGAGACAGCCTACGTGGAGCCATCCGGATGTTTACCGAAATGTTTCCCGATCGGGAACCCCCATCACAGAGCTGGAATACTTCCAGCGAGACCCACGGGCAAGCACGCGGCAGGCTGGTCAACACTTTGGAGTGCACCACACTACAGTGTTTCGCCTACTGAAGCGTGAATTGCAACACCCAAAAACTGGAGCTGTTGCGTCACGTTGTCGAGGAGATGTTGGAGGATGTTCCCTGGCACTCCATCGCAACTTGTACTACCAGCAGGACGGTGCCCCCCCTCACTATGGTCGGCAAGTACGCGAGTACTTGACCGAAAGTTTTGGTGACCACTGGATCGGTCGCGGAGGACCTGTGGCCTGGCCTCCGCGTTCTCCGCACCTGACGCCTCTAGACTTTTATGTGCGGGGAGACGTTAAAAGGTTAGTTTACACGGAGGAAGTGACCCGTGTAACAGAATTACGTGCAAGGATCATTAGTGCTTTTGACACTGTAAAAACTAATGTGTTAGTGTTACGTAAGCTGAAGGAAAACCAGCTACGTCGTGCTCAATTGTGCGAAGAGTGTGATGGTGGCCACTTTGAACAATACCTCCGGGTAACTTAAGTAGGTAATTTATTTATTTGTACATTTTGTAAATACGTTGTTAGCTTAATCAATTTGATTAGTGTAAATAAGTTGATTTCAAATTTGTAACTACGCTAATAATACCTAAGAGTCGAAAGTATCACCACGTACTTACATTTAACTAGCACGTCTTTCCATTTCCATCATAAGTAGATCGGTACACCAACTAAGGTAGGTATTATTGCCGGTCCTAAGCCCGTTAAGTAGGAAGGAAAATTTCAAATCAATCAATTTAATCCACAAATCAAAACAAAATCACTACGAAAACTTTAGGTGGAAGGATAAAGCAAAACTAACATTTTATTAATCATCTGATAACATGTCAATGAACTTTTCTTCGGCGCACTAGTATTACTGCCATTAGTAAGATTTCCGCATTCCAATGATGCTCAACAATGAGTTCATTATCAAGCAAAATTTATGACAATAATGTAGGTGATTTTCGAAATAAAATTAGGTAAATTATTGCTACCGATCATTCGTTCGCCCGCGCTTGCATTTCGTAGGAAGACGTCGACACTCACGCACACAGCTGCATTGTCGCTGTGTGCGTAGTCGGGTGATTCTGTTTTATTTGTATTGAATTAAGGGTTTAATTCTGAAACACTGTTAAAATTCAACAACAAATAAAAGCAGCACTTTTTAGTTATTGCCCACTACCGTACTTTCAATTGATTATTTATGTATTTTATGACAACCTCCTGAAATTTGACGAGGATGCAAAACAACACCTTGTATACAAGTATTTGTTTATTTAATGTTTATGTTATAATATTTTATGTAATGTGTATATATTATATATATACCTATATATATATATGTATTTTTGTATATATATATATATATTGCAGATGTATATATATGTACACAATATATATATATATACATATTTTAGTTATGTTTATTATATGAGATGTATACATACCTATATAATAAAATGTTTAGTGTGTTATTATGTAGTTAGATTAATTGTCATCCAAGAATTCCTTTATTGTGTAGTAGCATTTATTTAATAGAAAAGATTTTAACTTATTTATAAAAATATTTGTTTTATTTTGTTCTTTAATATGTTTTGGTAATTTGTTATAGATTTTTATGGACATAACTAAAGGACTAGATGAGTGGATTTTAAGACGGGATGTTGGTAGATTTAATCTATTTTTGTGTCGTAGTGTGTATCCATACTCCCAAAGTGCATGTCATATATCGGAAGAGATGAGTTATTAGGTATGTACACCGCACTTATGATGTTTAATAATAATAATATTGATTCCAAGAAAATACAGGATTACAATTATAATGACACTGAACTCCACACTAGGATACCCTGTGTTGTGGAGCCCAGTCAAAAATTACATGTTTATAAGTGCATTTGAGTTTGGGTGTTGTGAATCGTGTGAATGTTGAATGAGGTGTGAATATTGTGTGTGGTGAGAATGCTGTGTGTGGTGTGATTTTTGTGTGTAAGGTATGTTAGGTATGTTTAAGAGGTATGTGCATCTGAGTTTTGCTGTTGTGAGTGGTGTGAATGTTGTGTGAGTTTTGAACATTATGTGTGGTCAGAATGTTGTGTGTGGTGTGATTATTGTGTGTGGTGTGAATGTTGCATGAGTGTATATGAGGGTAATTGAATAGATATGTATAAGAGAGATTGTAAAGAGGGTGTTATAAATGTAATTCCAGGTTAATCAGAAAATAGTAATCAACTTTTCGGTATTCGCGTAGTCTAACTCCATCAACCAGTATATTAGTTTTTTTTTTTAAATGTATTTAGACATGCATATTATATTTAGTTCCCTGTTAATTTTGGAGTATAAATGTGGACCCATAAAAGCGTAAGCTTTGTTGCCAAAGCTCAAGTTGCAGGTTATCTTTTTCCATTTAGTTCTCCTTTGTGAGCGCTCATCAACTACAACATTAGTTCTTGCGGAGTGATGAAACTTAAGTACCACTGCCAGTATATACAACTTACGGACTGATGGCACTTTAGAGTCTTGGTACAGCTGATAGGTTGGGTAGCGTATTCTTTTTTTATGCATTACCTTTAGGATTGCTCTTTGCGCTCGCTCTATAGCAATAAGATGACTCTTTTTTTGCAGTTCCCCAAGCTATCACACAATAGCTCAGGATTGACTGACAAAGAGAGTAATATATCATTTTAAGCGTCGAGATATCTGCCAAAGACCGAAGTTTTTTGAATATGTGAAGTAGCTTTCTTACTCGAGCACTTATGGATACAATTTGCTTCTGCCAGGTCAGATTTTGATCAATATTGACACCTAGGTACTTAATACTATCCACACGTTCAAATTCTTGACAACTACAAGTGTTTCCCTGGGTATACGCACAAGTATGCAGTTTAAGTGTCAGAAGTATTGGAGCTGAGGATCTTTTGGTAACACTAAAGTTGATAATTTTAGTTTTTTCCACATTCAGTGTAAGTAAATTATGTTGCAGCCAGTCGGCTATTTTCTGCATACCAGTTTTTGCGACCCTGTAGGTTTCGTCCCAATTCTTACCATTAAAAATTATGGCAGTATCATCTGCGTAGGCAAAAATGTGCGCAATACTCAACTGAAGAGAGCAGAGACCATTGATATAAAGGAGGAACAGCGTAGGACCAAGGACACTGCCCTGGGGCACCCCATATCCAACGTTCACGAGAGAACTCTGGAAGTTTCCCAGACACACCCTCTGTTTGCGGTCCGTGAGATACGAGTCAAACCAGTCCAACGCAATGCCCCTGATACTTAGTTTCTCTAGTTTTTTAAGTAGAATTGGCCTTGATACGGTATCAAAGGCTTTCGCCAGATCGAGAAAGACGCCCACACACTTTTTTCCACTATCAAGTTTAGAAGTGACAAGGTCCACCAGGTTCGTTACTGCGTCCTCCGTCGATTTATCCTTACGAAAACCATATTGGTTAGCTGAAAGTATATTATGTTTCTGCTAGTAATCAAGTAGCCATCCTGTTAACTAGCTTTTCCAGTATTTTTGATAAAGATGGTAAGAGGGAGATAGGCCGATAGTTTGACACCACAGTAGAATCTCCTGCCTTATAAACTGGACACACATTTGCTACCTTCATCTGAGCAGGCACTTTTCCCAATGAGATACTTAAGTTGCATATATGTGTAATCGAAGTTACCAGGTGTTTCTGACCAAGTTTGATAACCCAGTTGGTTATACCGTCCCAACCTGGAGCAGAGTCAGTTTTTAGGCTAGAAATAATAGAGCTTACCTCCGCTTCATCTGTAGGGCTCATAAAGAAAGAATGTGGGCTGTTTGGAAAACTATTCGAGCTCAGTTTAGTTACCATCCTGACCAAATCTGCCTCAGTTTTATTGAGAAGAGTCATTGTGTTTGTTGCCAGTTGTTCACCCACATTAGTAAAAAAGTTATTTGTGTTGTTTAGAAATGTAACTTCATCGTGGTGAGTGCGTAGTAATCCGAGACTGCTTGAAGCCTTATTTTTTATGTTACATATCTTTTTGACCGCTGCCCATGATTTTTTACAGTCTCCTTTAGAGCCGTCCAGAAGTTCTTTATTATAGTCATCCTTCAGATTTTGCAAGATATTATTGCAGTAATTCCTGTAATTTTTATATTTTTGTTGTAGCACAGTATTATTTTTATTTAGTTCTTTTTTCGCTTCTAAATGTAATGAGTCCCTTTTTCGTATGCAATTAAGTAGATTGGAAGTCATCCAGGGTTTTCTTATATGCTCAGAGTTTTTAATAATTATTGTTTGTGAGTGCCTTTGGATAACTTCACCAAGCCTTCTCGTAAACTCTACCGTTGCATCAGTGACATCACTCACATCATCACTCGAGGAGTGTACTCCAATCAGACTGTTCAATATCTTTGGCTAAATTAGGGAAGTCTATTTTAGTCTTTAAGTGATACTTGTCATATGGCATTCTGTTTGCTACGTCAATGCCGATTATTATCGTGTCATAATCTGTAATGCCAGATTCACAGACCACCACACTAGCCGATTTTTTGGTTTTAATCAGTGCATGGTCCAGGCATGTCCGATCGTGGGTGGGATACTGGTGACCAGGATAGAGACCATAATGTCCTGTTATATCTAAATACTCGCTAGCACGGCTATCACATGCGTCATTGGTGATATCTATGTTTATGTCACCTGTCAAAACACAAGAAGGCGCTTTACATGTTTCAAGAACGTTCTCAAGGGAAGAACAGAAGTTTTTAATATTATAAAAGGATGGGGACCTGTAAATAGCGCATATTGTTAGTTCAGAACCAACATGGATCAGCAGGCAGTTGGCTTCTTTAAATTGCGGCTCTTCGATTGTTACCTTAAGCTCAGTTTTGTAAAGAACTGTTAGTCCATCGTTTTGGTTTAAGTAGCATTTTGAGTAATAACATTTGTTTCGGACGGTCGGCTTCTAAAGCGCTGCGTCCCGGGATGTCTCCCCTACTTGTGCCGACATACTAATGTTTTTGTAGCACGCCGGCCTGTTCACTATTCCGAGGGCTTAAGGTGGAAGCTCCGATCGACCGTCCATACATTCTTTGATACGTCTTTACGCTAAAAATTGACACTCTTTGTTTTAAATGAATCACTTTATCACTTTTCTACAATGAAATGAGGTCGCAATTAACTTTTCAGGAAATAACTTACATTAATTACTGAGAAAAACAATCGTAAAATCCAAGCAAAATTTGCTATTTCTTTACATGTGTGAGTTTGTTTTGACAAGCGAACTAAAGCGCCGCGCGTTTGCTTTTTGTTTGTTTTAGTTTAAAAAAATGTGCTAGATGGCGTGCACACGTGATAAAACATTATAATAAGTACGTAGAATAGTTTATTTATAGTATTACACCTTTCATAAAAAAACATGTTCTATTAGAACTGACGTCCTTACAAAGCATTTTATACAATTTATTTTTATACTACATAATTATTTTTATAGAGAAATAATATCTTGGGATATCCAACACACAGCGCCATCTGATCCCAAACTATGATATATGATAACCAGACAACTAAATAGCATACATATATATTTCTAAATAAATACAAAAAAAAACACCCAAAGACAGAACAAATAATCGTGCTCATCACACAAAGATAATATCCGGGGTGGGAATCGAACCCACGACATTTGTCCTGGCAGTCAGGGTCACTAGCCATTAGATCAATAAGTTGGTCAATATTATTGTTGATATTATTTTCGAAGGTAAATTAGGCAACGTTGCCATACTTCCTATCCTGGAGTTCTTGACCTACACGGCCGCGACGTTGCCAATCTTCGTCCGCTATGTTTTGTACGGGTATAATAATAAAAATACATTTTGTAGTTTCTCGCTCGTGATGGAATGATTTTGATGTACTAGGCGTTGCGCGCGGAATGTGTCGCGACGTGCATATTACTTTTTGTATGCTATATTTTCATTGATTCAAATTGCAATTTTACTAACACAAAAGTATAGGTACCTATCTTTATTTCGGCGATATTAGAAACAGCCAGTTGGCTCGTGAATTGGGTTTATTTACTTATGTAAGTAATTAGTACTATATCACGTTATAGTACTAATTACTTACATAAGTACATATTTTTTTCGGCCAGCAATAAATAAAATTATTAGGTACCTACAATTCAGTATATAAAGTAGTAATGAATAAAATAGTCGTGGGATATGGTTTTACCATTTGTTTGTTACATAAAGAATACCTAGTATGCATTTTACAGACAGACACATTATCGTGCTCCCATATTATTTTTATAACTATACCTACCTACTCTTTTGGTTGTCTTACACTCGCCTGCCGGCACGGTGCGGTGCGTTCAAAACATACAAACAAATAATTTTGGTTACCTACTTCTAATTTTATTTAATTATTATTAAATAATTATTGTTAATTTTCGAACAAACGATTTATTGTTTATAAATAATTACCTAACCCTAACGTATTCTAATTAGTGTTTTTTTATTCGTCGACCAATATTCTACTAGGAATATAAAGAAGTAAAATTTTACTGTAAGTACATTTTATTATACTATTTTTGTAGGATGTGTGCAGAGTTCGGACGTCTGAACGCACTGTCGACAGTTTATTTATCCGTTTATCGGAAACTGAAAAACTTCGCTCGATTCCGTGCTACCTTTTTATTATGTGCAATATATAAAAGAGTTGCTTTATATTTCCAGGCCTGCATTATTGGTAAAGAAACTAAGAAATGCCTGTTTCATGGTGTTCGAAACAAATATTGTTATACATTTCAATATTATGAGAGAAGAAACATGGATATAAAACCACATAATTGCTGCAAACATTTTACTGGACCATCTACAGCAATGGAATCTCAGATTATAGTGGAAGGCTTTCAAAAGACTGTAGAAATGCATCAACTTCGCTATTTGAGTTTTATTGGAGATTTCGACTCTTCTGTGTTTGCAAACTTGAAAGAGAAAGTGTCATACGGGAACATGATAAAAAAAATTGAATGCAAGAATCATGTAATCAAAAACTATACCTACTAGTGCACTCTACAAGGTAAATAAATAAATCAAATTGTAGTCATTTCAACATCTGTAAAGCATAATCTTATTCGGTATTTATATTTGTACTTTTTTAGATCTTGGCCAACGCTAAGCTCCCACTTTATGGACGAAATATTTTGAAGCCAAAGGTGATGAACTTACCCTAGTGGCACGGAAAATTATAATGTGTAGCAGTGAGAATGCTGCTATGGCTGCAGACTTGAGAATTGGTCCGCTTCGTATATTCGGAGTACATGAAAACTGCAAGGATTATTACTGTAATATCAATAAAACATCTGCACAAGGAAGTGAAAAGAAGGAACAAAATCTTGTAGAATGTCTAAAGAAGACCGCCCCAGAGGTGTGGGCTCTGATTTATTATCAAAGCCTGGAGGCAGCTGCACTAGAAAAGAAAAACTTTGCACTAAAATTGGATAATAATGTTTTGGTCATGAACAAAAAGCATGATTATTACTATCAAGTAAATTGACAATTCTATTACACATCTACTTTATAATTCATTTCAGTATCTTATTTTCTCATAATATAACTAAACTTTATTTCAGGTTGAAGGGCAATTGTGTGTCAGCAAAATGGATAAGTGCTACTTTATATGTTTTATTTCAGTCACTGAACCATTGACTGTAAATGAAGTTTGTCGAGATAATGAATTTATCAGTAATAATATGATGCCAAAACTATTGGATTTCTTTAAAAACTGTATTCTGCCAGACATAATTTTGAGACGTGTTCAGAAAAATGTGAAATGTGTTGATTTGAATGGTATGTGCACCAGGCTACTGATTTTGTTTATTTACTTCATATATTGTATCAATCAATTAGTTATGTATTTTGTTGTTCTAGTGAAAAATCGTTCTTCGACATCAGTTGGAAATTCAAGTATGGAATAGTTTCATTTTAGAGCTTTGGAGATTGATGGTAAATAACATTTTAAAATAATATTTGTCAAAAGTAATAAATATACTAAGTAAAGTTATCTTTCTTTGCAGCAGTAGTGTAGCAGTGGTTTCAAGACAAGAAGAAATGATCAATTGTATTGTATTTTCAATTGTATTTTTGTAGTAGTTTGTTTAGAATCTACATTATCATTGTACCTATATTACTTTTTATTTGAATTCACTATAAAAGGCGAAACAATACTTTATTGAACTCAACAAGCTGCTCTTTGCATTTTTGTTTTACTAACTTTTGTAGATGCAGTGCTTTGACATTATGAAATATTGTTTCGCCTTCCTAATTATAATTGCAATCTAAATTGTATTTTAGATTAGTTGTTTTCTCTTGTTTACTAATTATCTAAAGTTTCTTACGTCTGTAATAATTGGTTATCATGTGTCACTTCAAATAATTGTGTTTTGATAATAAATTACCTAGGTATAGTTTTTCCTTTTCACACGAGTCCAACCAAAGGTTGTCTGTATGCGATTGCTATTAGCGATAAGACCGCCCATTGTAATATTTATAGTTTATAAAATTGTTCTTTACATTGGTTTTTGATGTGCAATAAAGAATATTCTATTCTAATTAGCGTAAGGTAATAAAATGAACTTATATTTTATTGTTTTTGACATTATTTATTTCTCAAAATTATTAATCAATTAAATAGCCTATGAATATAACTTTTATTTTCCTAATGTAGTCGTAGATATAATTACCAGAACTTTATGGATAATATCCAAAAGTGGACTGAATTATTTAGCATTTTACATAATTATGTGAACATTTTTTGAAATACACGCCATCTAGTGGTATCAAATCAAATCAAATCAAAAGGTTTTTATTTCATATGAACTTTTTCAAGCATTTATAAAACGTTATGACTCTAGTTGCACGGTTCCAAGAAGTTGATCTCATGGAGAAGAACCGGCAAGAAACTCCATAGACACTCTTTTAAAAAGAAGGTATTGTTACATTATTTTGGTAATAATTATGCGAGGTCAATGTAAAAAATTCATGTCTTGAGATGTCAATGGTCAAAGATATAAAAAAAAAGTGATATGGTAAGTATAATTCTCTAGACTGAACAATACACTGAACTCACATTTACAAAATTATAACAATTGAATAGGGGCGTGAAATACGCCATAATAAAATGCTACAAGCTATGTCTTTAAAAAGACAACGTTTTTGTAATAGAAACAACCTCACGGTACCAGGGAGGCCACATGCACAACAGTATCTACATCCACACATTCCTATCGTCAACATAGTCCTTGATTTTATAATAGGTGTAAAGCACTATGGAGATTAAAACACTAATTATCCACACACTAGTTTATATTTGAGCAGAGTTACAGCTTAGTTCAAACACTCAGTTACAATACATTCAATAATGGTTGTCCTACCCTATTTATAATATTTCGTAGTTATCAAATCAAATGTAAAATATTTATTAAACACATTTAAATGTTCTAAATTAATACTAATAATTGATGTAATATAATATTGATTAATAATTATGGTTTATCTAAGCATGAACAACATCCGGAAACATAACAATTTAATAATCATGCCATTATACGTCACGCCCGCTGAATGTCTATCTGGTAGTTGTTAACATAGGCTTTCTTGACAAGAACAGATTTCACATGATTTTTAAATTTCTTGCCGGTGAGATCGGTGACACATTTAGGTAGTTTATTATAAAAGCGTATACAATTCCCTAGAAATGATTTATTAGTTTTTGTAAGTCTATATTTAGGCACTACTAATTTATGTTTATTCCTAGTATTAATGTTATGATAGTCACTATTGATGTTAAACTGTAGATGGTTTTTCCGGACGTACATAATATTTTCAAGCATATAGAGTGACGGAAGTGTGAGTATATTAATATTTTTAAAGACTTCTCTTAAGGATTCGCGGGGGCGGGCCCATGTCGTAGATTGCGCGGATGGCCCTTTTCTGTAAGATAAAAATAGAATCCACGTCCGCAGCTGAACCCCACAGAAGGATGCCATATGACATGATGCTGTGAAAGTATGCGAAGTATACCAATCTAGCTGTAGGTATGTCAGTGACTTGTTTAATTTTTCTTACTGCATAGGCAGCAGAACTTAACCTACTAGAAAGAGCTGAGATATGAGGCCCCCACTGTAATTTGTAATCCACTGTAATACCAAGGAATATAGTTTCGTTAACTAACTCGAGTTTGCTGCCTTCGAGCATTAAATTAGTTTCGCCTTGAGGAACGTTCGGTAACGCGAATCTTAAACATTTTGTTTTACTAGCATTTAGAAGTAAGTTATTCGCATCAAACCATTTAGATAGCGTTGCTAGGCTCTTATTAACATCTAGAAGTACGCGATCTTTCCTATTGATTTTAAAGATTAGTGAGGTGTCGTCAGCAAACAATACAATATTAGACAAATCTGACATCATGTAGGGAAGATCATTTATGTACGCCAGAAAGAGAAAAGGACCTAAAATTGAACCTTGGGGAACACCCATTTTAACAATAGACCCTAAGGAAGTGACTCCGTCTATACTAACTTTCTGACGTCTTTCTGAAAGGTAGGAAGAGACAAGCTCTAGAGAAAGCCCTCGTACTCCGTAGTAGCTGAGTTTACGGACAAGCGTGTTGTGATCAACGCAATCGAAAGCTTTAGAAAGATCACAGAAGATACCTATAGCATCCTGCGATCCCTCCCAAGCATCTAAAATGTGAGAGACTAACTTCGTGCCTGCATCAGACGTCGATCTACCTTTGGTGAAGCCGTACTGTCTGTCATGCAAAATATTATATTTCTGAAAATGTGCTACCATTTGCTCGAGCATCAGTTTCTCAAAGACTTTACTTAACGTTGGAAGAACAGAAATCGGCCTATAGTTTGAGGGATTCATCTTGCAACCTGATTTAAAAATTGGAATAACTTTACTTTCTTTCATTAAATCAGGGAAGGTTCCCGACTTGACGCTAACATTAAATATATTTGCAAGTATTGGAGCAATATTGTCTATGATTGAATTAATTACTTTAACAGATATGCCCCATAGGTCTTCCGTTTTTTTCATATTTATACTTTTAAATGCTTTTTTTACCATATGAGCTGAAACTTGAAAGAAATCAAAATTTGGTATATCTCTAGCAACAAATTGTTTCACTAGAGATTCAGCTAATACAGACGACGAGTGCAATGACTTTGTCACCTCGATGGGAATATTGGTAAAATATTGTTCGAGCGAATTTACGACTTCAATTTTATCTGAGACTACTTTATTGTTTATTTTAAGAATCGGATCGGAGCCCTGTTTTTTCCCCCTTCCAGTCTCCGTGTTAATGATATTCCACACAGCTTTAATTTTATTATCAGATTTATTAATTTTATTACTAATAAGTTTTGATTTAGCTAGCGTACATACTTTTTTAAAGCATTTAGAATATTTCCGAACATAATTATGAAAATTGGGGTCGGAGGTCAATGACTTATCATAATATAGCTTATAAAGCACATCTCTACTTTTCCTAATACCTGTAGTGGCCCATTGATTAAATTTAGTTTTATTGCGTAATGGAGCCTTTATTATGGGGCATGATTTATTAAATGCTTCACATATTATATGGAATAATTTACAGTACATTTTATCGGGGGTATTCAATGTGAATTTTGTGTTGAGTAATTTAATTTTAATAGCATTTTGCAGAGAGTCTAATTTATTTTCCGTTAAAGGTCTAACTGATATAGTTTTACTCAGCCGCGTATTTTTAACATTTTTTACCGAAATTAACTGTCCCATATGGTCCGACCTAACACCGCTAACTAAAGAAGAGCCTTGGACTGCGCAATTCACAAAAATATTATCAATACAAGTGCGAGTAGTGGGGGTAATTCTAGTGGGTTTATCAAAAATATGCTTTAAATTAAAAGAATTAAATAAAGCAAGAAATTTGCTTACTTCCGGCGATTCAATTATAATATCAATATTAAAATCCCCACAAACAACAATATGTTTCTTACATTTAAAAACTTTTCTGAAAACTTCTTCCATTACTAACAAGAATGTAGCAAAGTTTGAGGCCGGCGGTCTATACACACATACACCGTGAAATTATATAGGTTTATGGATCGAAAATTTTGGACTCTATATCAATAATGGAATCTATTTATGTAAATT